>JAYXIM010000170.1:0-312000 GCA_037575425.1 Anastrepha fraterculus | reverse complement strand
CACCCTGTATTTGCATGCAAGTAAATAAATAAAAATTAAAGGAAATATTCTAGCCATGTTCGTGTTTCCTACACGAAAAGTGTGGCTAAAAACCTACAAACCTCTCAGCTGTAGAGATGCCAGATCAGCATACTTGAGTAGAGGTGCCATAATTTACTATTCAATAAAAAAATACTCACTTTATTCAAACAAATTTACTAAAGGCGTCTAAAAAGTATGTCAGTTGTACAAAATGGATTTTAGAATATTTTTCTTTTTATCTTTCAGGCATCCCAGCAACAAATATATGGCAAGAGCGAATAATAAAAAGTAAATGCTGTTGCACATTTGTCATTTCAATCGGCAACAAAGTGTCGCGCAGAGAGCGTAAAACAGCAGGTCAAGTGCCAGCTGCCAGCTGCCAACTGCCAACTGCAAACTGTTAGAATTGTCCATTAAAAACAAAAGGTAAAGAAGAATCAGAAGTAAAAGAAGTCGAATAAAAAAGATTTAAACGGAAAAAATAAAAAACCCAAACGAAAAAGTGTAGAGAGCAAGCAAGAAATTTAAAGTTGAAAACTTGTCCAATGCACTTTAGCGGCAATTCTCTGCAACAAATAATTGTTGCACTCGTAACTGCCTATTTGCGCAAACTGTATTAAAAGCAATGGAAATTGCTAAAAATAAAACAAAAACACAAGAGAATGCATGAGTGAGCGGACGAAAAGCAGAAAAGCAAAACAAATAAAAGTGACAAAGTGAAATTGCGCCGTAACAACGAAAATACCAAAAAACGAGAACGAATAAACTGAAATGTAAAGAACTTAAGCAACGGCATATGTTGATTTTTGAAAAGAAGCAGAAGAATAGTTAAAAAGTAAAACAAATAAACCTCAAAATAAAATAAAGTGCTCGTAAAACTAACAGCCAAGTAGTAACAACAGTGAAGTGTATGGTGTTGCAACATTTATTTTACATTGCCGGAGGCCAACAACAACGACAACAACAGCTAGCAACCATCAGCATTCTCCAAGCGATGGCAACAGGCAAGCCAACAAAAGCAATCGCAACAAAAGTTGCTGCTATAGCCGAGCATTTGGAGCAACAGCATCGCCTTCAGTCAAAACCACAACAACATCAGCAGCAGCAACCACAATGGCTGCTAGTTGCTGCCATCATATTGACACTGTTTACCGTGTCCATTCAGGGCATTACCGAGGAGCTGTCACCAGGTAAGTGCACACAAAGCGCCAGTATAAACCACCACCACCGCCCCCGCGAACTCTTCCCACATTTGTCATTTAAGTGTGACGCCAGCTGCAGCGGCGCAATTCACTGCATTATTCTGCCTCATGTGTGTTTTCGTAGCTGGGCAACATTTTTTTCTACCATTTTTTTTTACTTCCAACTTTTCACTTCCATTTGTTTGTTACTCATACGCCCCGCCCAACGCTTTGAATGAACTGTCTGGTATAAAGTTCGGTTGAGTGAATGTTTTAAAGAATTAAAAGGCAGCTAAATAAAATAAATAAATTTGTAAGTAGCTGACGCTCTGTGTGTCCGTTAGTCTGCGGGTGGTGAAAAACAGGGCATTAAGTTCCGCTTAAAAGCACCGAATGCGCGCTTTGTGAAAGCCGGCACAAATGCATTTTGAGGTTTTTGTTTGTGACAAGTAAGGGAAAGTGGAGTTGTATCGTTTTACTCTTATTTGTATTCATTTAAATGCACGTGTCACCCTATAATGCTTGACATGTGTCTTTGGGCTCTAGCTGCATTATTCATGATTCCTACTTATCGCCGTTGTTAGTGCCCGTAAAGGTGCCAGCACATTTCGTTTTGGAAAAATAAAAACAAAAATTCGGTTATATGAATTTCTGTGTTTTAGTAAGTTTCTATATAGAGCACATTCCATCTCTTTTTTTGGTTCTCTGTTTATTTTTTATTCTGCAACTAACCAACGCTTGCTGGATAATTTCCAACTACAGTAACACACAAACTTCAAAAGTGAGTATAAAAGCCATCCATAGAGGCACATCAAAGCAAGTGTGCACACATCCGAAAAGAAAGCAAGGTGTCTTGCATTTTTCTAGTTCGCTTGTTGATTTTATAATGCATTTGACACAGATTTTCGATTTGCCCACATATTTAGCGACTTGGCTTTGAACGGATAAGTTGCAAACGAATACTACAGTAAAAGTGTCAGTAAGATGGTTATGCTCCCATGGCGGTAGGGTCTACGCTGCCGAACGAGAAGGGGTGTCACTTCCAGAGTTTCTATTAAATTTTGACAGAGTTTTATAACAGGTGGTGCTAAAGTAATCCTCCTATCAGAAAATGTTATAAATTTTCTGTCAGTTCTGTTTTGACATTTGTGTAATAAACACATGCGAAATACACGTTAATAAACAATGTTACGTTACACTGCTCCAGAACGCGGAATATTGCTGACTATTTATTTGACCAATAATCGGTCGGTGACTTTGGCACAACGTGAATTTCGTCGCAGATTTCCTCGCCGCCCAACGCCTACTGGGGAAACACTGCGACGTTTAGCCGCTCGCCTCGAAGAGACTGGTGCAACACGAGATGCTGCCAGGCGCAGCAGACCCCGGAGTAGCCGTTCTGCAGAGAATATTGCTGCTGTAGCCGAGGATGTCATGGAAGCGCCGTCGACATCGACCAGAAGACGTGCCACGCAAATGGGTATCAGTCGACGGTCTTTACATCGAATTTTGGTACAAGATTTGAAGATATTTCCGTACAAAGTCCAGACGGTGCATCAGGTGTTAGCTGCTGACCGCCAATCGCGTCTAACATACGCTCAAGCCATCCTTAATCACCACCAAGAGGAAGATGATTTTTCATCAAAAATAATCATGAGTGATGAGGCCTATTTCCATCTTAGCGGGTAAGTTAATAAGCAAAATTTACGCTTCTGGGGCACTGAAAATCTGCGTGTAACCCACGAAGAGCCATAACACCCGCTCAAAGTCACTGTATGGTGTGCTGTTTTCGCTGGAGGAGTCATCGGACCTTTTTTCTTCGAAGACGTCGCGGGCCAAACGGTTACTGTGAATGGTGAGCGCTACAGAGCAATGATCAAGGAGTTCTTTTTGCCGCAACTTGATGAATTGGGATTGGAAAACATGTGGTTCCAACAGGACGGTGCAACGGCACACACTGCACGTGCCACAACCGATATGCTGAAGGATGCATTTCCCGGGCGCCTAATCTCCCGTTTTGGCGATTTGCACTGGCCAGCAAGATCGCCTGATTTGACCGCTCCAGACTTCTTTTTATGGGGCTTTTTGAAGTCGCGGGTTTATGTCAACAAGCCTCAGACTCTTGCAACTCTTAAAGACAATATCCGTCAAGAATGTGAGGACCTACCGCCGGAATTTTTGGCCAAAGTGATGGAAAATGCCATAAAAAGGGCTCAAATGGCAATCAACTGTGGGGCGGCCATTTACATGACATAATATTCTCGACTTGATGTAAAAAAAATTAAAAGACTAAATAAAAATAATCCACAAGTAGAATCAAAGTTTATCTTTTTTTTTTAAATTACAGCCAAAAAACATCGCAAGGTTACTTTTGCGCCACCTGTTATATATATATATATATATATACATAATTACAAATTAATTAATCATATTTTTGTATTGTTAAGAATATCAGTAGTTTTACTTGTCTAAATTGTTGTTGATATAAAAAAAGCAAGGATTTGTAAACTTTCAAAATTTCATGACATTTCTTGCTGGTCACAACCAGCAATAAACTTATTGTCGAGGTAGGAAGGTAGGTATTGCCTCATAGTAAAGTTTGTTCACATAAATTATTCACAGTCAAATATTAGGTCAGTCCATAAGTTCGTGCGTTTTTTAAATGTGGTTTTAAAATCATTAACAAAGATGTTTAAAGTATTAATTAATCAATAATATATATTCCTTTATTATTTAAAATGTCTTCCCAACGTTCAGGCAATTTTTTAATTCTCTGCTCAAAAAATTGTTTGTCCTTGCAGCCAAAATACGCTTCGAAATCCCTTTTTATATCTTCTTTTGAGGAGTAGTTCTTGTTACTCATATGGGATTGAAGTCCACGGAAAAGGTGTCGTGGTGAAACAAAACTTTGCGCCTATTCACTAAAGACGGTCGATTTTTGTTAAGTGCCTCATTCAGGTTTGATAGCTGATGGGAATAATAATCAGCAGCTATCGTCTGGTTTGGTTCCACAAGTTCATAACAAACAATACCGGCCATATCCCACCAAATAGACAGGAGAATCTTCTTGGGGTGATGGCCATCTCTAGGGGTCGGTTCTGGTGTTTCATCTCTATCTAACCATTGGCGTTTGCGAACAAGATTATAGTAAAGGACCCATTTTTCATCACCAGTAACGGTACGGTTCAAATAACTTTCATATTCAAGCCGTTGCAGCAGCTGAGAACACACATTCGCTCTCTGCTGAAGATTGGCGACGCAAAGTCTATGTGGAACCCATTTTTCCAGCTTTGAAACCTTTCCCAACTGAACCAGGTGCCTGTGAACTGTTCCATGCGATGAGTTTAACCTCTGAGCTATCATATCGACTGTGAAATTTGGCTCAGCTTCCACGAGTTCGAGCAAGGCGTCGGAGTTAAAGACTTAAGGATAACCAGCGCGCGGGGAATCCCACGTCACAGTTACCAGTGGACGTATTGATGCCTTCCCAAATGTTCCAAAATCGCTTCACTTTTCAGTCTTTGCCTTGCCTTGAGACCGCGTTGGGTTTAGCCAGATTGCGCGGATTTCATCATTAATACTCCGTTTCCATGAGCCACGGGGTCGTCTACTCCTGCGCGATCTGCTAAGATTTCAATCAGGGGCCATTATATTGTTTTCCGAAACAGGTTTCCATGGTAAATGGCCTATCCATGTTCACATTTCCAGTTGAATCGGTTGTTGTTCACTGGTTTGAAACCAAATTCTTGGTTTGAAACCCAAGTATTTGGCCACCATATACGGAGTATGACTCTGAGCCATCGGCTGACGAACATTTGAAGTTCTCGCTCGCATAAATCAGAACCAACTTCACATTTGAATTGCTTCGAAATATGCTTAGCGTACCATATTTTCTTCAGGCAGGCAGAAGTGATCTTTGCTTTCCTTATTCTGATCTCCACATCTTTGTAGGCGCCGCCGTCTCATCTGATTTAGCCACCTACAGAGATATAAAAGCTCATTTACTCTTTCAATTGGTTGCTCAGATATGGTGAGGTCTGTAAGCTGCTGAGTAGTCACGCCCAAACAGTATGCATTCCTGGCTTCAAACCTCCATTTTTTAAATTTATTGCGAGTACTTTGTAAATTTTTTACATCTAACCCTTTATAGAGCGCATGAACCTTTTGGAGATCGCAAAAGAAATATACCCAATTCTTCTTGTAATTGACTCTCGCAGGGCTACGCAGTATATCACGGGAATATTCCGCTTTCGTAATCCCTCATTGATTGAGTTATAGCGCCATTCCATACAACTGAGTACCAATAATGGTGGCGGGGAGACAACACGTAGGCGAGAACTTTTAGCGAGAGCACTCAACTTATCGCGATTATACTTAAAATGTTGTTTAACAAGTCAAAGGCTTGGATGCATGGGGAAAAGTATTGAGAAGGTGTGCTCAATAAGAGGCCTTTATTGCGCTCTGAGCGAATTTGGCAGAATCAGCTGAGGAGCTGACGTAACAAGGGATGTGCTTACCAAAAAACCGAGATTGTGTTGGTGATATATGAATAAAATCCACTAACGACACTTCGTTACTGTCTGAACAACGACCGATTGGACGAGTGTGTGAATACAAGTGAAATGATTGTGCAGAATTCGGCTGCCGATTCCTCTGTGGCAGCCGAAGTTCCTCACTATTTTCTTCTTCACCATAATTAAAGAGCTAAGCTTGTAAATCAGTCATCCTTGATTGGGTGTGTCTATGAAGAGTGATGCATAAACTTCTGATTCGGATTTCCTTAAAGCTTTTATGTAATAAGAATTCAACTAAGTAGATCCACATAAAATCAAAAAATTTCCAAAATTAATTGTCTGCTCATTCATTAGTAATAACAATAATGTTAGACAATTCACTTAAGCAATTAAAAATAAACAATCGCATAAACATCAACTCTTGAACAAAAGCAAACATTTTCAAAAATACTTGTCTAGTTGACTCACAAGTTCGACAACAACGTAGGCTCGAGTAGGAAGACAAGTGAACTCATATCAAAATCAGCAAACTTACAAATAAGTGTGGCACTTCAAAAAACACTCAAGAAATTAGCTTAATTCAGGGTAATGTTCACACTTGTCGCTCGCATGTGACACCAAATCTGAGCAGAGTAATTCATCTTGCCAGTATCAAGGCATCAAAACAATTGCGATGGAAACAGTGGCTGCCTGCTTACCACTGTTGCTCCTGTCACTCAAGCACCGAGTTTGTTATTGTTTCCACTGTCTACAGACGCTGCGGCTGGCGGTTAAGATTGTCACAACATTCCAACCCGAAAAGGATACTCTCTACAAACCACTAATGAAAGTTGCTGGCGCACATCATCCAAACCGCAGTCGTCTGTCAAAATGTGCGCGGCAAAGAGTAAAGGTGCAGTGCAAGGGCGAATTTTAGTGGTGGTGACCCGCTTTCCACCCAAAGTTGCTGATATAGAGGTTTTATCTATGGAAATGAGGGTACTCTCATTAGCTTGCCAGCAAATAACACAAAATGAGAAATTCAAATCAAATCAAGTCAAGTCAGCAGTAACAGTTTAAATACAGCCAGCCTCTCCAGTGAAGGCACTCTTTTGTGGCTAACAGAATGTGTGCATGCGGATGTGCACAATACGAATTCTTGATGAATGTCAAAATTATGGGTGGCGTCGAAGCAGAAGCCTAAGCAGAAGCAAAAGTAGCAGACTCTACTCTGTGGTGGCACTTAAGTATACTCATGTAATTGTGTACGAGTGTCAGAGGGTTGGAAATCTTAATATTCTTCAAGTTAAGTATATCTCCTTATGTGTTGTTGTTTGTGTAGGGTATCAAGTTAATACAGCTCGTCTAAATAAAATAACATTATTTGCAATTATTATTGTTTAATAAGTGTATAAGAAGACACTTATCCTTTCTGATAGTAGACGAGGCAGATATACATGAATGTGCTTGTAGTGTGTGTGTGTGAATGTATTTGATGTAAAAAGACAAATTATGCTTGGACGTATTGCCAACTGAAACAACCCTAGAAAAAATAAATCAATGCACGGAAAAGAAATGTACAGTGGTACAAAAAAGTACTCACACTAAATGTGAGCAAGGAAATAGGGAAATGTGAAATAAAGAAAGAGGAGTAAATACTTTCCGATATAGCAGAATTTTTTACTGGTAGGAAATAGTTTCTTTGCAATTTTATAAAGCTAACTTTCATGACTTTAGTTTTAATTTTTTTTTTTTTAACAGTAGTTCAGTTACTGAAAAATTATCCGTGTGATTTTAAAATAATTTACTTAAGTTAAAATACCCAGAAAAAACTTGATAAAGTAACTCTTTGGTTGAAAGAGTGGCGCATTACGCCAAATGGGATAAAATCTTCCCAAGTCACTTTTACACTGAACTGCTTGCCCCACATAATATTGGGTATGGGAATAAGATTCTGTCTTTTCTTAGCCAAAGTTACGAACTATTAAAGCAATTAAATAATAGATGATATTATGTGAAGTAGGTACCATTGGAAGCTACAACTTCTCTCCATCTTTCAGGCAGCACACGGATTCCTCTCACGAGAAATTCGACTTCTTTTGACTCGATCCATTCATTGAGCCAGTTTGCGATGCTCTCGTAAGAAGTGAACCGCTCTCTAATAAGGACTCACTGCATTGATCGGAACAGATGGTAATCTGAAAGTGCAATGTCTGGGGTATATGGCGGGTGGGGCAAGCTTCAATCCCTCTAAATATTTCTGGACCGACTTAGCAACGTGTCACCTGGCATTGTCATGCCTTGTCTACCATCCCATTCCGGCCGCTTTTCTTTGAGAGCTTGATTCAAACGCATTAACTGTAGTCGGTAACCATCGCCAGTGATGGTTTTAGATGGTTTAAGGAGTTCACAATAGATGACAACCTTCTCATCCCACCAGATTCACAACATATCCTTTGAAGCATGAATATTTTTTTCGCTCTCGATGGTCCTCACTCATCTGGAAGGCTCCTACATTTTCGACTATTAGGATTATCATAATAGATCCATTTTTCATCGCCAGTGACTATGCGATGTAGAAAACCTTTTCTTTTCTGCCGTTCAAGAGGCATCTCACACGTCGCCAAACGTCTCTCGATATCCCTCTCCTTCAATTGATGTGGCACCAGTTACCTGCTTTCTGGGTCATTCCCATCGCATGCAAACGTTTACCGAGGGTTGATCTATTAACATCCAACTCTTTAGACATATAATCAAGGTTTCGGCATGCGTATTCATCCATTAATTGTTGAAGTTGAGTAGCTTCGAACTTTTTCGGTGTCCCTTCGATCTTTTTCACTCACGTCGAAATGGTCACTTTAGAAGCATCGAAACCACTCTCTACGAGTTGTATTTGATGGAGCGATAATGTTTCAGCTGCTCTTTTCTTTAAAAGATAATAATGAAGCATGATTGCTCGCAAATGTTGTTTTTCGGGACGAACGAAGACATTTTTAACGCCAGATAAAAAGGATCTTTACGCTTCAAACGAATGTCAACTACTGCGATCGAGACCTCACAATTCCTCGGCATGCTTCTTGATAACAAACTTTCATGGCAAATCCATATTTTAACCAAACGGAAGGCAAGAGGAATAAAACTCAGAAACCTATTTTGGTTACTTCATAGAAATTCTCATTGGTTTTCTCACTTTCTCCCTGCTTTCCTTTATCCGCAATTGCGTAAACTTGTGCGTGGTAGTAGATTGAAAGCAAAGATCAAAATTTTTCAAAACTTCTCAGTTGAGGTACATTAAAAAAATACATAAAAAATCAGCTCAGCATCAACTTTCAGCTGAAACCAATGAAAAGCTTCCAATATCTTTCTGGCAAAAAAGTGTTTCGTAGAACTCAACGGCCATTCAAAGCTGACATAAACCTTTAAGGCCTTTCACGAAGTGTACGATGAGTTCCTTTACATATTCAGCTTAGCAGCGCTGGCTTTATACGAGTCTACCAGAAGTAAATGTCTAGTACGCATGGAGGATGAGGTGGAATCATCTCAGCACCTTCTCCTTAGCTGCCCTGCTCTGGCGGGGCTAAGATCTAGGCATCTTGGCTCCTATTTCTTCGCCAAACCTGCTGATATAGCTGGCGCTGACATTAAAAATCTGATTAATTTCATCAGCAGCACAAAGCGGTTGACGCAAACATAGTCATCGTTCGTAATCCGCACGCTCCTAACCATCCCAGCACCCCTCTCCCCGCCCTCTCCCTGCATCCCATCGGTCTTTCTCTCCCGCCTCACCCCTTCATAATGGTATCATAAAGGACGAATCTTTCTTCGTCCAAGTGTGCCCATTCCCTGGGCAACCATACCAACCTAATGTCTAGTACAGCAAACAATGAAAACATTTCAAAATTGAGAAAAACCCGTAGTTATGTAAATACAAGTGTAGATTTTCGATTCAGATTTATTTGAGGTTTGCACTTCGGCCTCATGGTTTTTTGTGCACTCTACTCATCTGAGAACCTCATCCAGACGAAGTTCCTTTATTAAACTTAAGATGGCAATTGGCCGAGTTTTCCGAGAGTTTCACGGTACAGTGCTGCATTCAAGGAGAAGGTGCTTTGGAGTGTCCTGGTATTGGTCGCAGAAACCACTAGAATCATGAGACCATCACGATTATGTGCAGGTGCTTGCGTAGTCTACAATGGCTTGTGAGAATGGTAGTGAGTTTTGTAAACCTCTTTTTCCATACCTCTTTTGGTTGTACCCCCAGTAAGGATTTCGCTTGGCGTATACTCTAATTTGGTGCCAGCTAACCACCCTTAGCCTTATCTCTTCACTTCTAAGCTTTTACTTGATGGTCTGCTGTCTGATAACAAGCAAGGGCTCGGGTCTTATTAATGACGCGGCCGCGGCCTCTATTGCCATACCCCCATGTCCGAGGCCCAAATTAGCCGAATGCGTTTGTGCGTTCCTAACAAATTCAGTTTCTTTATACACTCAAGGATTAGCGGGAACTTAATGCCACAGCATATAAACCCTTCGTACGGCCTGACTGTCGCTAAAAATAGCAATTCGCTCATTCCATAAATTCCTACCTAAGTTTATTTCTTCACATAGGCCGAGAGCATACGGAGGTGTGGAAGTTGCAAATAAAAAAAAACAAGGGTAACTCAAAAAGTTCGCAGAATGAAGTGAAAATGATTTGATTAATAAATGGGCGACAGATTAATAATTGAATTATATATCATGTTATATTTCTTCTCGGCCTTCCCTAAATTGAGCCATCAAACATTTTTTTTTAGGCTGTGGAAATAGGCTTTTCTTGGTTATCACAAACAGCCGACTAAACTTCACCATTACCAGTAAATTATTTGCATCAAACCCATTTTTTCTCTACTATCGTGACATAGATTCAAAATCTTTCGAAAATACTCCTCCTCTCCTTCTTTTGCCTTTCCTAATCCTACTTCGGGTCGGCTCTCGTTGTGCAACACCTCCAGGTCACACGGCTCTGAGTCATCTCTTCATTCACGCTTCTGCAACGCATGTCGTTTTTTAAGTTTTTATGCGTGAATACTCCAACTGCTCATTAATGGTGGGCTTGTATTGATCTTAGAAAAAATAAGATTAGTTCGGTAAAAAAAATATATATAAATATATAAAATATATATTTTTTAGATTTTTCTTACGACAGATAGTGTTTGCTTAGTAGGTAAACTTTCATATAAAAAATGCTATTTGAGCCATATTTCCGTAAATTCTCATTGAAAAATATTCAAAATTAAGCGAGTAATCTTCAAGAGGCGATCAGAAAAAAATGTTTAACGTCGTAACTTATAACAGAATCATCTGAAACAAAAAGATCAAAATGCGAACTTTTTTCGATTTTTAAATTTTTCGTTGCGCGATTTTCGCTAAAAAAAATTGAAATTAGTTATTGTAAGACTAATAATTAATAAAACAAAATCTTCGAGGGATACCTGCTAATTATGTGAGAAAGTGCTGTGAAAAATTTCAGAACGATTTTCCATGAAATAGCAGGTGTTAGAGTAGGCTTTAAGGTCAATCAGATATATTTCGGAGCAAAGTGTAATATAAACGGAAAGGTAATACAAACCAATTCTGGAGCTGCGAACACTCAAATACTACGGAAAATTTTCAACAATCCACTTGAAATATGTACGTAATATTTCTGCGATGTTATATAATATGTACTATATTAATTTCGAAAATTCAAAAAAAAAAAAAGTTAATAAAATAACAACATTTTAATACCTGAATGACAATTTTCGAAAACATCCTCAAAGGACATATACGACGTTCCAATCATTTCTCCGGTTTCTTTAATTTACTCTTACGAGAACTGCTTGCGTCACCTAACAATCACTTTTCTTCTCGACAAGAGCACCTTTAAATGATTTAGATCTCTTCTTAGTCTTCAGCAGGTGATAAATGTCGGTGCTTTCGCTCAAGGCGGAATGATACACAATTATCCTTCCCACACATCTTCTCAAACGTTTGAGGGGAAACGAGTTATATTAGTGAGTTTCCGAACATTAATATAGAATACTGAATGTTATATTATATTAGTTTGGGGAAAAATAAATCCATTATTTTCTTGGCAGATGGCTGTAGTAATCGATGTCTCGTAAAGTATCGATCAATCAATTCAAAGTTTATGCTCAATGTCAAGGTGGCATTTCACACAAAAAATTCTTTTGCTGTTTTCTGTTTGTTCCATTCAGTAGTGAATTACAGGGTGTTAAGAATGGAGGTCAAGAAAGAGAAGATTTGGTACATTTTACAGTTTTGCTTCGATAAAGCGAAAATGCAAACCAGGAAACGAATGGTGTTTATGGTGCCAATACTGCAACAATTAATCACGTGCAATTTTGGTCTCGTCGACTCCGTTCAGGCATTTTAATGTTAATGAAAATGTCGATAACGTCGAAAATGTCGGTAAAACCACTGGAATAATAGAAGTCGACCGGCATTTCAGTAGCCGTCGCATCGCCGAGGAGCTAAAGATGGACCATAAAACACTTTTTAACCATTCGCGCAAACTTTTACGCAAAGATCATGGTTTTCTTTTTCCCCAAAACTTATACTATCGAGCTGCAGCATATAACGTTAATTTTCAGATCAATTCAGGCAGATAGGCTGAATAGTTTAGCTATTCTCTGCACTGCAATTGATTGCCTCTGAGTTTTAATGGGTGAGATCATTATGCGTGCCAATTCACATTGAAGCATTTAATAGCAAAAAGAATGGACTTGACGTAGTTGTCTTATTTAAATATTATCTGTAAAATAATTTATTGGAAAAGTGGGACTTAAATAGGACTTCTGCATTGTGGATCTCGCTACTATATGAAATCTAATACCTTAAAATCAGAGCCATTAAGTTAAGATTGTGCAACAGTACTTCTCACATTCAAAACTCAATGGTTTTAAATCTACGGGTTAGTTTCTCAACATTTTGCCTGTATTTTTTTTTTTTTTTTGACGTGATAACGTCTTAAAATTTGATGTAGCCGGCTGCACGCACTAAAAAATGTGTTGTTATCTTGCTCATGCGTCGTTACCTTGCTTGAACTGCAAGCGAGAGCGTGGAACGAACGACAAAGTGGCACAATCGGCCACCGCGTTCGGCAACGTTCGACATCTGGCTCTCTCCTACTTGAGTGAGCATATATATGTATGTATATGCATATATGTACATAAATTCACATATTTGGATTTGCATATGCCTTCTTCCTGTGTGCATAGTAATGAACCATTTCTCTGTTGAGAATAGGAAGATGGTAGGAAAAGTAGGAATTGAAAGGGAGTATTTTGAGTGTAAAGTGTCTTGAAAAAGGCATATCGATGGTGCCTCTTAGTGTTGTTGACTTATTAACGTCTGATGCACAATCGAAATGGAACATATCTTTCATGAATTTTATAAATGTTTCGTCATTTTTCACGTTTGTGTAAATGTAACTTGATCAATTCCACTGCGATGCCATTTACCCCCTTCTCTATATCCATACAAAATATCTATCAAAGAAATAAAATTAAAATTTTGTTTTGAAAATTGCACCCATTCCATCAGTATTTTCTTATGACGTTGTCACGTTAAACTATCGCCAGTAAACCGACTTTACAGACAACCTCTTTTTTCCCTCTTAAGGAACCTGAAAGTTTTAGTTTGAACCCAGCTTTAAAAAATTATCACAATTCTTTAAAATTATATTACATAGACGTATGGGTAACAAATGAAAGAATTTCAAGAGAGTTCAAGAATATAAATTTTTTCATAACAATTTTTGCTAAAAAATTTTAAAAATAGTTTTTTGAAATTTTGCTGAGATTTACTACCATTGAGTTATAGTAACGAGTACATAACGATTTTCATGAGAAAAATGGCTGTGGCATTCTCATAGATCTGTTAATGTGGATCTGTAGGGAGCTAATTGATCAATATTTTTCAAAAGCGTTGGCACAAATTTTATTCTTTATACTTTAACCCGCTTGCGTGCTCTATTTTCAGCTTTCTACTTTAAAATACAAAAATAAAATTCGCGAAAGAGTTGGATTTTAATACTGCACATTTCCCTAAAGAATAAAATTGAAAGAATACTGAGTTTTATTTGGAGAAGTTTTCCTCTTTTTCAATATACTGTGCCACACAACAGTTACAGCAAAGGCAACCCCAAAGACGAGTTTTAAGAAACTTCATCATAACTCAAAGCAGACAGTTCGAATAAGTGTGAAAAACAATATTTCTTCAACGAAGAAAAACACGAGTTGTGGCAAGAAAGATGCACACTTCCGCAAGGATTTGTTTAGAAAAGCGTGCATGTGTGTGTGTGTCGAAACCAAGGCAAAAAGAAAGAACGTGCAGGCATGCCAAATCAGAAATCCTTGCGCTTCTCTGCTGCTTAGCGCTGCTGTCAAAATTATAATAAGATGCTTCATAATCAGAAATTTTCAATTTGCTGCGCGAGATTTGACTAAAATCAGGGCAGTGAGAGTGGATGGGAGACGCGTGTAAAGAAAAAATATACATATATACGTACACACCTACACATGCACACAACTACTTAAGTGGCACGTTTTACGCTTCCGTTTCCTTTTCCGCTGACATAAAAAATCCTGAAGTGGGTTACGTCAAAAAGTAAGCCAACTAAGTGAAGTGAAAGGAGCCAATGGATGAGGGAAAGTGGTTGCAAAGTCAAGTGGAATTGGATTTGTGGTAAAAAGCGCTCAAGCAATAATAGTGGGATTTATATGAAAGTAAAAAATAAAATTGAAAAATTTAAATTTAGTAAAGCAACAAAAACTTTCTAGAAAATTGAAGGCGCAAAGAAGCATTGCGAAGACAACAAGAGAAAAAAAGAAAAAATGCAGATCAACATAAATAAGAGATACATTTTTTTATGGCTGCTGTAATGAGGAACGACAAACTACTTTGCGAAGATGCCTGATTTGTGTGGAGTAATTTGTTGGAATATACATTAAAAGAAGCAACAGTCACAAAGACCAAAATACACAGGGCGCTCGAGTGTATAAATCTTACACTCACTTTTGCTCCAATGATAAATTGACAATTTTATTTGGGTCATAGTGGAAAGCATTTATCATCATTTGTGTCGGATGGGGAGGCTCACAGTAGTAAACAACGCCTGCTAATGCACCCACTTAGGCGATGAAGACACTGTAGAAATTTGTAAAGAGAAACAAATATCAGCATAACTGGATATATCGAAATTCAGAAGCAATTGGAGAGAGTAAAGGTTTATGAAGCTGTATTATGGGAAATACTATGCTGCTTTGCCGAAATTAATAATTCGTTTTTGCTGCGCTCTGAATGCGTAGATACTCGTAGTTTATCAATTACCAGCTGTAAGCTGAGCAGCAAATGTGTATGGTTTAATGGTAGATATATTCACATACAGAAAACTAATGAATTGATTTTTGACCATTTTATTATGCTTGACAAAGGAAATGACCGACTCATGTTACTTCGAGAGAGTTATAAAAACATGCCAGTGCTCTATTTCTTGCTAAATGAAGCTAAAATAATTTATGTAACTAGAAATGCTCCAACAAAAAAAAAGAAATAAGAAAATATTGGAAAATATTGGATCAGTTAAGTAAAAGCCATTAAAGAAGTTAAGCACCAACTAATAATCTCTGATTTTGTAAAGATGTTCTGTTACCATCGAGTTATTACCATATGGAGTTATGAAAATCTGTGCGAAATACTGCACACGCGGTCCTTTTCACTGTTGCGCTGTACGAGTTTGAATATAACTGGAAAAGTCATAGAAGTTCCACTATGAAACTTTAAGCGATTAATGAGCTTAGTCCCAACTATTGAACGAAAAAATACGAAAAATATCTGAATGATTGTTTCATTCACAACTTACAGGAAAAAATTCGCCAATAATTTTGAAAAAAAAAAAAAAAAAATGTTTCCAAAAAAAAAATTCCCAAAAATTTTGCCAAACAAATTTTAATTCCAATTTTTTTTTTTAAATTCCAAAACCAAAAATCAAAAAAAGTTTCTAAGCGAGTGGGTTTTTCGCATATTACCGAAAACATTTCCCCAATAGTTTTAAACAAAAGAATTAAATAAAAATTTCCAAAAAAATTTTCTCAAATTAAATTAATAATTTTGAACAAAAACAATAAATAAAAATTTCCAAAAAAAAATTTAATTCCAATTCTCAGTGAAGAATTTTAGTTCAACTATTACCGAAAAAATAAGAAAAATATCTGAACGGGTGTGTTTTTTATAAATTTCAGAAAAAAATCGCGAATAATTTTGAACAAAAAAAAAATAAATAAAATTTTCCAAAAACATTCTCCAAACAAAAATTATCAAAAAAGTATTTTTTATTCCAAAATTTTTTAATTCCAAAAACAAAATGTTTGTATTCCAAAACAAAATTAAGAACGGGAGTGTTTTTCACATATTACCGAAAACATTTCCCCAATAGTTTTAAACAAAAGAATTAAATAAAAATTTCCAACAAAATTTTCCCAAAATTAAATTAATAATTTTGAACAAAAAAAAATTAATAAAAATTTTCAAAAAAAAAATTATTTCCAATTCTCACTGAAGAACTTTAGTCTCAACTATTACCAAAAAAATAAGAAAAATCTCTGAACGGGTGTGTTTCTTACAAATTTCAGAAAAAAAATCGCCAATAATTTTGAACAAAATAAAATAAATGACAACTTTCAAAAAAATTATTCCAAAACAAAAATATTGGAACTAAACTTTTTTTGGAAATTTTGAACAAAATCAAATAAATAAAACTTCCAAACAAATTTTTCCAAAAACACAATTTCCCAAAAAAAGCTTAATTCCAAATTTTTTTTTGTTAAATTCCAAAAAAAAATATATGAAGAAAAATTTCTGAGTGGGTGCGTTTTTCACATATTACGGAAAAAAATTTCCCGATAAATTTAAACAAAAGAAATAAATAAAAATTTCCAAAAAAACTTGTCTCAAAATTAAATTAATAACCTTGAACAAAAACAATAAATAAAAATTTCCAAAAAAAAATTTCCCAAAAACATTTTCATTCCAATTTTTTTGTTTTAATCAACAAAAAAAAATTAAGAAAAATTTCTGAGTGGATGGGTTTTCCCCATATAAAAGAAAAAATTTACCCAATAATTTTGAACAAAAAATAAAATAAATTTTTTAAATCGATAGTACAGTCCATAATTTAATGTTTGAATATTATTTCATGCAAATGTTGACCGCGACTGCGCTTCAAATGGTCCATCCGCTTAGTCCAATTTTGGCATACTCTTTCCAATGTTTCGGCCGGTATCTCACATATAAATGCCCTGAATAGACATCAGCTCTAACATAGCCCCACCAAAAATAATCTAAAGGCGTTATATCGCACGATCTGGGTGGCCAATTGACAGGTCCTGAACGTGAAATAAAATGTTCACCGAACTCGCCTCTTAACAAGTCCATTGTTACGCGTGCTGTGTGGCATGTGGCACCGTCTTGCTGAAACCACACGTCATGCAAGTCAAGCTCTTGCATTTTGGGCAAAAAAAAGTTGGATATCATTTCACGGTAGCGCTCACCATTCACAGTTACATTACGATTCGCAGCATCTTTGAAGAAGTACGGTCCAATGATACCTCCAGCCCATAAACCCCACCAACCTGTGACCTTTTCTGGATACATTGGTAGCTCTTGCAATTCTTCTGGCTGATCTTCACTCCAAAATCGACAATTCGGCTTATTTAAGTACCCATTGATCCAAAAATGAGCTTCGACGCTGAACACAATTTTTCGAAAAAAAAATCTTCGACCAACTTTCCAAGAGCCCATTCACCAAAAATTCTGCGTTGCGGTAGGTCGTTCGGCTTCAATTCTTGCACCAGCTGTATTTTGAAAGGCTTCACACCTAAATCCTTTCGCAAAATTTTCCACGTTGTTGAATAACAGAGGCCCAATTGCTGCGAACGGCGACGAATCGATAATTGATGGTCATCATTAACACTGGCCGATACAGCTGCGATATTTTCTTCAGTTCGCACTCTACGTAAGCGTGTTGGTGGTTTGATGTCCAATAATATAAATTTGGTTCTAAATTTAGTCACAATAGCTTGAATCGCCGCTTCAGTGGGTCGATTAAACTGGCCATAAAATGGAAGAAGCGCGCGATAAGCTTTCTTAACAGAACACGCATTTTTATAACAAAATTCAATGATTTGCAAGCGGTGTTCGTCGTTTTGGGGTCGAGCTTTAGCTATGCTACGACATGCCGCTCACCTTCGATTTGTTTCTGTGATTTTACCGATATCTCCGACATTGCCTTTAATGTCAAAAATGCCTGAACGGAGTGGACGAAAACAGAATTGCCCTTAATTAGTTATTGCAGTATTGGCACCATATACACTATTCACAATTTCAGCGGTCTGGCTGGCATTTTCGCTTTATCAAAGAAAAACGCTAAAATGTACAGAAAATTCGTTGTTGACCCTCCATTGTTAACACCCTGTAACTCACAACTGAATGGGATTAACAAGAAAAAGTAAAGGAATTTTTTAGTGTGAAATTTCACCTTGACAACGAGCATAAAATTTATATTCTTTGGATCGATTCTTTACGAGTTGTCATCCACTACAGTCATCTAAATAATGGATTTTTTTTTCTCCGAACTAATCTTTCACTTAAATAGACGGATTACTTCAACTGAAATCTCACTACATTTAAGGGAATTTACGATCATGACGCATTCATTTTAACATTTTTCGAGTATCCCTCGCTTTTATACATGACTTCTTTGTATAAAAGTTATTTCATAATTTTGCAATTTAAAATTAAATTATTTAAATGACAATTAAATAGGTTGAATGTAATTTTATTTTAGTAAATTTGTATATTTATAAGCAGATGTTATTACGCTTTTTTAATAAAAATCTTTTAAATCTAAATATTCTGCTTAAAATTCTATTTATGCCTAATCGCATTTCGACTCCTATTCAGCGGCATTGAAACACTGTGCTTTGATATCATCAGCAGAAAATGGGCATAAATATATTTCTATGAAAATTGGCATTGTTAAGCATTAATACGGTTATACAACGCTGGCAGATGCAATGAGTTCACGCTTTTTTAGCACACCCACATCCCCTCCAAATTCAATTACACTACACACTTCTAATTTTCTCAGAAACATTTTTGGGCACTACTAAAATGATAAACGAATACAGCCACTTCGGCAGCATCTGCGCCACTTCCACTCTGCAGCATTTCTTCCAGCTTAGTGGCCGTTGTTCTTTGCCACACTGCTCATTCGAAAGCATCTACTTTATCCCTCTTCTTCTGCTCGGCATATCCAGTCAGCTGTGCGGTTATAGGTCACAGCCAGCATTTCAATCAAAATAATATTTTATTTGCAAAAATGAAAATTAATGCGTCTTAAGGTTATGAGGGTCGCTTGTGTTGTCATGACACTTGGCTGTGACAGTTCCACTGACAATGCCCATGACATTACAAACACACTCGCCGTCCACTGCGGTTAGTGCTTTACAAATATTCGTGATTGTGTGTCCTTTGCGATCGCGCGCGCCCGCTTTGGGCTGTGATTGTGGCTGAGGATGTGCAACCAACTGTTAAAATACGTATACAATGGAAAAAGGTTAATGTTTAGCAGATTGTTGAATTGAATATTAACAAAGAGTAAAGTGGATACATTTACTGCAAAAAGGAATATGCCTGTATGTATGTTTATATGTAGTTAAAATTTCTATCATGGCATTATTTCGTAGTAATAGGCTTTAGGTTGAAATTTTTGGTTACAGTTTATTTTTGATTAAGCAGATTTGCATCAGAGTTTGAAATTGAATTTTAAACCATGGCAGCAAAAGTGTGTCGCCACCCGACATTGGTGGCTGTGACCGTTAAAGATAACTTTAAAATAAAAATTAAAAAAATAAATAATTGGCGCGTACACTTCTGTTAGGTTTTTGGCCGAGCTCCTCCTCCTATTTGTGGTGTGCGTCTTGATGTTGTTCCACAAATGGAGGGACCTACAGTTTCAAGCCGACTCCGAACGGCAGATATTTTTATGAGGAGCTTTTTCATGGCAGAAATACACTCGGAGGTTTGCCATTGCCTGCCGAGGGGCGACCGCTATTAGAAAAATGTTTTTATTAATTTTGCTTTCACCGAGATTCGAACCAAAGACCTCTCTGTGAATTCCGAATGGTAATAACGCACCTACCCATTCGGCTACGGCGGCCACCTTTAAAATATAAAATAATAAAATAATAAAAAGTAAAAGAAAAAATATTAAACTTAAAGTAGCGTAGCCTTTCTTCTTATTTGGAAACTTTAAAAAAGCATGCCAGTCGTTTCCTTCAATTAAACATGCCAAATGAGGCCAAGTCATCTTCACTTGGTTCTTCCAACGCAGTGGAGGACTTTCTCTTCCTCCGCTAACACCTTCGGGCATTATTTCGTATACTGTCAGAGTCAATGCGTTTGTGTCCATTCGCATGGCATGACATAACCAGCGGAAGAAGCTATGGCACATTATGTCCACGTTAGATTTCAGCCTTCACAACTCATAGTTCCATCGCCTTCGCTATTCGCTTTTGCAAACGCTGAATGGACCACACATTTTCTTCCCAATCATTTTCGCGCACTCTCCATGGGCCGTTGAATCAGGTATTGTTATCGTGTGAGACTTAAAAACGTGTGATTTTTGTTCATCGGGAGCGATGTTTACTATTTATTTGTCAACTTAGTCCATAGCCTACTTATGTAGCCCTAACAGAAACATCATCAAAGGCGCCGTCGCACCAGTGGTATGTGAGGCATGCTCCCACTTACACTGTAACGTCTCTCCTCCTCGGCTGATTTCCAGGAACGTAAGCATTTCATCAAGGTGGAGCCGCGTTTATGTTTACTGACACAACTATCTACCTGTATGCGGGATCCACTCTTATGGACGTGTGGAGATTTTATGTCGGCGATAGTACCCGCTCGCTCCACTGTTCTCATAAGTGATTTTGGATTGAATGCAACATCGGAAAATTTCCGATAGCGCTGTATTTAAGTACTATCGTCTTGTATTCTGTCTGATGTTATTGCGAATAATTGACTCTAGTCGATTAAGAGGTAAAAGGTAATAGGTAAGAGAAATAAATTTGGGCTCGGTGCGATGGCTCATTATCATCATGCAAAGCCCAAGAATTTGTTTGCCCACATTTCCGGCCGTTTGCGACGTACAGCATCTCTCAACCGTTTCAAAACGAGTAAATATATTTCTTTATTGGCTGTCTGGCCCGATGGCAGGTACTCATGGTGCACTACGCCTTGGCAATCGAAGAGAATAGTTAACATCACCTTTCCGGTACTTCCTGATCATAGGGTACAAGGTGAAGTTCAAAATAAATAAGACTGAGCTAAACTTGAAACGACAGGAGCTTTGTTCTGGTGACTTCGAGTTTATTTATTCAAAATAGTCACCTCTGAAAGGTTTTCGAAAGAGAATTTCAGGACATTGACCGGAATGCCCTTCCGGATGTCGGTACAAGATTTTCCTTTTTTGTTTTCCTCTCATGGCCAAAAGCAATTTTCCGAATAGTTATAAGTCACAGGGACCCATATCAGGCGAATACGCTGATTTGTAGTAAAAAAATCCGTCACAAAAGTGGATCGATGAGATGCTGCATTATCATGCAATAAGCGTCAGCTTCCTTCTTCGCGGTATTTAGGGCGAATTCGATGAATGCGATGCAACAAATGCTTCAAAAGATAGAAAATTGTATTGATCGTTTGGCACATTGTCACGAACTTCTTGTGGACAATTCTCTTGGAATCATAAAAAAAATGAGCATCGACTGGATTTTTGACTTATCCAAACGCGTTTTTTTGGATGGTGGCACGTCTGAAGCCTTCCATTCGGTACTTTGACGTTTAGTTTCAGATTCATGTTGGAAACACCACGATTCACCACCAGTTACAATGTTGTAAAGGAAGCTCTCGTACTTTCTCGCCCATTAATGAGGTCTTTCGACTGTTGAATTCTGAACCATTTTTGGTCCTCAGTTAACTTGTGTTGATCAGTTATAATGTGATGAATCGATGTTTTGGAGATATTCAACTCCGATTCCATCAATTTCAACATTGAGTTCGGTTCATTTGTGATAAATTTGCGAACAATTTCGATGGAGTTTTCGGTGCTTAGTTATTATCGGCGTATGTTCATTGTCATTTATGTCCTCACAACCATCTCTGAAAGGTGTAAGCCGCTCATGAACTCTGGCACGAGATAGACAATCATCGCCATAAACTTTATTCAATTGTTCAATTCAAATGTTTCGGTAAATGTTTTACCGATTTTAAAACAAAATTTTATATTAGCTCTTTGTTCGAAACTAATTTTTTGTACCAATGACACAAACATACTCACACTTTAGACGCAATATCTTCGCTTCCACCGAACCGAATGTCACTAAGCTTTCGCTGGAAATCAGCTAGGGATGTAACTTCCAACGCACCCTACTCATTAAAAAGATGGCGCCATCAAAAACATTTTTATGAGGCCAGTCTTTTTTACGAGTCATTTGGCAACCCTGGTGTTGCAATCTGGCAACTGACAGCTGTATCGCAAAGTTTGACATGACATTTCGCTTTTACGTACTCAGAACGTTTTGAAATACCAGCGCTATTTGTGTTGTTTACAGTAACTTAACATTTTCGTGCTATTATGTTTTACAACTTTTGACGTGGATTAACTCAGCAACATTGCATGGATGAACTTAATTCATTTTTTGGCGATGAAGCTCCATCAAGGACCAGTGTTTATCGATGGTATGGTGAATTCAATCGTGGTCGTAGTTCACTCCAAGACGGACTTCGTAAAGGTCGTCCAAAAACAGTTGTTGTTCCGAAAACCATTGATGCTGTGCGCGAACTGATATTGCAATTAATGGGTCATTCGCCGTATAGTCCTGACTTGGCACCGAATGACTTCTTTTTATTCCCAAACTGAGAGGTCAACGTTTTTCGACACCTGAAGAAGCGGTTGCGGCATTCAGAATGCATGTTTTGGAGGTACCTCATTCAGAGTGGCAAAAGTGCTTCGACAATTGGTTCAAACGCATGCAAAAGTGCATAGATCTTCATGGAGACTATTTTGAAAAACAGTAAAGTGATTTTCGATGATTAAAATTTGTTTTTGTTCTCTAATCCCGACATATAAAAGGCACCCCTCGTAGTTTGGACTTCACTTTGTAGGTAGTGAGAATTAATCACCAGCTTTGCTTCAACGTAGTACCAGTATTTGATACCCATTGCATTGTCAAATGCGTATTTACTATAAAACGACTCGGACAAAAAATGAAATGTGCCATAGTTTTTTAACACAGTGCGTAGTACTCATTTCTGTAGCCTATGTAAAGTTCATCTAGAGCTGGGGAACCAATATTTTCACAAATTTTTCTAATAGAAATTACTTTTGAAAACAATTCAAATATACACATACATACACATGCATACATAAATAATTAATTTAACCGCAATGAGTTAAAAATCCCTTTCAGAACGCAAGGCTTATTTTTATAGCAGATAATATTTTCATTAATTACACATCAATAGTTTCAATGAATACAACCGCATTCACCGAAAATGTTGCATCCACAAAAACATTTTTTATTAATGAAGGTAAGGCGAACAAAAAACATTAAAACATTTACACATATTCCTGAGTACAGTTGCGTACCTTTGTATGTAAGTAAATTGATAAACAAAAGGCTTTACCTAAAATGATAAACGATGTGGCGGTAGGAATTCCCAAGATTATTAACTTTCAAGGTGGCAAATGAAAATAAATTAGATATGAAGATGAATCGATAAGGACAACGGTAAGCTGAGGGTTAATGTGACCCAACCAATAGAGTCGCTACGCCAAAACAATTCCGTTTAAATAGACATCTACTTTTACTCCCCACATGAAGGCTGTTTCGAACGCAGCAAGTGACGGTAGGACAACACTTAAGTTATTATTAATAGTCTTTAGGCAGTCGAAGGACCGACGAATTGTGGCTTTAGTAGATCGTAAACCAAACTAGTGGAACATAATGGGCTTGCAAACCCTTTGCCAAATACACGCACAAAGGAGGTGAAGGCCATGACCGAAAACAAAGAGTGATGCTTGGAAAATTATAAATTTCCTTTGTCTGCTAAAACGCATACACACATGCACACACAATTTGTGGTCATAGCTAAACATTTACTTGCACATCAAAGTCACACACATACACACACATGCTAGCAGCTCATTCTCTAGGTATTCTTATACTCGTATAATTGTGAGTTAGGCATTTTGGGTTGTCATTTGCCCCAATGAAACGGAATTATTAATAATGCCAGCAAAGTTAAATGAAATGCAGCGAATATAGAAACAGCCAAACCCACACACACACACACACATATACATTCTCATCGACGTATCCTTTCGCAAACAGGCACATATCAAAGGCACAAAATGTCATTTCAATGAAAAACAAAGTGAAACATAAATGCGTTGCTTAAAATACTCATTTAAAGAGGTGGGCTGCGCGAGGTGTTACCCGTGCAGGAGGCAGGGATGTGTTAATGGCGCAATGTAAAATAGAAATTACTCCCTTCATACCCACCCAAATGGCAAACGCAATGTTTGTATGTACTGATTTTGCCAATGTGTGCGTGCAAGCGCATGCCATGTGAAGATGTCAACCGAAATTTTAAACTTTTATGCGTTTCAAATGAGTAGTTGGGTGTTTTATGACCTGCGGGGTTTAGTTATGCTTTTCTATATTTGGACATTTCAGTCAAAGACAATGTTAATAATTGTTAAGTACAATAATGATGATTAATCGTGATGAGCTTGACATTTGACTTTGACACAAATGGGAGAAGTATGGCAACGGTGTTGGAAAAGGGTTGATGCTATGAAATATTAAGCAGGCAAAAGGGGTGAAAAGTACTCAAATTGATTTGTAATAATGCGCGTAAGAAAACGAAATCGAGAGTTAAAATACAGAGTCTTTCAAAAGTGATGCCTAGATGTAAATAATATATATTTTTTTTTTAACCAAGAGATTAATCAAAGTTAGATGTCTATAACAAGGATGTGGAAAAGCATCATTGCAATATTTTGCTTCGATGCATCGAAAATTGTCCACTCGATGTGTGATGCCTTCGATGCTTTCTTCAAACTGGCATCTCTAGTAAAACGAAACGCCACCGGAGGGTCTGAAATTAAAATAAAGCAAAATGTCCCCAAAAAAAGTGGCGTAGAAAATTAAAAAAAAAAAGAAATGGGAGCTGTACTCAATATAAATATAATGCGAAAGAGTAATTAAAACTGCAGACAATGCATCAAACTTGATGTCCCATATAAGGGAAATGAACTTCTTTATATCTGTGTAAAAAAGAGCATCTTCGACAGTGTGCACTACTCAAATTTTTTTACTCAAAGTTTCAATGCCATTTAAAAGAATTTCACTGTTTAAACAAGTTCTTATATAGAAATTACATCATGAATTTTGAAAACAATATTATTTCAGATTCGAAGGCCTTTTGGCAATTCATCAAATCAAAAATGTCTTGCTCAACGGTGCCAAACAATGTTTTTTATAATGGTAAATATGCAAATTTTGCCATAGAATCTGCCAATTTATTTGCCGACTTTTTTTGCTCTAATTTTGAACCCGACTTAGACTACGATTCTAGTTTGCCTTCTAATAGTTTTTCACCTCTTAATTTTGGGACATTGTGCCTATCTGTTACTGATGTTGTCAAGGGTGAAGCTCAAGCCTACATCGAAAACTGACTCGGATGGCCTTTCTTTCGGGCATCTTGCTGAAGAGCTACTTGTGTCTCGCTGAGCCTCTTGCAACTATATTTAATAAATCGTTGTTCTCCGGTATCTTTGTTGACGACTGGAAATTTACGCCTATATTTAAGAGTGCAAATAAAAACGATGTTAGCAATTACAGATCGATTTCGAAGCTTTCGTCTGTCTCAAAACTTTTTGAGATAACAGTGAATGATAAGTTATATTTTGCTGTCAAAGACCTAATATCTACCAACCAGCATGGTTTCGTTGCAAGTCGCTCCACTGTCACTAATTTGTCTATTTTCAATGATTACTGCATTTCAGGCCCCCAGAACAGATCTCAAGTTGATACAATTTATACAGACTTCTCTAAAGCCTTTGACAAAGTATCGCACCCAATACTCTTGAAGAAGCTTGCGTTAATGGGTATACACTCCACGTTTTTGTCGTGGATCAAATCATATTTGTCCAACAGGCACTGCGTTGAAGCCGTTGATAATCCTCTGGTGTCCCACAGGGAAGTATTCTAGGACCCCTCTTTTTTATTCTCTTTATTAACAATATTGGTTTTTGCTTTTCATTTGCTGAACACTTGTTGTATGCTGATGATCTCAAAATATTTGCGGTGATTAACAGTGTTAATGACTCTGAAAAGTTGCAAACCGACTTGCACAATGTCCGGAACTGGTGCTATTTAAATCGTTTGTCACGAAATATAAGCAAAGCTTTCACGTAAAATATGCTAAATCAAACAATACTTTGCATACATTGCTGGCTTACCTTTGCAACCCGTTGAGGAAATTAAAGACTTAGGCGTTATTTTCGACTCTAAGCTGAATTTCACCAGCCATGTTAACCACGTCATAAGACGGTCATATTCAATGCTAGCATTCGTACGCCAAAATTGTTCTGCAGTGGTACCAACCCACTCTCAAAACATTGTATTGTGCTTTTGTTAGATCAAGATTAGAGTATGCCGCTGTTATTTGGAGACCGTACCAAATAGGTCTGTCTAATCGGATTGAGAGAGTTCAGAAAGTCTTTCTTCGTTTTGCGCTCCGATCTTTAAACTTTTCTTAACCTGTACCATCGTACCGCTCTCGATGTTTATTGATTGACTTAAAACCACTTGATAGCAGACGATCTATTCTATCGTGCTCATTTATTATTCGTATCATTTCTGGATCTATTGATTGCCCTTCCCTTTTAAGTAAAATTCAATTTAATATACCCAATATGAGGCTCCGACAGTACGAAACCTTTAAAACTGGCTTCTCGAGAACCAACTATAGGGTGAATGCTCCGATTCCTAGGGCATGTGCAGATTTAAATATGTTTTCAATTCTTCTGGTGCTGATTTTACATGGCCGTATGGCATCTTAGTCAATCATCTTAAATCGTTATTTTCTTAGTAACTACTAAACTATTGTACATTAGCTTAATATAATCTGTAAGAATGTATCTATTCAAAGACAATAAATAAATATATGATGGATTTAGGAAAACTATGCGTATCGATGCACCGCTGCACGCTCCCTCATCATCATCATCATTCCTTCGCCTTCGCATTTATTTTTTCTTTCCTTGCTCACTCCACTCGCGAGCATATAGGACAAGCCTCGGTTTTGCGTTGGTTTCGTTAATCTGTTTTGATTTCTGACAGGGTATTTGATTAGCCTACCGCCACCAGTCCTAAGTGGTGGGGATGCCCACCTGTCGTTGCTTAGGAACAACGCCTTGTTACTGCCTTCTTACCGCCATCTATGTGTCACATTTTTCTGCCAGAGGGATCACACAGATGGTTGAGGACTTCGCTAAATTTACCGCAGCTGTCTGCTTTCCCTTGCTGGCACCACTGATACAACGTGGAACTGTGTATTTTCTCGTCTTTGTTTTTTGCTTGTTTTAGCAGCCACAATGCAAGTAATGCGCTGACTTTTGTGCGGGAGAAAGGATTCGGCAGGATAAGGTTGTTGGGGTTGGGGAATGAAATATTTTTTTTTTATAGAAACAGGGAAAGTAGGTACGTTTGGAAAAGTGCGAAGACCGTGCTTCCCAGGGGGTTCGAACCCACAACCTCTGGGAGAGCAGGCTAGAGCACTTACGCTAGACTACCGAGACCGTTAGAGCCACAGTAAAATTTTTCCATTTTGTGCGATTCCCGGATATATTTTTCACTTGCTGCCAGGTCATTGTTTTGTCCACGGTTTTGTCTTCCTCGTCAATACGCACCCTCATGCATCGAGAAATATCGATGGAAGTTTCGATGCAACGATACAAGGGAAAAGTGTAAATGCATCGTACAAAAAAGTGGTTTTTATATTCTCGAAAAATATATTTTTAGGTTGCAAACACAAACTGATTTCGGATCATTTTTTCTAGTCGTGTAAATTAAAACAAACAAATTTTTAGCTCATTTTATTACCCGACTCCGCTCCACCTAAGAGTTGTGATATTTTGGATGCGCAATCTGTTTTCATGATATACCTAGTAGTCTAGTCCAGGCGGCCTAATTTAAAAAAGTTTCATATTTTCTCATGTTTTGCTTAAGGGGCTAGGAGTAGTCAGAGTTTTCAAAAAATTTGATTTTTTTTTTTCATTTTTTCTTAAAGCATAATATCTTCAAAATATTGTGTGAAAATTTTAACTGAATCCGACAAATACTTTTCGAGTTATTCAACAATTAACAAAGGGCGCTCGGGCGATCCTGAGCGTTCGAGGGCAAGTAGCTGGATGCTGCACGTATGAAAGAGAAGGTAGACAAATCGATATTTTGGAAGCTGCTATAACGGCTGAAGAACTATTATATGGCCCAGGAAAAGATGACACAGTGTAGGTAGGTAAGTGAAATGGTTGAAGTGCCAGTCTGGCACTCCTCAAGAAGCACAGAGCAGCGTTTTGATACCATTATGAGACCTCCAACAGGCAGATAACTACAGCTAGCCAGATCTGTTGATATAATGGAGATGGGGCTTAGCTTGGCGCACTGTCCCAGGCTGTAGAAAAAAGGAGCACCCAGTGGCCTTAGTCGTCTAGCTGCCAAACCCGGACATGTGTGCAAATAATTAAATAATTCGTATAACTCTACATAAATCGTTAACAACACTTTAAATGCGTTTTTCTCAAAACTATGCCTTTTGAACTGGTGATTACTGTAACTAACTTCATACTGCTTTTCAAAAACATAAAAAAACTCGTGCCTGATCGAAAGATTTTTTTTTCAAAAATTTCGATTTTTTTAACAATTATTTGTCGAAAGTCGGAAAAATATTTCCTGAGGCCGCCGGGCATAAGATTATCTATAGGCAATTGATGATTAAATAGCTTGGACCTTCCAAACAGCCCAGCTAAGCTCTCTATTTCTTCCTCTATATCTTTCATGGTGCATTGCCGTCATGGGTATCACTTTGTGTCACCTCTTCTGATAAGCCCAATCGATCCTTAATAGTTTCACCAGATTATATATTACACCGCGCAGATCCCAGAGAACATAGAGAATTTTCATTTTTCTTATACTATCTGACATTATGCATTTATCGTAGTGCATATTCTGACTCATTTGATTTTCTTAATTACCAACCTGTGAAAATTATCCTTCAATTGCTCCTTTAGACACCCAGACTGGAGCCCAAGCTGAGATCTCCGCTATAGACAAAGCCGCAAAAACGATAAGGCTAATGGACTTACCACCAGCAAACCTTACCATTTTTTTTGATAGTCAAGCAAGGCACTGGTCTCATTAAGGCACTGGTCTCAAAGCACATCACTTCAACGCTGATCCAAAAACACAACCCCGCACTTTGTTGGGTTCCCGGGCACTCTCTCTGAGCTCTGGAGTCTCTGAGCTTGCTCTGCAGCGCATGGTGGACAAACTGCGATTGACTTGAAGGTGGTCTCTGACTACTAACTGTAGTGTCTCCAAAGCATTCTAGCCAAAACAGAATCTAGAAAGGGCAACATGTCTGCTTGAATTCAACATATCAACTACTAGCGTCCTCATAGGTGTTATAACGGGTCACTGCACTATTGACACCCTAGCTAGTAGAATGGGTTGTATATCACAATGACTACTACAGGAGCTATGAAGATGAAGAATGAAGAAATTGAGTCAGTAAAACACCTCCTCTATGAATGTTCTGCACTTCAAAGAAGTCGCACCGATTATTTCTTTGAAGACCTGAGAAATTTGCAAAATGTTTTACTGGAGGGACTGGTTTTGACTTCCTAAACCTAAAAACCAAGTGGTTTAAGCAACTTAGTTAAGAGATGGATATGAAATGTAGTTATCACAATGGGTCTTAGAACTACCCAGTGTCTTGTCTTAGACAAGCAACCTGACTAACCTAACCTGGCTTTCAAAAATTAATAAATTCGTAGCTAGCGCCCCTGTGCATGAAATCCGGTTTCATAGGTATACAAGTCGTGGCTCATTCACATTTGAAAACAAAAAAATGGCTTTAATAACGTATCTATAATATAAAAATGAATCGCAAAATGTGTTGGTAAGCGCATAACTCAACAACGCATGGACCAATCTTAACAATTATTCTTTTAAAATATTCCTTGAAGTCCAAGGATGGTTTTTACGGCGAGAAAATTTCGAATAATTTCCGGGGAAACCCCTAAAATAGCTCTTTCTTTTTCTCATACAAATACTGCGCGTTCATGTGTGTGCGTTTTCGCGTTGGAGGATCTAACCTATGTTAATAATAATTAATTAATTATCTCTATGTTTTGTCATTGAATCACCCACTTTATAAATATTTGTCTCCTTTAGGTTTCCACTATCCCTTTAGATTACTTTTCAATCAGGTTTGAACCTTAAGTACCCCTCTTAGTTTGAAGACCTCTGGCAAACATCCCAGTCAGGGTTTTTAGTGGGTCCCAAAAGGGTGGTCAAAGTTCGTGGAAGCGAAGAAACTATACTTAGGTCACCCGAGCTGACCCCTTTCTTTAATTCTCCTGAACAGAACCGTCACAATAATGATAAGGCGGTGTGTGAGGGTCAGCAGAGTAAAAACGTCTTAAGGTCGATATATAAATTGCCACATTCAAAATCTATTTGACAGAACGAAGTCTGTAGGGTCCGCTAGTTTAATATGAAAAGTTGCCTGGCAATTAAGTATGAAAAATAGTTCAGTGCTCCACTAGTTAAATGATATACTTACCAAGAAAGCTTTACCAGTCCTAGTGCATAGATTTAAACCAAATCAAATAGTCTGCTTGAAATTTATTTGTACAAAAATAGAAAAAAAGCTTAAAAGCAAGGAAAAACGACAAAAAAAACATATAGAAATGCAATTATATAAGTAAATTAAACGAAATAAAAATTGAATAAGCAAAGTACAAAAAAGCAAAAAAATAACTAACAGCCTTCCGATCACCTGCAGCTTTGCAATTTATTGCCAAAATGGTTCATCGTCTATGGCAACAAGACCCCGTTTGCACCAATCAACAAGGCAACTCAAGTGGCTCAAACCAGCCAATAAATCCTCATTTCACACTCTACAGAAAGCAGCTTAGCAACACCAGGATATTTCTCGCTTTTTCTTAAATCTAATGGAACATTTTGGCGCTTAGCATTTGCCAATTGCCATTTCTTTTTATTTGTTGTTTTTTATTTACTTTATTCTCGTTTTCTTCTTACGTTTTTTATTTATTTACCAGTTTACTTGCGTATGTATGCATGCATTGCCTTCCCCGTTCAGTTGTACATGTGTTGTTGTTGCATTACAGTTGAGTCGCATGGTCGCTCTAAGCCAATAATTTTCTTTACACTGCATTGGCATTTTTCGATTATTGGTTTCCTTTCATTTGATTGCACATCACAAATTTTGCACCTTTTTTGCGCGCCAATAGTTTCACTTCATCGCAGCAGCCTGCAGTTAGATTCATCTTGGAACCAGCCAGCATTTTACACCTTGAATCAGGCACTCATCGTTTTGCTTGCTTCTTTTATGCAATTTTACACCGTACTTTCAAATGCAATTTTTTTCCATCTCTCCAGCACAAGCTACGTACATACATACGTATTTAGTTTGGCAGCCGAAAATTGCATTGGCAAAAATGCAGTTGGCAGCTGCGACCAGAGCAGCTGTGAGCCAAAAGCCATTGCAGGCATTCGCCCAACAGAAGCTGGTAGTCGCCAGACAGCAGCAGCGTTGGCAGTCTCGGTGCTGCTGAACGGCACTCAGCTCATACATTTTTGTTGAAGTGTTTTCTACTTGTCACCAATTTCTCACATTGCAAAGTGTTGGCGCACTCACCGTTCGCTGGCAAGGCTGCCACACCATCGCCACCACTGTTGTTGCTGCCAAATCGTTTGCCTTGCAGTTAAACGCTAACAAAGCAACGCGTCCGGGAAATTGAAGATAGAATGACAAATAGAATGCCGAAAAGAGAAAAAAAAATGTTGAAAGAAAAATAGGAAAATAGAGAAATGGGCAAAACTAAGTTCTACAAAATTCTAAATTTATTTACGTTCACCGTCGTCACCGTAATGGAGATTGATATGAAAAAGTGTAGTGGGCGGTTGGTTGCCGATTGTCGGTTGTAGGTAGTTGACTTATGTTCGACAACACAAAAATTGCTGACAATGGTTTTGTTGCTTTGATCCTCTTCCAGTATATGGTTGCCATCATTTTTGGGTAAATTTTTTTTTTTTTTTGTTGTTTTGTGCAGCTTTGACAAATTCACGCAAATGCCAGTCGAAAATTTCACTTCCATCCTTGGCTTACATTTCAAGTGCTCGTAAAAAGAAAAAAAAACACAACAAAAGTGGAGTGAAGTAAAGTTCCTTGCGCCAAGAAGTAAATATTGTGAAATTTTATTAGCATCAGCGTCAAATTCATGTTTTCGGCTTACACATGCATATGTCTATGTGTGTGTGTACTTCACCTTTCGTTATCAGCTTAGCGCAAAATTGTGAAGGTAAATAGTTGACTAAAATAATGCATTCGTGTTTTGGTAATTCAGCTGAGGCTTTAAGGCAAATACCTTAAATAGACCTTAACTTCAATCGTGCGTCTTACTCTCCAGCTTTTCGGAATTTCAAAGTATTAATCAGAATTGGAAAAAACCTCTACGAATTATTTAATAGAGGGTGGTTCGATATGAATGACTTTTTGGCCAAGCTAGAGCTGTCGAGGTGTATGCATATCATTTACGCTGCGTATGATTCCGTTCTTCACTTCTGGAACCATCTTTAGCTTATGCGCATAGACCATACTCTCCATGTAGCCTCAGTCAGAGAAGACCAATGGAGTAAAATCGCAAAATCTCGATGACCATTTAAGCTCGCTGATGAGGTAAATCGTCCTGGAAATAGGAAAATCTTTTCACCTGCAGTTGCAAGTAGCTGTGTCCTGTTGAGGCCGCATATCATTAAAGTATTCAAGTAGATGCCACCTAATTCAGGTCATAAAAAGTATGTTTTGATGTCCCCTGAACGTTCACTGACTACCAAAACAGCCTTAACGGCATCATTTTCAAAGACGTGCCGTCCGATGACCCCGCCAACTCGAAAGCCCTACCAGAAAGTGAGCTGTTGTGAGTGCATAGTTTTTCCTTGAAGAACTTTCTGGGCCCCAAACACAGCAGAGTGGCTTTTTAATGCAACCGTTTAAGCGAAAATCTGCCTCTATTCACAATCAACTACCATTTTAATAAAACGTTTGGATAACTTTTACGTATTTTCCAACTGAGTATCGTTCCATGACTGAGTTTGCCAAAGCTTGAAGCACCAATTACCTGAAGCACCAATTGCCTGAGAAAATATACACGAAAATTTACTTATCACAAATAATTGCACTCATTGATTGATCTTGATTTGGTGTCATCCTTGAATCAGCCTATACCAACCTAGGTTCCAAACACACCCACTGTCTATCAAGTGATTTCTTTGATCTAATGCTGGAAATTCACTTTATAAGGCTCTCATCATTTTCGTCCTATTGTATGGCGAGGAAGCTTGGCCGATGACAATATCCGATGAGACGATGACAATATCCGATAAAGTGTTTGAGAGAAAATTTCTGCGAATGATTGGAACTCTGCACGTTGGTGACGGCGAGTATCGCAGACGATGGGCCGATGAGCTGTAAGAACCTTGCAACGATATTAACATAGCATAGAGCAACATAGACATAAAATAAGAACAAGAGAGCGACTCGCTGCCTAGGTCATCCGAATCGATACAAACGCTCCGGCTCTGAAAGTATTCGACGCAGTACCAGCTGGTAGTAGCAGAGGAAGAGGAAGGCCTCCAGTGCGTTGGAAAGATCAGGTGGAGAAGGACTTGACTTCACTTGGTGTGCCCAACTGGCACCGGTTAGCACGAGAAAGAACCGACTGGCGCGCTTTGTTAAACTCGGCCAAAATCCCGCAAGCGATTATCACGCCATTCGAAAAGAAGAAGAACAGTTTAAAGTTCGCTTAGAAGATGAAAAGTCAAACAATTTAAAGTCTTTCAATTGTCCCTGTATTGAAGTAAAAGCAGCGCCAGGAAGAATAAATCATTACTGTGCAGCCGTTTTGTGGAAAGGAGCGTTGCTCCTTCTCCATTCGAAAGACTTCAAACGCATGAAAGTCTAACTTGCAGAATTTGAAGGAATCGGATCAGCAAAATTAAGCGATCTGAGACCGAAACGAGGAAAACTCTTTTGAATTCATTGAGGTCATCTAATACGGCAAATATAAAGGAGAAAGCCCTTTTCCTCTTTGGAAAGGCCTAGTTTAGGACCGGGTTTTATTAGCGCAGAAAGTAGAAGCGTTCGACGTACTAAATTAAGCTCGGCCAAAGTGGCTTCAGTGGTTACTGAAAAAGAAGGAATATTGTAATATTTTTTTGTCAAATGGCTGCAATACGGCTGTCGGGATGACTGTTGAGCTGTCTCAGTTTCATTGTTCTATACGCCACTGCTATTCAAGTACATCGGAAATTTCCTGGGATGCTTTTCTGATTCTGTCTTTTGGGGTAAACCTTGCATACGACTTTCGAAAGCTTTCCACTACGATAAGAACATGCAGGCATCCCTGGAAATACATAGTAACTAATGCTGCGTCAGTGTGTCACTTGGGCTGCACAAAAAGGCAAACGAATAGATGAAGTACACAAAGCAACTAAAGCCAATTTTCCTATAGTTATAGATAATGCACTGACATCTCCCAACTGGCAACTGTTCACAGGAATGCCTTCTTGGTGGCTACTCGAAATTTCTTTGAGTTTTATTAATCAAAGGATCCTTATTGGTATCCTCCTTCAAATTGGAAAGCCATAAGAACTGCGCTTTCTGCATAAAATACCTCAATTTGTATAGGAAAACTTTAAAATTTTCCACTTCAATTGAAATTTTCCTTCAACTGAGTATATTTTGTAAAAATCAAAGTACTTTCAGAATTAAAGTCATCAATGAAGTCGTACCTCGCATTTCTATTCTAAAACTTGCTATTCCCCTTCTTCTCATACCGCATTTCTTTTTTGTTATTAGTTTTCTTCCTCAAATACCTGCATTGCATGCGATATGCAAAATATTTCACTTTTTTATTGTCTACCAATTGCCAGCCATATGTCTGGGGCCGACATTCCGTACTACGAAGTCTCTCGCACCCTCCCGTAACGCTTTTGTGGACAAAGGTGTCTTCGGCCAAAAGCCAGCAATAAATAATGGCAAAAATACAATGGCACCATAAATGCAAAGTGAGCAGAAAGGTAAACAAGAATATGATAAATGTGTTTAATTACTCGTTTGAATACGAAATTGGGAGCGAGGGAGAGCAGGAGAGTGCGGTGGAGAGGTAATGAGACATGCCAGTTGAGCTAGAAATTGGACAACGATTGCTTTTGATTAGAGATTTAAAAGCAAACAATTTGCTTGGCTTTCGAATAGAAAAACCATTGGCCAAGCTACCTGGTAGACGAATGCTAGGGTAAAGTGGTAATTGATGTAATTTTCTGGTAAATGGGCGATTGAAAATCATAGCCAATGGACATAAATACATAAAATACATAGGACTGTTGACAATCGACATTGTGGAACATTGGACTTATTGGCAATTTCGACAATTTATTACTTGCTTACATTATTGAAATATTTTTTTTAATAATCCAATCTACTCTGTAAATTAAAAAAAATATTCTCCAAATTTTCATTTTTTTTTCTTTTGGGTTAGAAGTTTGATAAAAAAATAAATAATTTGCGCGTACACTTCTGCTAGGTATTCGGCCGAGCTCCTTCTCCTATTTGTTGTGCACGTCTTGAGGTTGTTTAACCAATAGAGGGCCCTATAGTTTTAAGCCGACTCCGAACGGCAAACGGTTTTTTATGAAGAGCTTTTCCATGGCAGAAACTCACTCGGAGGTGTGCCATTGCCTGCCGCACGCGAACCGCTATTTTATTTTATATAAGTTTTGTAGGCCATTGAATTTACATATAACAAGTTGGTGTAAGTTTGAAGTAACTCAAAAATTTCGCTGATTTTGCATGAATTTTTTTTTTGTGTTTGTTGCCGGTCTTGTACCTTTTCTCCATATAGCGAATGTTCCAAGGTTTTTATATATGTAAAAAACCACTCAACACCGCCAGCAAAGAAAATTGTGAAAAACTTTGAGGTCCACTGCTCCATATAGAAATAAAGGATCAAATTTGTAGCCACTTCAAACTTGCACAATATTTTATCCAAATTTAATGGTCTATAAAACTGCGCACTGAAAATTTTTCTAAAAATTCTAATTAATTAAAATGTTTATGAGAATTTGTTCAATTGTTTTAAGTTCGCGCAAAGTTTAAAGTTTCGTTTTATATGATTTTGGTAGTAAAGTGCACTATATTTTACAAAAAATAGTTAAAATTATTTAAAGAACAAATAAATTGTCAAAACTTGCCCAGAAATCCCTGTACTATGGGTGCGTTTTATGTGAGCTTGCATTTAAATGGGAAAAATTATAAAAATAGTTACAGAGTATTTGAATGTAATAATTTTAAATGGCATGAAAATTATAAAAATATTATAGTTTTCTCTAACTAACTTAAAGAAAAAAGTCACAAGATGTTAAGTCACAAGATCTCGGTCTCCGGTGGCCAATTGTGATCACCTCTTCGAGAGATAACACGGTCCGGAAACTTTTCCCGCAAAAGATCAATAGTTACGTCACTTGTGTGGCACGTAGCGCCGTCTTGTTGAAAATAAACGTTGTCCAGATCAATACCATCCAATTCCGGCCATAAAAAATCGTTCATCATCTCTAATCTAATCTAAATAACACCTGTTATTGAAAAATTCTTTATATACTTTTTTAAGCTTTTTAAGAGAAGCTTTCACAATTCTTTAATTAAACTATTATTTTTATAAAGACTGTATTAGTATAAATCCCATACTTTGCACAATATTTATAAAAACTCGACAAATTTTCATCAAAATTTAAAAATTTTTAATTAAAAACGAAAATCTGGGCAGAGAGTTTAAAGCGAGTTCAATTTTAGTAGAATAAACAAGGTGAACCTATTAAAGGAGGTGTTGGTAAATCAGCTGATTTGTTTTCTTCTTTCGCCGTGTCCATGTGGCTGTCAGCTCAGAACGAAACAAGGCGAATTCATTATTTGTTTTCTAGTTTCCCAATACTTTGCTTTGCCAGTCAAACGTACAGAATATTGTTGTTGGTTTAGTGCCACCACCTTTAATGAATGCGCCTTGACAATGAATCAAATGTTTGGAGTACCACGAGGCTTCCACCGTTCCAGCCTATGTTGAAAATTTATAAAAGTTCGACAAATTTTGATCAAAATTATTAAATTTATTTTTAATCAAAACCTAAAAAAATTTGGATACGCAGTTTTATAGTGAATTTAATTGTAATATAATAAATTAAAAGTTTGAAGTAGCTCGAGCTTAGCCTTGATTTTTGATAATTTTTTTACCAGTAGGTGTTGCTTATTTTCTCCATTAAAAAAATCATCCGTTGGTTGTTATGTGGAGAAAATGCGCAATACCGCCAAAGAAAAAAATAATAATAAAATCAACGAAATTTTTCAGCAACTTAGAACTTTGGTCCTTATGACACTAAAATTTACATTTGTTCATTCTTCAGAACATTTTAAAAGTATACAAACAGTAAGATTCCGAAAATGCATGCATAAATTTAGAAGATGCGAGCAGTACAAAATGATGATTGAAATTTAATGGCCTATAAAAAAGCGTTCTGATTATAATAAAAATTTTGAAATTTTCAATTTTGATTAAAAATATTAAAATTTTTGGTGATAATTTGTCCGATTTTAAAATTTTTATATCAAGTTTGAAATTTCGATCTAATGTTTTTTTTTTTGTTTTTTGGTAAGCAATAACGAGGTGTAAAGCCAGAAAGAAAAATAGTCAAAACTGGTCAAAATAATGAGTTGGTTAAAATATATACCAGAATCGCAGGATATAGTTGCATAAAAAACTCTAAATCGGCCTTGGTAGTCTAGCTTAAGTGCACTGCCCTGCCATCCCAGAGGTTGTGGATTCGAATCCCATGTAAAGCACGGTCCTCGCACTTTTCCAAATTTACCTACTTTCCCTCTTTTTAAAAACAAAAAAAAACAAAAAATCCCATTTCTCAACCCCAAAAACGTATCCTTCCCATCCGTACTCTCGCACATTATTTGCATTGTGGCTGCTAGGATAAGCAAAAACAAAGAAAAACACACAGTTACACAATACATCAGTGGCGCCAGCGAGAGGAAGCGGGCAACCGCGGTAATAGCGCAGACACACCACAGTTAGTCCTCAACCATCTGTGCGATCCTTCTGGCAGAAAAATGTGAAACACAGATGACGCTCCAAGCAGGAAGAAGGCATTGTTCCTAAGCAACGACAGGTGGTAGCGGCACTACTTAGGACTGGTAGCGGCAGGCTAATCACCTACCCTGTCAGAAATCAGATGTACTGATTAGCGAAACCAACGCAAAACAAGTCTTGTCAAGGCCTTATGCTCCCGAGAGGAGTGAACAAGGAAAAAAAAACTTTTTTTACGAAGCAATTAAAACGCTTACATGCCACCATGTGTTTAGTATTTTACACCCAACATAATTTATTATCCATTGTAACTGGTCTGGTGAAATACTCTTTTTTCTAGATATTTTTAGGAATTTAAAAAAATAAATAAAATGTGATCGCTTTGATTTTATATTTTATCAAATACTATACAAAAACATTTTTTTTTTACATATTTTTTGTTTTTTTTTTAGTAGTGTGGTACCAACATAAGCGTCTTAAGACAAAGATAGGTGGCTTGTCAACAGGATTTTGGCTCTTCAGGACATCTGCAACGAAAAAGTTAAGCTGATTATTATTCTCTAGGCTTGTCATTCTTGTAGGTGCTACAATTAAACATTTGTAATGACTTACTAAAGTCGGTCTCACTCTGAATAAAAACAACTAAGCATACAAGAATTCGCCAAACCTCTAATCCACACTTTTTATAAATACCTTTTTCAATTTTTTTAATTTTATTTGCTTGTTTTATTTGAGGCTTAGCTATGAATATTTTATTGAATTTCAATTACTCTAGTTTTTATACAAAAATACAAGTACGCATATGTCCCTATCTTAGCCATATCCTGCCGTGCTCTGCCTCATTTAATTCACCGCCATTCATACTCTAGAAGTACCAAAATGCAAAAAAGGCCATTATTACTTCCATCTTCAGTTCAGTGTCACTGGCAATTTTGCCTAACATCGCTTCGCTTTACTCTCCAATTAAACACTTTGCAACACTTTTAGCCCCCAACCAATTCGAGTGACCTCAGAATATTTTTCGTTAAAAAAAATTACTGTCCCTGCTATCTTTTCCTTGACGTGCACTTAAAAATGCGTCGCCCCAAAAATTATTAAATTACAATGGCGCTGCTAAAAGGTTTCATCCCCAAACAAATTTCGTATAAACAGCTTCAGCCGTCTGAGTGTGGTCATATTTCTCCCATTCATAAATACTAACACACACACAAAAGGGAAAGGAACGAACGAAAAATGTCAGCTGGTGGTGGAAACGTGTAGAAAAGCCTTTAAAGTCCAGTCCATACGGTTTATAACGATCGCTAGTGACAACTAAAACTGCGGGGTGTTAAGTGGTTGTTAATACTAATTTTGGGTGGTTGATATTTGAAAATAATTATTTTGAGTAGCTGTCAAATAAATGTAAAATTTGACGGTAAACTTCATAATAATAGAGATGAGTGAACAAATTTTGCGAGTGATTAAATAATTTTCGTTTAAAGTAAAAAAATATCTGCAGTAAAAATAATATTTCTAAATTGGTTATTTCCCGCGACGGTCATGAGAATTGACACCAAAGATCATGAAATTCGACTCCGCTCGATTACTCTTCAGGTGTCGTCTGAAGCCGTATTTCCGATTAAGTTGCAATTGGTCTGATGCTTTCAAAGCCCATATAATACAAAATATTTCGCACATTTAGCGCGGATCCATACGGCACATAAATATATAACTGGCCCCATTGTCATTGCCTGCCGAAGGACGAATGCTATTAGAAAAGTTCACTTTCTGTTATTTGGTGCTTCATCAAATGGTAGTCTCCCAATCGGCTATAGCGGTCGTAGTATTGATACTGAAAGCTGGATTTAAAAGATTTGTGTCATAGTTCGAGGCTATGTCTGTCATTTGAGCGATTTCATATTCCTAATATAAGATATGCGTTAGGCTTGCACATAAAATAATTATCTCAATACAGCAGGTTTTTTCTATATCGACCACATTTTTGAGAGTTACATCGAAATGCATACAATCAGGAATGAGAGATTTTTACATATGTAAGGTGACATAGCAGCAGACCTCAGTGCGATGTAGTGTCTCAAAAAATGACGAGTGCACAGGAGAGAAAGCCTGGAGAGGGAACGTAGACAATAAAGTCTAAGCCAAACGTACCAGAGGTTTCTCTTTTCACAAGTTTAACCGAAAGTTACTAGCAGTAGGTGAAGTAATTGGAAGCCCCGAAGATAGGTACGTTGGTAGGTGAAGTGGTTGAAGTACCAGACTGGCACTCCCCAAGTAGCACTAAAGCGCCGTTTGATACCTTTTTGAGACCTCCAACGATAAGATATCTACAGCCAGGCAGAGCTGTTAATATAAAGGAAAAGATTGATGGGCTTTAGGTTGATGCACTCCCGCAGGCTCTCGAAGAAATGAGCACCCTGAGGCTTTAATCGTCAACCCAGTCATTATTCGCGGACAGCTTCTGCTACGGAGGTTAAATGGTAAGCTCAGCTTATCCGTATCAGTAATCAATAATCACTTAATACAGATACGAGTTTGGAAATTGAATGGCGTGGAAAGTCCTCCTCCTGAGTCCTGCGTTAATTGCACTGGGGCTATCGAAATAGTACATGAAGAGAAATAGAGCTTCATCTGATCTGCGCTTTCCTGAGAAATACTTTGTGCAGTTCCCCTTTAACAACTATCAGTGGGATGCCGACTGCCGGGTAGGAGGTTTCTGAGACCAATTCAGCCCCCTCCCTAACAAGCTCATCAGGAATTTTATTTCTCTTTTCCTATGCCCGCGAACTTAGTTCAGATGAATTTTAAATGCGCACCCAAGATATTTAATCTCCGTCTTACAGAAGTTAATCTGTTTTGATGACTAGTTCCGATCTGCACCACGTCCTTGTCAGAGCTTTGATTGCGGTTTGACTATCGAAAAAAAAGTTAATGTTTCCATCCCTCCCACGCTCCCTAAGCATTTTGCGTGCCTGCTGGATCGCAAAAACGTCTGCCTGAAAAACACTACCAGTATTCAGCAATTAAAAAAAAGGCTCATTTAGAGAAAACCCTTGCTCAGACTACTGATTCCATCTTAGAGCCTTTAATGAATACAAAGATACCAACTTTGGTAAAGATTTTGCCCTTGTTCCAATCCTACCTACTCGGAAAGACTGCCCTGGCACGGCCCTTAAACTCCAGTTTGCGGAAGGAGGGATCAGAACGAAGTTCAGAGAAATATGGTGTTATGTGCCCAAAAATGCTACCAAGCCTCTTGAAAGATTCCCTCCAGAGGCCAGGCTCCTTTAATCTGATTGCATTTTGAGCAACGATAAATCATCTTGGCATTACAGTCCGGTAAGGAACATTGCCTTCTCTACAATATGCCTCTATTCTTCTCGACAGCCCGCTTTGGTTCTATGTCGTGAGATTCTCATCTCTCGTATATCGTCTTCTACGTCTTGCAACCATCATCTCCTTGCCTGGGCAGCGATAGAAGTAACGTAAAAGTCGATGGGAGGTACGTGCAAAATGACATTCAGGGCAGCACTGTGGCAAATTCTATAATCTCCACTTGCTTTGCTGCGAATCGCGTTCACTTTAGAGGGGACAAGGTTAATTCGATGAAAAAATGAATGTTTTTAAGAATTTTTTTTTTTTTTGAGATAAAAGTAGTTGGTAATCGAGGTGTATCTCTGGTAACCTCGAGTAGTAATCGTGGTGTATCCCTGGTAGAATTTTTTCCGGCCTATTTCGGTCACAGTTTTCGAAGCGTTCACACAACATCGATGAGCTTTAGCCGCAGTTCTCTTCGAATGGAAGTGAAAATCGAAATTTCCCGCAAATTATGAAAATTTCGCACAACAACTGGCATTTTTGACCAGTTTATATAAGTTTATAAAGAAACACAAATTCACGAATGCTGTATTGTGGCTATGTTTGCAGATATCTAAGCTTATTGTAATATATTTTTGATCTGTATATTTCAAATCCATAATAAGAGGTAATGTTTTCCGAACTGAAGTAACGCCGTTAGTGTATTCTGCTTATATATTTTTAAAGGCCTGTTATGGAAGCACGTCTGTCTGCTCATCTTATTTCGCCTCCAATTTTTTTGAGGAGAAAACTTCCTACTACGTTTCTGCAGTATCAGGAAACTGTTCCAATGCTCTTGTCGACTACTTCTTATAGCAGTCCTTTACACATATCAGCTGCAATTTATAATCAGCTGAGACGAGATAAATTCGTGACCTTAGGATTTAGTCTTATCGTCGTAGAAAAAGCTCTTTCAACCATAATCGGTAGGAAATAGGACAACAAGACAGCAAACTATATTTTTGTAAAAGTATGAACTCCAAAGTCAGAGCATCGTTAGCGTCGCTCCTTCAGTGGCAAATTGGTTAATAGAATTATTTCTGCATCGCTTATAAAGCTGGCACCAAAAGAAATCTCTACTCGGCTGCACAGTAGAGATCAAAGCAATACGCTGTTAGGAGGGGATCTGTGTTGAGACTGAACAGACAGCTGTAGAACTGGTATAGAAACGCGGACAGGGGCGTTGGACGCTCAAATACTCACAATCGGAGTCTAACTACCATCCATAGCAGAATAAGAGCTTCAACTGATGTGTGAAACCCCAATTACTCCTTGGAAAATGTACCAGGTCTTCCTCTTGAGAATGGGCCCTGATACATACTCTACATACAGGGTTGCCACTATTCGTCGGACACATCTGGCAACCCTGTATCTTTTGACAGAGACGCCAGATCGCTTAATGACATACCGCGTTGGAAGCGTCAGTCCAAGCAGATGTTTACCATGGAACAGTACACTCTTTCTAATCCAAAGAGACCAAATCAAAACCGACCAAGGCGATCGGATGAGAATATTGCTCTTGTACGGGCCAGTGTTGAGACGTCGCCAAGGACATCCTAAAATCGCCGTTCTCAGCAGTTGGGCATTGCTCGGTCCACTTTACAACGAATTATCCGCATTGATTTGCATTTATTCCCGTTTAAGATTCAATTGACGCAATGATTGTTGCCTGCGGACAAGCCACGTCGATTGGAATGGGCCCAAAGAGTCATCAAAATCCGTCAGGTCCGTCGAATATGGGCAACCCTGTATATCCGCCTGACAGTAACCACCTCTACGCAAGTTTGCCTACCTACTCTGGAGTTTACTGACTTTCTCAAAAATGGACTCAAAGTCTTGGTTGAATACTAGCGCGTCGCCAGGTTTAAAGTGTATCATTACATTTTCTGTAAATGATTTAAAGGGGGCAAAGAAGAGGGAAGGAAAAGCGCATACAGCCATTTAAGTGCCTTTGCTATGCACTTTGAAGAATGCGCTTAATATTTTTGCAGTAGTAGGTACTACCCTCATAATCTAAATATGTAGTAAGGTCAAGTACCGCTGCAGACGCTGATTGCGTTCGCCAAAGGAACTGAATAGCTTGCGGACTACTAAGGGTGGAGCTGAATAAAACTTTTTAGATCATCAGAATGATCCTCTTTGGCCACCGATAGCAACCCGCTTAAAAATGTATTACTTACCTTAAAAAAAATGCATGTGAAGGCTTGCAAATGCCCTCAAAATGAAAGTTTGTCTAATTTCTTGAAGTTTTTTTTAATAGATTGCCTATGAGTTTACTTTTACTTAAATATTAAATATGAACCCGCCAATCTATACTTAAATTCAAAAATCTTGCGAAAATGACCCGCATCTGTATTGCAACACTCGCATATTCATTAAAAGCCATCAAAACCGTTCACTCAATCCCCACTGCTGATATTTTCCATAAATTTGAGCACTCGTACGCAGAGGGGCTGATATCTTTCAAGTAAAAACGAGAGAGTTTTAAAAATATCACAAGTAATAATGTAATGGTGCTTATTAAAATACGATATTTCACTGACGACCACTCGTGCTGATCCCCACTTGTCTTAACCCTTCACCGCCAACGACCGTCCGCGCGCACTTGACCAGTATTTGGCCACATTTTAATTTTTCTTTTTCGCCAATACAAAAAGCATTCAAGAATAAAGCAATAAAAACTTCAGCTAAAAACTGGACTAGCGAAAAATAATAGCAGTAAAAAAATGTGCGCACACAGGCAAATGCAAAATGGCCGAAATCCTTTTAACCAGCTTTGCGGTGCAGCAACGTTGAACATCCACTTAACTACGCCCTCTTTCATGTTTATTCATGCTGCGCTCACCTTGGCCGCAAGTGGATATCAGGTGCTGCAAAAAGAAAGCAAAAATAAATGCAGTAACAAACAACAAAAACAAAAACAAAAACAAAAACAAAAACGAAATAAGTGGACATACAGCGAGCCGAAAAAAATTTGAAGCATACTACTTGGCGCAAGTGCATAAAGTTGAAATTTTGTATACAAAGTTGCCCTAACGCAACAAATGAAAATGTGTAAAACATACGGATACGCGCACATGTCTACACTTTTGAATGTTAATAAATATAAATGTGCAGATACAAAGCCACACATTCACACACGCACGCATACATGCATACCAACTAGCCCAAAAGCAATTGTGTTGCAGCAAAAGCCGTAGTTTTAAGCGCAAAAGTGGCTACACTTGTACGCTCGTCCACACTAATACATACAAATCTACTTTAAAAAAAATTGTGAAAAATTTTCTCCGCTTCAATGTTGCACTTTTCGACTGAATTTCAAATAAAATAAATTGCACTGCTCTTTGGCACTGGGCAGCTGTTTTAAGTTTAAGTTTTCGTTTTGTAGTAATGGCAGTGGGCCGCGGAATAGCACTTGATTTGTCTTGTCCGACACGCTGACCATCCGCATGCACAAGAGTGCTGTGGGGAGTAATGCAGACTAAGTAAGCTAAGAGAATTTAATGAACCATTAAATGTACTAAAATTGTGGCAAATTTAGTGGTTTATAAACAATAAATGGCATAAATAATATGCGAACATCAACAGAAGGTAAAATGTCGCTTTTACCAAGTAAATGAGACTTTCAGCTATTAGATGGCGCTATCCATAGATGGCGCTAGGAGTATTTTGAAACCTTCCCAAATGTCTTGTTTTTTTCGTCTGTCATCTGTCAACAATATTCAGTTCATTGTTTGTTACGTCTCATACAACAATGCATTTTTGCCGCTCTTAAAAATGTCGAATTTGGTGCCTTTAAACTACGATTTGCGGACATCGAAAAACCACTTGTGAAATGTTGCTCTCCGCGTTCAAAAGGAAGTCTTTTTTGCATCGAATCCTTACGGGTGATGAAAAATGGGTGTATTTCTCCAATCCCATATTAAACTGACCCATGTGATTATTAAAAAAATATGGAAAAAGAAACATTTTTTTGTGTTTCATTGTGAAAAACATTTAATTTAGTTCAAGGAGATTCGTTTACATCACTTTTTGAATATGATATCGCGCAAGTGGTCGCCCTTAGCTCGTATAGCGTAATGTGCCCGTTTTTCGCCGTTTTCCATAGTTTTGGCCAGCGTCTCGGCCGATATGGCGGCTATTTCCCGTCGGATATTGGCCTTAAGTGCGCCTAGTGTCTTTGGCTTGTTGACGTAAACCTTAGATTTCAAATAGCCCCAAAGAAAAAAGTCCGGTGGCGTCAAATCCGGTAATCGTGGCGGCCAGTCAAAATCGCCGCTTTTTGATATCAAACGGCCAGGGAACAAAGTCTTCAATAAGTTGACGGTGGCTCGTGCTGTGTGTGGTGGTGCGCCATCTTGCTGAAACCAGAAGTGCTCCATACCATTTTCACGAACAATCGGCATCACAAAATCGGTTATCATGGCCCGATAATGCTCTTGATTGACGGTCAATGGTTGGTGTTGACCATTTTCAAAGAAGAACGGCCCAATGACCATATCAGCGCAAATGCCACACCAGACTGTAACTTTTTGGTCGTGGAGAGGTACCTCTTCAATAATTTGAGGGTTTTCAGTGGCGTAGAAACGGCAATTTTGCTTATTTACGGTTCCGTCAAGGAGAAATGGGCCTCATCACTCATAATGATTTGATGCCAAAAATCCTCATCAGTTTGGGCCATTCGGACGACAAAATTGGCATATTCCAAGCGACGAGGCTTGTCGGCCGGCAACAGTTGTTGATTTAGTTGTATTTTGTACGGGAATATCCCCAAATCCAAACGAATGATACGTCGTAGAGTGGTCCGAGGGATGTCCAACTGAGCAGAACGACGATTACCTGACGTTCGCGGCGATGACTCGATACTGGCTCGTACGGCCGCGATATTTTCGTTAGATCGTCTTGGCCGCTTTTTATTTGGACGTCGGGTATTAGCCACAGTGCCGGAAGACAAAAATCTTTTGTGCATTTGCTTAATTGCGTTCTTTGACGGAGCACTTTTCACTTAATTTTTTTTTCTCCACGCACGTTGCGTTTTTACAATCGAGAAGGAATTTTGAATGTACAGCTGAACAATTTCAGCGCGTTTTATTGGGGTGTACTGTTTCATGGTATAAATCGCCTTCGACTGACGCTTCCAACGCGGTATGTCATTAGCTGATCTGAAATTACAGTAAAAAGTTATAGGGTTACTCAATGGGTCAGTTTAATATGGCCAACCCTGTATTTCTCCAATCCCAAGCGTAAACGGTCGTATGGTTCGCCCGGCCACAAGCCAAAAACAACGACCAAACCAAATCGCTTCGGCCGCAAGGCAATGCTATGTGTTTACTGGGATCAGCGTGGTATGATTTGGTACGAGATATTAAAACCAGGTGAAACAGTTGACGGTGCACGCTACCAACGACAATTGGCCGGTTTGAACAGCGCTATACACCGAAAACGCCCAGAATATGCCGATCGGCGTCACAAAGTAATTTTTCTTGATGACAATGCACCGCCACATCGAACAAGAGCGACCCGGGAATTGGTGGAGACGTACGATTGGAAACCGCTGGTGCATGCGGCTTACTCACCAGACTTGGCGCCTTCCGATTATCATTTGTTTGCATCGATGGGCCACGCACTTTCCGAGCAGCGCTTCAATTCTCACGAAGAAGCCAAAAAATGGCTCGATGATTGGTTTGCGGCCAAAGACGGCCAACTTTTTGGCGCGGCGTCCACAAATTGCCTGAGGGTTAGGAAAAATGTGTCGCTAGGGATGGCTATTATTTTGAAGATCAAATTTGTAACCATTTTTTGTTAAGAAACGTTTGAATTGAAAAAAAAGTCTCATTTCATAGGTATATACCTGGAAAAAAATATTCCAGACCTTAGAGGAGTTTTAATAATATTTCTTCTCTTTTTAAAACAAAAAGCAAACCTAACTTTTAATAATGATTTTGAATGCCAAGAATGTTTTATGTAAATTTTGGGCAATTTTGAAAAAATATTTTGTAGGGATTTTAAGTAAAATCCAAGTTTTTAATTACAGACAAACATTAAATGTTAATTGAAACATTGAAAACTTAATTGAGCACTGAAAATCAGAAATAATTTTTAATTGAGTTCTTTAAATATGGTGGAGAGTATCTTCATCAAGAGATTGCACATCTCTTCAACATTTTATTGAGAAATGAAAAAATACCGCAAGAGTGGAAGTCAAGCGTTACGATACCAATTTTTAAAAAAGGAAAGAAAGATGATCCACAGAATTATCGTGGTATAACCCTGCTAAGCTCACCATCTGCCGTTCGGAGTCATCAAAACTGCAAGTTCCTCCATTTGCGACCTCACATCCTATTCGCGACGCACCCTAAAAACAGAAAGAGGAGCTCGGCCAAATACCCATAAAGGGTGTAAGCGCCAATTATAAAAGGAGATCCATTTAAAAGTATCGGATTTTAAATTTAAATAAAACAACGAAAATTCAAATTGATTGGGCCATCTTTTTTACTTTTGTGTAGAACCATTCATGACATTTATGTTTTAAAGATAATCCCTTTCAAATGTTGGCCGCAACTGTGCGGTAATTCGGTCATCCGTAAACACGAATTTTGACTTCCTGCAGGACTTCGATCGGTATCGCGTGAATAACTTCAGTAATATTGATTTTCAATGACTCAATCAAAGTTGGTTTATGCACAAAGCATTAAGACTTTACATCCCACGGTTGTTTTCAACGTATATAAGGCTGTCCTTGAATGGTTTCGGATTACTCTTCAGCCCAAATAAGGCAATCTCACTTATTAGCCAATCAATCAATCAGTCAATCTCACTAGCCATTATTAAGCTGAAAATGGGTGTCCCTCCTGGCGGTTATTTACACCATAAGTTGGCCTGAGCGCGTGACGCACACTTTTCACTTTCGGTTTTCGTAATAGATCTGTACGATTTGTAAAGATTGTTGAGGCATAAGACTTTCCGTGATGAAGTGTCAATGAATACTGAAAAAAACTATGTACTTAGTTGGACAGTCACGACGCGTGATCTGTCAAACAAATCTTATTGGAAAAAGTGCCACCAATCATGGCCAATCTCATCACTCTTTACATATATTCGATGGATTTAACAGCAATTTGTCGTGAAAATTTTCAGACAGCCAGAAAAATGTGTAAAGATCCACCAGGCAACAACTCTTCCCATGCTGGCGCGCTTTTCGTTTGAAAATAATGCCTTTTTTCCTTTTTCTTTTTCTCTTTCTTTTTTTCACTATTTTAGCCTATCTTGCAAGCTTTTAGTTTATCTCGATATCGACCATCTAAATTGAGGGCATATATAAATATTTTTCATTTAAAAGTTTTATAGAATATTTCATATTAATATTCCATTCAATAAACGAGTATTTATTTCATATTTTTTCGAGTGTTTTTGTATGAGTTTACTTAATTTTTTTATTAAATTTGTATTTCATTCCTTGCCCTGTTGTTACTTAGTTCGCAGTGAACTGACATGCCGACATTCATTAAGTGGATGTTTTGCAATTTCCACAAAACATCTATTGATTTTGTCTGATACGCAGGCAACAGTGGTCGGCCAGCATAGGGAAATACTGCAACTGTAAACACATATGCCAACATATTCACTTACATTTACACATACATAAATATGCCCAGGTATGAATTTCCGAACATTTAATTGTAATTGTATGTGTTTGGCCACTACAATTTCCATGATATTCTCCAACACTTAAGCAACTTTCCAGCTCACACTCATTTGGCCACTTGCGCACTGACCATTATGCACTTCAATGCTTCCTTGAGAGTGCACTTGAAACACTATTGAATCAGTGGGGATTATGGCAAAAGCTCCGTATATGAAACACAAGGAGGAGGCTGCTGTCGGACGAGAAGACGGTGGTGTCTCAGAAATTTAAACTGCACGAAAAATGTTTGTGCAGTTTGTGGAGCAGAATTGCAAAGCCAAAAGCCAATGTGGTCGTTAGCTTGATTTTGATATTTGTGGTATTTTCCTATACAAATGCGCAAACACATACACATGCTGGCTTATATGTATTTAAAAATTAGATTTTCTCGATTTTTCCCAAAGAATTTTCGTTACCCAGCGGGGCGTTGTGTATGCATTCTCGGCTATATTTCCACTTGCAATATGCACACACACACACTCTCACATACACTCTCACACACACTCACATATATCTTGTTATATGTTTTCTTCTAGTTGTAATTTTATTTCCTGCCACTCCGCACAGCTTGTTTTGTACTTAACAAGCTTGTTTAGTGCCATCATATCCCCAGTGAACGTCTGTCTGTCTCTGCATGTCTGTCTATACGCTTGGCAAAGCACTCTCTGGCTTCGTTTGGAAGCACCTTAACACCATTTAGCCAATGTTCTTTTGGCCTGTTCGTAGCTTGTCCATGTTTGGTTGTCCAGCTTCAGTTCAGTCGATGTGTGTGCGCCTGCTGCTTTTGCTCCTTAACATCACTGCGCCTGTTGTCAGTTGAACTGTCCATCAAGAGCTGTGTACTCCGTATTCCTCTTATACCAGCAGCAGCTCGATGGAGTTCACAAGAGGCGAGTCTCTCACTACAAACAAACGTTTTTGCATATTTTCCATGCAGTTTTTCTGGTTTGGCTGACTTGTTATAATTTTGTGTTAGTTTTTGTTTTTCGTTTTATTGAAGCTACTATTTTGTGGTTGCCCTGCATTCCCAAAAGTGTTTAAGTTTAAGAATTTTCTGATGTAATTTTTTGTTGCTATTTGTGCAGTTTTCCTATTGGTTTCTTCGTGAAAATTCATGCTTCGAGTTATGTTGCTATTTTTGCTATTCAGCGCATCCTTCTTCATTTATTTCGTAACTGAAGTTCTGCAACATCAAAAGTGCAGACGCATTTAAGTGGGGAATACTGGCTTATATGTGCAAATGCTGAGGCTAGCAGCTTGCCTGACTGAACTCACAGTTGTTCATTTTTCTCTAATGGACCTGAGAGGCTCCCTGCCTAAAACGAAATTCGGATTTTCTCGCCAACATGCAAATTCAATACAGTGTAATTGAATTTTTTTTTCGTCGAAACAAAAAAGGAAAGTCAAATCCAAACATGAAAATAATGGAAATTTCATTCTCTGCACTATAAAAATAGTTCTAATTGAACCTTAAACGTAAACTTAATGCTTAAGCCTTTAAAATTTGTTTGCCATTTTAATAAAAATATGAAGTGCAGTTCAAGGAAATAATTTTAAGTCAAAAAAAATGATTTAAATATTTAAAACAATAAAATACTTTCAAAAATATGAAGTGCGGCTTTACTTTGCTTTACTTGCATTAATTTTAATAAAAAGAAAGAAATGCGAATGGCTAATTTTAAGAATAAAGGCTGGTTAAGTTTCAAGGGCCGGTGTTGGTTTTGAATAAAGTAAAATTTTTTTCAGAAATTATTGTCATTTCTCTTAATTATGATAGGATTCAATTACACATGGAATAAAATATCGGCCAAATAGCCGCCGCGACCTCGGCGACACACCTCCATCCGATGGTCCAAATTTTCGATGACGCTGAGGCATAATTGAGGTTCTATGCCGTTAATGTGTCGAATTATCTCATCCTTTAGCTCTTGAATTGCTGCTGGCTTATCAACGCACACCTTCTCTTTTAAATGACCCCAAAGAAAGAAGTCCAGTGGTGTGAAATCACATGATCTTGGCGGCCAATTGACATCGCCGCGACGTGAGCTTATTCGGCCATCAAATTTTTCGCGCAAAAGAGCCATTGTTTCGTTAGCTGTGTCGCAAGTGGCACCGCCCTGTTGAAACCACATATCCTCCACATCCATGTCTTCCGATTCGGACCATAAAAAGTTCGTTATCATCTCACGTTAGCGAACCCTATTCACAGTAACTGCCTGACCGGCCTCGTTTTGGAAAAAGTACGGCCCAATGATGCCGCCGGCCCATAAACCACCCCAAACAGTCACTCTTTGTGGATGCATTGGTTTTTCGGCAATCACTCTTGGATTATCATTCGCCCAAATGCGGAAATTCTGCTTATTGACGAATCCTTTGAGGTGAAAATGTGCCTCATCAGTGAAGATGAAGTGCGCGATATGCATTTTGATTTGAACACTCGTTTTCATAATAAGCCTGAATAACTTTAACGCGTTTCTCGATTGTGTATCTTTCCATGGTTCAAATTGAATTGGACTGAGATTACAAAATGTCAAATTAAATACAAAAAAAATTTGACGTTTAGGTGCGGTTCACATTCAACATCGGCCCTTGAAATTTAACCACCCATTATTTATTATGATTCTGAAGGAGCTACCAAGGCGCCCTGAAGCAGCAAAGAAGTTTTATGATTGAATAATGACACTTGTTTCCTTCCATTTTCTTATTTTTTAACAAATCTTTGGGCAAAGTTAAAAGTTCTGCTATAGGTAGAAATAGTTTTTTCTACCAGCAAATACCGGTCGTCCCTCGGCAAGCAAAGGCAAACCTCTGAGTGTATTCCTGTCATGAAAAAACTCCGCATAAAAAAATATCTGCGTCGTCTTAAAACTGTAGGTCCCTCCATTTGCGGAACAACACCAAGACGCACGCCACAAATACAGTCTGCTACATAAGAGCGTGGTCGCTGCTATACGTAGATAAAAAATCAGACCGTCCTGTTTCTTTTTCTATGACATAGAGCGCACCTCAATTCTTCATGCTTTTTGTAAAAAGTCGGCTGTCTGTCAAATTAGTCTTCCATTGAGTGGCTTTTCGAAATGAGTGCTGTTTACGCCTCTCGCTTTGAGGCAATTTTTCTATGTTTGCATGAAAAAGGACCCAAATTAAAGCAAACTGCTGCTGCGGAATATATGGGAAAGTCGAAGCAGTTCGTTAGCAAGGGATAAATCGCTTTAAAAAGGACGCTAACGTTGATGATTTTCCTGATTGCGGAAGTGCAAGCAAAGTTTCAAAAAAAATACGAAAAAAGATTCTCGCATTGTTCTCGAAAGATCTAACTTTGACTTTACGTGGAGCTGCTGTGAAAGCAAGGTGTTGACATATCTTACGGAACAATTCGCAGGCACTTGCTTGCCAATAAACTGAAATATCGCAGTACTTTGGGAAAACAAATGTTGAGTGCAAAACACGTTGAAAACCGTGGGCATTTCCGAGCATCAAACACGCCTGGACAACCTCCACCAGTAGGTTACTTCAACGGACTGTTAAGCACCCCGTCAAGGTCCATGTTTGGGGGTGCTTCTCTAACAAAGGTTTCAGTACTTTGTTCTTATTTACCGAGAATTTAAATGCCGAAAAAATTAATAAAATATATCAAAAGGCTTTGTTATCATCTGTTAAGCAATGGTATATCAAGAAAAATGAAAGCTGGCTCCTGCAAGAGGACAACGATCCGAAACATCGGAGTCGAGCGTGTAGTGAGTGGTAGGCGCAAAATGGAGTTGTAGATTGGCTATCTCAGTCACCGAATGCAAATTCCATAGAAAATGTGAGGGCTCTGATGGAAACGCAACTTCGCAGATGCAAGCCATGTAATTTAGATCAACTATCTCGACAAATTCAGAAAATTTGGAGGTCTTTTCCGGTAGCATATGCAGAAAAACTAGTGGAAAGTATGCCCCGACGGTGCCAGGCCATAATTGACAATGCAGGAGATTGGACTTGCTACTGAGGTATTTGCATTGAGTATTGACGAGCAAATTATCAATAAATTTGCGAATTTTCGAAAAATCAATTGTTGTTATTATTTAACAGTGACCACACTCTTATGTAACAGACTGTAACAGGAGAAGCTCGGCCAAACACCTAGCGGAAGTGTACACGCCAATTATTTATTAATTTTCTCTTAAAGCTCTCCCGCTTGATTTACTTGGTTCATAGCTGTGTAAATCCAAACCAGGTAGAGCGACTGCACCATAAGCAATCACAATTTATATAAATATCAAAATGTTATAGCAACCATTAAAACAAAAACCCACAAAAAAGATATGAAAAACCGAAAACAGAATAATTGTCTATTGCTGCAATGGCTCGCAATTAAATTGCATCAAAAATTTGTAAGAGCTGAATCTTAAAATACTTACATGACAAACTGAAGAGACATGCAAAAATTCGTATAAACATTCGACCACGCACACACACACCAAATCAGCATGAGATGTGTATGGCTCCACATGCATATACAGTTTGGCTTCCTTTTATTATTTTCCATTTAATGCACGAATGATTTTAATTTTGCCAAAAAACTCATTGTCAAGTGGTCGAAAATGCACATATCAAAAGTCAAAGATTTTCTTTTTTCAGCAAAAATCCCAAAAATATTTATATGCAAGAAGATTAAAAAAATCGTTTCATTTCCTCAGTGGGAAAACATTAAATTGAAAATTCTTCAAATAAATACATTAAACAAATAAACGAAGAATAATTGCTACAGACAATAATAACCACTTCAAACAACACATACACTCACACACATATACATATATGCATATAGGACGGACAGCGCAGCTTGGCAGTCTCTGTAATATGCGAGTAAGAGGAGTAGAGCGCCAATAGAAAGCCGTTTACTAAGCGACTTTAGCAAATAAATAACATAAAAGGCGAATCATTAGCAAACTTAAAATATGTATAAAGATTAAATGGCAGCAAGTGCTTGCATTGTGTCTGCGTAGCATACTTTTCTGCGCCGCTACCGTTATTAAATATTAGAAAGTGGGCAGTGAAATAAATAGTCTAAGCTTTTGTCTTCTCAGCATCCACTAATTTTACCAACGGCATGCAATTCTAAATGCTTCCGTACAACCATGCCTTCCGTCATCACTCTGCTCTCGCACACCCCCACGCACACGCCCACTCTCGCCCACACTGCCAGTGGCGCTTGTGTGGCCAGCCACGAAAAAGGCACTTGAAAACTCTGTGTAGTTGCGGAATTTCTTACAAATACAAATCTGATCATTGTTGATTGTTTGTTTGTTGTTGTATGCTCGACTGTCTGCCTGCCCTGCGTTTTGTTTCTGCTCATTGTTTGTCTTTGTGTTCGAATTGTATGCATTAATGCTTATTTGGGCAACTCTTGACTGGCTGACTGCGCGATTGTAATTCGTCTAATGCAAACAATGCAAAACTTAAGTCGCATTTTGCCAACTTTTACTGATGCCGCGGGTAAGTAAGTAGAAGCGAAGCGGGGTAGGTATAAAAGTAAGAGATATCTTGGAGGGAAGCAGGCAGTCGAAACATTTTACTCGTAAACGTTGCCATAGTTTTGCACTTTGCCAGCTGGTGGTATGGGTGAGAGAGTAAGCTTTGGTCCATTGCCAAATTGCAGCCTTATTTGCCTATTTACGCACGGCATAAATGTTGAGCTTAGTAATTAGAAATTGAAATTTGTGCATTTCATTGTAGCCAAACAACTTCGGGAAAAGTATTTTGTAATTGAATGTAATTTTAAGTTCCCCAAATGCAAGTGTGAAGAAATTTTCCGTTTATAAATAGAAGAATCATAGTTTACAGTGGGCAAATAAGGCGCTTACATAGTACAAATAAGTACGTTGGTATTTAGCATGAAAGCTACTGAAAGCCAAAAATTGGCTTATCAGGGGGTTAGGGGTAGACAGAGGCCCGAAAAACTGAGGATTTTCAATAATATTTCTTTTGCTTGTCAGTTGCTTTATTTTACAAACATAAAAACATAAATACATCATATTTCGACTTGACTTTAGCAAAATTTCAAAAAAAAAAAATGTATAATCCTAAAAGTTATCGCTGTTTGTGTAGAGCCCGCTTCTCCAGAAGTCCCTTGCGGTTATCATCACAAGTCCCTGGAGATTCATCTAAAATCAATCTAACAAAAGAAATGAGTTTTATTAATAGATAATCTTGTGCCTCATAGAAGCTTTTTTATTTTTTTTAATTAAGCAATCTAGGCAAACATTTTTCAGATTTTCGAGAAAAAACCCCACAATTTATTGTTCAAAAAAATCGAAATATTTGAAAAAAATCCTTCGATCAGGCACGAGAATTTTATGTTTTTCAAAAGCAGTATAAGTTTTATTAAAATCTACTAAGCGGTTTTTAAGTTGCAGTAATAACCAGTTCAAAAAACATAGTTTTGAGAAAAACGCATTTAAAGTTTTCCTACTTCCTCTCGAATGCTCCGGAGCGCCCGAGCGTCCTTTGTTAATTGTTGACTAACTCGAAAAGTATTTGTCGGATTCACTTCAAACTTTCACACAATATTTTTAAGATATTTTACTTTAAGAAAATGCAAAAAAAATCTCATTTTTGTGAAAATACTGACTATTCCTTACCCCTTAATTAATACAAGTACAATACAAACTCATTAGCGATGGCAATCCCGGAAAATCGGTGATTCGAGATCCCAACATTTTTTTAACTCCAAAAATCTCGGGACTAGTTCCTTCAAAACCCGAAAACTCGAACCTATATAATAAGACATATACAGATTTTTTTTTATTTCATTTTCCATCTTTGGGATTTATTTAAAGTTGACCATTTCGGTATAGAGTTTTTGAAAACGCAATATCTTCGGTTTAATTTGTGTACCTATATTTTCCTCACACAAATTTTTTTTTCGTGATAAAATAAATCTTTTAAAACATTTTTGGAAACAAATTTAATTTGTTTGTTCAAAACTTTTAGAAAAACTGTTTTTTAAATTTTGAAAAACCCCACCTTCTAATGTATCGTATTTTCTGTATTAATAGAGACTGCTGAGACTATACTCAGTAATTTCTGCAAATTTCAAACTGGGGTTCCCTTTGCTGTTCGAGCTATAATAACATTCGTTGAGCGAACCAGTGCTAAATACCTGTTCAGTAATTTTACATATATCAGTCTTTTACACCTCAGTCGATTGCAATATTTTTAAATAATTCGTCTAAATTTTTTTTTACTTATATTTACTATTTTTCGAAGTGAAACTTCTTAGCCGTCGATGAACGAACGAGAATGGAGAGTAAAATTTCAAGGCTGCGCAACGTTTTGGGCATTTTCGTAACGCGAGAGAGAAAAAAGATATAACGTAGAGGAAAAGGAGGGAGAGAGCTATACCTTATATAGGTATACCGTAGATACACTTTAGGCTAGCTTTCCTGAACTGTTCCTTGTGGTTGCTAATTTCTAGTGAGATATAACACTGCCTACTTTTCGGTGCTGTTTTTTGGTGCAAACTTGTAGGAAATATATTTTTGGTGCCTACTTTTTCGCGTTATATTTCCTTGGTGCCGACTGTTTAGGGCGTTTTTTGATCCCAATTTTTTTGGCGTTTTTTGTTGCCTTCTTTTTGGCGCTTATTTCCGTTTCCTGGCTTATGCTTGTGCGTACTATAAAGTGCTATCCATTCCGGCGTCGGATTTATTGTTATTGCTTTGCGGTAATTTGTGTCGTTGCTGCGTCCTGGAATCGCTGCGTTTGTGCGGGTGATAAACGCTCGGAGTAGTGCGCGTTGTAGCCACGTTTTGTGTCCGGCGTTACCTACACCGGTCGACCTTTATCCGATTTTTGTCAATTTTATCTATTTGTATTCTCTGCAAATGTTGTGAATTTATTTAGATATATATTATTTATCTCTCTCTCTCTCATTCTCTCTCGGCTCTTTCTCTCTCTATCTCTCTCGGGTCTCTCCCTCTTTCTTTGTCCGCCTTGAAAGTTTCACTTCTGTTATGTGTACTACGCTACGCGCACTTTTTTTTTATTAGAAATTTCATGTGTGACATACTTTAGAATAAAACCTCTGCAATGTAATAATACTTCTTGCCAGGCAAAAATTTAATACAGAACTATTCTACACGAATTGGATAAGCGGTGCACAGCGAACATTGTCTGATCTCGGAATTCAAGGAAGTTCCTCGAAATTCCATGGCGAATGAGCTGGCAAGGAAGAGAACTGATTTAAAATGAATCAACTCAACCCAATAGATTGACCACGAAACCCACTTGTTTCGCGTCCAGACAAGTCTAGCTTAGAAGATGTCAACACAGAACAAGGTCGCGGTTCAATCTACACCGGGCATCCATTAGTACAACCGGGCACTGTATAAAGGGAACAAACGTAGAACACTTTCTCTGTCACCGTCCTGCTCTTGCCTTCCCATGACTACTGCCGCAGCGACAGAAACGAGGAGGAAGTGGAGAGCTTCGGTTAGGTTAAATGGCTGCTCTTGCTTGGGGCCCACAAATACTCAAAAAATTCCACTCCGTTGTGATACCATAGAGGAGAAGGAGAAGTGAGGGAAGAAGAAACCTTGGGATTAGGGAATGATAACCATGCTCTAACGACGACGCCAACGGTGGCTAATTTACGTTCGTTATTAGCTACATAAAGCTACTGATGAACTTCACCAGATGTATGATATTTAATATCGGCCATATCCTCAGGTATAGCGAAAAAATAAGAGCCCAGATGTCTAAATCATTGCTAGATGAAAGCACAGCAGCTGGAAAGAAGATACTGAGATGATTCCACCGTGCCCTCCCGGCAGCTTCTGCAGAATGGACTTGAGGCAATCCCAAGTCTCACCGCATGGATACCTAACGCACATTGTCCGGTGAGGACACCCACCAAATTCGAGAGCTGCGGCTTTGTTAGCCTTAGGAATTCCCTCGAATGCCTCCGATCTACCCGTGGTCAGAGGGATCTCGTGAATTTGCACGTTTGCGCACTAGCCTAGCGCTCGCTCAGTAGACGCGAGGCGCATCTTTCCAAGAACAGACCACAGATTATCAAGGGAACCTCAATCCTCTCATTCTGTAACGAGAGTTCCCTGTCTAGCCAGCTCATCAGCCCATCAGTTTCCTTCTATGCCGCTGTAATCAGGAACCCAAATGAGCGTGATATCGAAGTATTTGGATGAAATCGAGAGAGAAGCCAGACATTCCTCGACCAATCGTACAAACAACGAGCCCAAGGCCCTAATTGCCGCTTGGCTATCGGAGTAAATATTTGCTTCCTTAACGGTAATTACCAATACACTGCTTCCTTAATTGCGGCTACCTCCGCTTGAAAAACACTACAGTGGTCCGGAAGCCTGAATTTGAGCTTGATGGGGAGCTCATCACACAATACTCCGCTACTGACCCTGCGGTCTAACTTCCAGCCATCGGTGAAGATATTTGACGTGCCTTGTCGCCAATTGTTACACCCCGTCCACTCATCCCTTGAAGAAATATGAGTGGAAAAAGTTCCGCTCGGACCTAGCGTGGGTGTACAATGATCCAGACACCATGGGGATTAACTCAAAATTTGTGAGAATGCTAAAGTGTCCATACCTTACGTGGAAGCGAGGCAGCGGAGAGCGCTGAACACTTTCTCTGCATTGTCCTACCCTTGGCGGAATGCCAAATCTTGGGCTAACCTCTTACTTCTATTGATGTCCCGCAGACTTGGCATTTGAAATCTTCCACAATTTTTTAACGTTTATCAGAGTGATAAAATTGTTTTATCAGATCTGGAATGAGAGACGGAGGCTTGTGCTCAGGCAAGTGGCATCACAATGCACACCCAGACCTAGTTAGGCTTCTCTACATTCTAATGCAGAATGGCAACGAACGTAACCTAGCTTAACTTCAAACAGAATCAGCTGTGAAATAATTTACCAGACTATCGAAACTTAATAAAAAGTGCTTTCACAGTTAAACGTTTCATCGAATTGCCAGCTAAGGAATTGCCAAAGGTAGATTCAAAATTTTACTTAAAACCTCCTCCCGCAATTCCAAGCATTTGTGCACCTCTATTTTTGAAAATTCATGTCAATTCAACGACGTGTCGCTTACCTCTCTTAGTTAATTAATACCACAAAATATTTCAAACACGATAAATATCTAAAAATGTTTGTCCACAGTCCTACGCAATCTTGCCTCAGTGCGATGATATTCGAATTCAATTAAAATGGTTACACTAACGAGGAAACTAGTAAGGAGATAAATATCATAAAGGCTTACTTCCTCCGTCTATGTTCAAAAGCTTTTCAATATATGCCTAGAAGTCACAGTAGCACAACTGCTAAGCACAAACATACTTACACTCGATTGTAGTATTTCATGGGGGGCAGTAAGGAATTGGAAACAAATCGATATGACAGTTGTACTCAGTTATCTCGTAATGCGAACGTTAAGCCAGCAAACACATAGACTCGTATTCGTGTGGACGCAAATGTATAAGAATTCAAAGCTGCTTTGTTACAGAGGTCAACACGTCCGGCAAACACATTCAGAAAAGTGCACAGACACTGAAGCACAATCATTGAACGTTAAAGTAAAATAGTTGCCGATTCATGTGTGTCTGCCTATAAAGGTGTATGTATGTATGTATGCATATATGTATGTGTGCAAGCATATCGATAGCACTGTCGTACGTATCGGATAGGTGCTGCTGGAGTAACTGAAAGAATTGAGGTAGGCACATGTTTTGAATTAAGCCTTATTGGCATTGCTTTGTCTTTGGTCGAAAACAGGCACACACAGCCGTGCCAAACTAGCAAGCATGCCATGCAGGGAAAAATGCTAGTTCTGAACTAGAACACTACCAGTTCACTTTTCAGCTCAACCATTTCGTGCTCAATCTTTTTTCCATGCTAGAAAGATCTATATTTAAAACGGCGTTGTCCTAAGTACGTAGGTAGGTAGGTGAAATGGTTGAAGTGCCACTCCTCAAGTAGCACTAAAGCGCCGTTTTGATACCATTATGAGTGCTCCAACAGGAAGATAACTACAGCCAGGCAAAGCCTTTGATGTGCTGGAGAAGATTGAATGGAAATAGGTTGGTGCACTGCTCCAGGCTGTCGAAGAAAGCAGCACCCTGTGACCTTAATCGCCTAGCTGCCTAAGACATATATGGGAAAAAGTGAGCAAAACAGTTTCTTTCTCTGAAAGGTTCCCACATATTCTGCAAGGGGGGTTAAATGGTATCCCTAGCTTTTCCGCGTGTGTGACGATCATCCAGCGCAGCTACAAATTTGGAATTTGAATGGCGAAGAGTCCAAACGATTCTCTGAGTCCTCCGTATATCGTATTGGGACCAATGCGCTTTCCTCTATGTTCCTATGTCCTGAAACCCAGATCAGATAAATGTTACCTGTACACCCAAAAGATTTGATATCATCTTAACAGGAGTTTACTAGTTTGGTTCTGCATCATGGCGTCGTCAGAGCCTTGATCGTGGCTTGACTATCGGAGAAAATGTTAATATTTCTCTCGCCCCCACGTCCTCTAAGCATTTTGCATGCCTGCTGCTTGAAAAACACTAACAGCATTCGACAGTTTAAAGGAGATATATAAATTGAGATATATAAATTGATTTAAAGAAAACCCTTGCTCCGACTCCCGATTCCATCTTGAAGCCGTCAGTAAAGACAGAGGTGCAAGCTTCGATGCAGATTTTCCCCAGGTTCCAATCCTGCCTACTCGGAAATATTACCCTGACACGACCCTCCAAATCCAGTTCACGGATAGAGAGATCTGTACGAAGTTCAGAGAAATACTGTGTTAGCTACGCAAAAATACTACCAAGTTCCTTGAATGATTACTCCAGAGGCCAACATCCTTTAATTTGATTGCACTTTGAGTAACGATGCAAATATTCTAAAACTCAATGGGAAGTAAGTGCAAAGCGATATTCAAAGCAGCACAGTGGCACATTTTACATGCTCCAGTGATGCCAATACATGCAGTCCTTTGCATCCTTCCTAATTTAGTGAAATTAAGAGATTTTACTACGTCCCTAAACCTGGTATAAGGCTGATTCCGTGGATTTATCTTTCAGGTAAGCATGCTGCGCTGGAGGCCTAGGCCTAAAGTTCTTGGCCGAGTCGTAATCCTTCCTCCCTGCCTTGGGTATGAAAAAACCCTCGTTATCTTCCAGTTGGCGGGGACGTAATAAAGAGCGATGTACGCCATGTAGATTTCTTGGAGGACAGGAACATCACAGGCCGGGTGTCGTCAGATACATTAGATTTAGAAGAGGGAAAACTATTGATTTCCCATATGATTCTGTCAACTGACAGGATAGATTTCAGGGAAACCTCCAGTAACCCTACCCGTCGACTCGTGTCGACAATGTCACGTGAGTTAATAGAATTTTCCGTCAAGTGATTATTTACCAGGATAGTCAACGATTCTTCTGCAGATTCAGTACATTCCCAATCTTCCCTTTTTAAAAGAGTTCCGCATAAGAGGTCTTTCGAAAGTTTTTAGTTTGGTAGCATTCGTTAAAAACCCTCCTAACCTTCCTTTTTAAGTCGGTCAGTGTCTTGGTCGACCAGGGAGGTGGTCTTCTTGCTAAAGATACGTACTACGAAATGTCAATTGAACAACACTTTGGTAAGTACATTGCAATCGGCAGTTAGTGGAACTAATAGGAGCCTCACTACGGCACTCTTAAAAGTGTCGGATAATATAGGACTAAAGATTGACAAAAAGCGTGTTGCTTTTCTTACTTTATTCGACCACTCCAAAGCCTTTGACTAAAAACTTACTTAATTTTTAACTTTGGCTTTAACTCTTGAAGAGGGCGTCGGGTAGTGGCATCGGGTTTTAAATTGAAAAAAAAAACAATGAAAATTCAAATTGACTCGGCAATCTTTCTTATTTTTGTGTAGAACCATTTATGACATTTATTTTTTAAACATAATCCCTTCCCAATGTTGGCCGCAACTGCGCCGTAATTCGACCATCCGTAAACATCAATTTTGAATGACTCGCTGGCGGACTCCGGTAGGTATTTCATGAATAGTTTCAGTAATGTTGACTTCCAATACCTCAATCCAAGCTGGTTTATCCACAAGGCTTTTAGACTTTACATGCCCACACAAATAAAAGTCCGAGACGAGAGGCAAATTGCGCTCCGAAACGACGAGTAGGGCCGTCCGCCGTCTAATTGGAACCAAATGTTGTGGAGATCACGAGCTTCAGTTTCTGTTCACCCAGCATCAAAAAGTCGTGATGATTAGCGCGATAGCTTTTGCCATTCATTGTTACATTGGCGCCAACATCGTCTTTGAAGAAATATGGGCCGTTGATTCCTCCAGACCATAGGCTGTAGTAACTCCAATCTGTTCACCCTTTGCTAATTCTGACAATTTTAAAATTGCGTGAGAAAATTACTCATAGCGCGCCATCTGGAGGATTAAACTTCTGTCGTGTTCAGAGGAAAACTAAATTTAATCTTGCCGAACTAACTTTTGTGGAATTATTTTTTTCTTTTATTATAATAATTTTTTTTACGTTTCAAAGCTTGTGAAGATACCTACTGGTAGATACCTATGAAAAGAGACTTTTTCTTCAATTTCAAACGTTTATTAACAAAAAATGGTTACAAATTTAATCTTCAAAATAAAGCCATCGCTAGCGACATATTTTTCCCATCTCTCAGCAAATTGGTGAATGACGCGCCAAAAAAATTGCCCGTCTTTGGCCGCAAACCAATCATCGAGCCATTTTTTGGCTTCTTCGTGAGAATTGAAGCGCTGCTCGGAGAGTGCGCGGTCCATCGGTGCAAACAAATGATAATCAGAAGGCGCCAAGTCTGGTGAGTAAGCCGCATGCACCAGCGGTTCTCAATCGTACGTCCCCACCAATTCCCGGGTCGCTCTTATTCGATGTGGCGGTGCATTGTCATCAAGAAAAATTACTTTGAGACGCCGATCGGCATGTTCTGGGCGTTTTCGGTGTATAGCGCTGTTCAAATCGGCCAATTGTCGCTGGTAGCGTGCACCGTCAACTGTTTCACCTGGTTTTAATAGCTCGTACCAAATCATACCACGCTGACCCCAGAAACACACACAGCATTGCCTTGCGGCCGAAGCGATTTGGTTTGGCCGTTGTTTTTGGCTTGTGGCCGGGCGGACCATACGATCGTTTACGCTTGGGATTGGAGAAATACACCCATTTTTCATCACCCGTGACGATTCGATGTAAAAAATTCTTCCTTTTGAACCGGGAGAGCAGCATTTCACAAGTGATTTTTCGGTTCTCTTGCTGCCTCTCAGTCAGTTCATGCGGAACCCATCTTCCGACCTTTAAAATCATGCCTATGTCTTTCAAACGTTTGGAAACGGTTTTTTATGTTACTCCCAACTGCTCTGCCATCATTTCTTGCGTTTGACCATCATCTTCATGCAAAAATGCTTGCAATTCGGCGTCCTCACACTTTTTCGGTGGCCGGCCACGGTCCTCTTTCTCCACGCTAAAATCACCACTTCGGAATTTTTCAAACCACCTGAAGCACTGTGCTCTACTTAGAGCATGTCCACCATAAGCTTCTGTAAGCATTTGATGAGCTTGAGAAGCGTTTTTCTTTAGTTGATAACAGAAAATCAACGATGTCCGCAAATCGTAGTTCGAAGGCACGAAATTCTACATTTTTGACAGATGACAGACGAAAAAAACAAGACATTCGGGAAGGTTTACAAATACTCCTAGCGACATCTATAGCTGAAAGTCTGATTTCATAGGTATCTACCGGTATAAAGTGAATAAATTTCATGCAAATATTAATGAATTGTTGCCTTTATTTAATAGACTTGGATAGGGGGTTGTTCAAATAAATGTATTGGTTACATAGACGAGTCTTTCACTTTTTTATCAAACAAAAAATCAACTAAAATTATTCTCCTCAATGACGGACAAGTACGATTTCCTCTATTAAATTCCAGTACCTGAGTTAGAAGGTTTGCAGACTAGATTGGCTTTTCCCTGCAGGGAAACACCAAGCATATCTACAGGTATGTATGTACGAGTGCGTCCATGTATACACTCTTGGTTGCCTACCCTTCCCACAAAATGATGAACGTTCTCATTGTCACTTGTGATGCTCCGAATAGGCCTCATATTTCTAATAAACACTTTTGTACCTTCGAAATTTGGCAACACGAAACGTGATAGGACATTGGGAGCATATCGTAAAGTTTGCCAGATGCACATCAACGCATTGTCTTGTCAAAATTCCAAAGTTTGACATTTTGAATTAAATTTTGCTTTGTGACTGCAATGCTGCTGATGTTTCTGTTGGACGACATCTGTTGCTTAGAGGCAAAAATGGACCCAAATGCTGATTTGACCAAATGATTTATATGGCATTGTGTCGACGAAATGAATTGGTAGTATTTGCAAGAACTTGCAGCACAAACGTACATACACGCACATTCAGCCGAGCGAAGGCAAAGAGGAGAAATTACGTTATTTTTTGCGCCTGCAGTTATCATTTGTCGGTGACTGGGGGGTTACAGACACACGCATCCGTTAGCGACATTTTCTCAATGAATTGAAATGAAATTTCATTGTCGCCGCAGCACATATATACAATCATATGTATATGCATATGTATATTGCAAGCTTGCACACATACAAAGCTCCAAAATCCTAATACATTCCTACATATACATGTGTCACATACATTCACGCCTGTGGACTCCTCAACCACTGGGATGCTACATTGCTTTTGCTGGCTATTAGAATCTGCTCAAAGCTATTAGGCTGGTAGTGAAAGGGTTTTCCAATGGGGGCGCTCAAACTTGCACAGTCTGCAGCGGTCAACTTAGGAACAGTTCAATGGGAACACTGCAAAGAAATTGGTGCGAGAGTAACTGTCTTTTCTTTGCTAATCACGGCTACGAGTTTTGGGTTCCGATGTCGTGAGAATGAGTAATATTCGTTCTCTAAAACTGGAGGATATATACAGATTTGCCAAAGAATCTGGAAGATTCTCACAGGACTAACTATCTCTATCTCTGTCTCTATTCTTTCCTATCCTTTTCCTCCTTCCGATACTTTTCTCCTTCCTGACTATCTACCCTCTTTCCAGAGCTCTAAATCCAATGGGCTTTTTAACCTGAGTGTTTTAGGAGCCACCAAATCTCCTGGTGCGCTTTGGCTAGACCTTTTCAAATTACAATTTCAATTTCAACTATCTTTTCAGACAGTCAAGCAGCTATCAAGTCTTTAGATTCCAATTCCATTTCATCCAAACTATGATAGTTTTACAGTGTTGAGACTTGCTTGGTCATTGAATTCTAATTCTTCCAGCTAGCAAGAAAAGGTACGGCACTGGACATAACAGAGGCTGTGGGATTTGCTAGACCACTCAACACAATAAAAACATCCATTGTTTTACACAACTATGCCTTAGTGGAAAAAAGGCAGAAGCAATTAACTACATGCACTACAACAAAAAAAATCAAGGCCGTCGTACAACATCCAAAGGGCGAGTTACCTGCTAGGCTGCTCTCGCCACAACATTTCACGTATTACTGCACCCTTACAGATCACTGGAAGGTAGGCGATCATGTAGCCAGGATTTCCTTTCAATCCCATCTGCAGAAGCTGTGAGGCAGTAGGGATCTCTGTTATACTGGGATCTCGCGAAATAGGTTTGACTCAAAAAAAAAAAAAAAACTGCAACAAGACATCACCCCAGAACAGTCGTATTGAAACGGCGCTAGTTGCTATTTCAATAGAAATACTCAACCACTTCAACAAAAACAATAGTATTGAAATTTAATCATGACATGCTAAGCGGTTGAACAATGCATTGAAACTGTTCCAATTTATTATCGAAGGCAATGTTTTGTTGCCAAGCGTTTCACGCGAAAATCCCCTCCAGTGAAGAGTCTCATTTCTTGTTAGTGATTTCAGGAACAAGCAAAACTGACGGATCTCGAGCGATGAAAATCCGCGAAATATTTATTAGGCATATCTACACTCCAAAAAAGCCACTGTTTGATATACAAGGTGAAGTCCAAAATAAACAAGACTGAGCTAAAATAGAAACGAGAGGAGCTTTGTTCTGATAACTTCGAGTTTATTTATTCAAAATAGTCCCCTCTGGCCTCGATACACTGTTTTGCGCGATCTTAAAGCTCGACTTGGTTTTTGATTTCTTCAAACGCGATTTTTTGGGTGGTGACTCGTCTGGGACTTTCGATCCGGCACCTCGACGCTTAGTTTCAGATTCATGTTGCAAACACAACATCATCACCAGTCACTATGTTGTAAAGGAAGCTCTCGTCTTTTCTCGCGTCTTTAATGAGGTTTTTCGAGTTGGAATTCTGAGCAATTTTTGGTCCTCTTTTCTTTCCTAAGCTCAAATGGTGAGTTAAAATTCGATAAATCGATGTTTTGGAGATATGAAACTATGATTCCATGAATTCCAATGATGACTTCGGTTCATTTTTGATAAATTTACGAAGAATTTCGATGGAGTTTTGGATGATTACTGATTTTGGGCAGCGCGTAAAATTATCATTTATGTCCTCACAACCATCTCCGAAACGTGTAAACCACTCATGAACTCTGGTACGAGATAGGCCATCATCGCCATAAACTTTTTTTTATCAATTCAATTCAATTCGAAACTCATTTTTGTACCGATGACAGAAACAAACTGACACTCTAGACGCAATAACTTCGCTTCCATTGCACCGAATGTCACGAAGCTTTCACTAGAAGTCAGCTAGGGATGTGGCGTCAGCTAGATGGCGCCATCAAAAACATTTAATTGACGCCAGTTTTGTTTATTTTGGCCTTCACCTTGTAGATTTTGGTCTGGCGAAATCATTGGATATTATTTCTTCGAAGTTGCGCTAACTGCCAAGAACCAACCTTTTATGGTTGGTAAGGATCACACAATTATGTGATTACTACAGATTGACGTTACTTTCCGTACTGCAGAGAAACACAGAATTTTGTGAATTTGATGAGAAGTTATAGAGCTTCCTCATCTCGCTTTGCGGCGACACCCGTTGACCACCAAGCTCCTTTTTTCTGTGGGGCTAAGTAGAATTTTCGATCTACGCGGACAAATCACTGAAGTGGCATAACATAGATCGCATTCTTTATGAAATTAGTCCCCATTTATGCAAAGATGCTATCCAAAATCCACAGCGGCTCTTTAACCGAAATAATATTTCACGTATGGATGATCTTATGGAAAAAAAAAAATAATCGTAGCAATATCTGAACTTGAACTGTTTGTTTTGTGTACTTTAGTCTTTCAGGTGCTCTTAATGAAAACCCCTGTGCATCTAAGAGTGTTTCCACTTATGAGTGTGCGTGTATTTAATATGAATCTTCACCGCCTTGCGCAGTCAACAGCTCCTCACAAGGCATCTACGTACATCACTTTTCTACCTGTAAATCTGTTAATTTCACAAGCCATACGTTTCCTCCTATACTCCCGCAATTTGTGTTTAAATATCAGCTCTTCTATTGTTTTGTTTTTGTATTCACTTTTTTTTTGTTGTGTTCATCTGTTGTTGGCACATTTACATTCATTCAATTTTGCATTGTTTGTCTAAAAATTTATTTTGCTCCTTAGTCTCAAATTTTACAAAGCATTAGCTCTGGGCGCGTCGGAGCATGCTGATGGAGTTGCCTTAGTCTTTTGATAAATACGACTTTTGTCAAGGAGCGTGTTGAAACGTGTGAGTGTAGCTGTAGTAGGCAGTTGAGTGTCGGTGCGGGTATGCAGAGATGCACTAAGTGAGTTGTTGGGTAATTCTGCTAAACGAACTTAGTGCGATTATATGGCCTTTCAGCTTTTCTACATTATCGGATTGGTATTCTCATGAAAAATCTGTTGCATGCAGAGAAACACATACTAGCATTGTCGCAAGAGATATCACTTTCAAGCGGCAGTGTTCGTGTCAGTTGACTCAGCTGCGTAGAATTTGTTAATTAGGATTTAATACTGCTTTAAAATCTTGGATTCCATTTCCAATAATAACAACGTGCAACAACCGAAATCGAGCCTTTGTGAATATATTCTGAAAGTATACGTATTCAGCAATAAAACACAAAAGTTTGCGCAAATTTCATGTGCCGGCCTCAGTTGCTTTCGAAAAAGGACCAAAATATTTGTCTGAGTGAAAAAGTCATATTTTCAGAAAAGGCTCAGTGAGGAGAGAAGTTTTGGAAGTTTTGTTGAGATAAAACATGTATAAAAATCTTCTTCTTGATTGGCGCGATAATAGCTTACTTGATTTTAGCCGAGTTTACCAAAGCACACACTCATGAAATTTTTGTGAAATAAGTGCAAATTTAAAACGGCAAAAAAATCGCGTTTTTAATCTATTTTTCCGTATGATTTTTTGCCTTCGATTTTCTTTCATATACCAAGTGCGACTTATAAAAAGTGATGTTATTTTTTTGATATTTTTTCTTTTTTTTATTAAAAGAAAGGACCAAATAGTGGTCATGAAAATAAATATTAAGAATAAATGCGCTGTTCTAACCGCATCTACAATTCAATGAACTATAAAACTGCGCAACCAGAAAAAATTCTTAAAAATCTGGTTACAAAGTAGAAGAAGCTTTGAAAAATGTTTGGCGTTTAAACTCTGCGTTATATGTTTTTTTGTTGTAGTACTGTCTTTTTTGTTTGTAAAAAAAAAGTTGCAAATAAACATAATAAACCTTTTTCGAACACTTCCCATAAGAGGCTTACCAAATTTTTCATACCTGGCCAGCTAGTTTTTCTAACATCTAAAATGTGAAGCAGGTCCACTCGAGGAGTTTTCATCTGCATTTTCACACTTCATTAGTTCGACGATGATAGAGGGCTTTCTCACATCAGACAACGAGGCTGGCGTGGCGCAGAGAAAGCGGCTGGAATCCTCGAGAGGCGTGCAGTTACATATCTGATGAGCTTCGATGCAGTTGTAGAGTACTCGAGTTTACTGAATTTTCTACTTGGATTAAGAATTTCATTCGTATACATATTGTCAGAAGGCTCAAAACTTTAGAAATCTTAGCTAGGCCTCTGTATTATTTTTATTACTGGGTATGAGAATAAGTTTACGCCCTCGTAAAATAGGTATCGCTGCTGATACTATTTATGTATTCGCTCTAGTAATATACTGATGATTTGAAGGTGTATATGTGAGATCTCGATCGCACTAGTTGACATTCGTTTGAAGCGTAAAACTCCTTTTTTATCTGACGTGTGAAATGTCTACTTTCGACCCGAAGAAACAGCATTTGCAGGAAGTTGAAGTCATGCTTCATTATTACCTTTTAGAGAAAAGAGCAGCTGTAGCATTATCGCTCTATCAAATACTACTTGTAGAGAGTGGTTTCAATGCCTCCAAAGTGGCAATTTCGACGTGAGTGATAAATATCTCGAAGGGACACCGAAAAAATTCGAAGATACTCAACTACAACAATTATTGGATGAAGACGCATGTCGAGCCCTTGATGATATGCCCAAAAAGTTGGATGTTGACAGATCAACCATCGGTAAACGTTTGCATGCGATGGTAATGGTTCAGAAAGTAGGTAACTGGGTCCCACATCAATCTAAGGAGAGAGATATCGAGAGACGTTTTATGACGTGTGAGATGCTTCTTGAACCGCAGAAAAGTAAAGGCTTTCTGCATCGTATCGTCACTGGCGATGAAAAATTTATCTATTTGGAGCCTGCCAGGTGTACCAGGTCCATCGACAGCGAAAAAAATATGCATGCTTCAAAGGTTATGTTGCTCATCTGATGGGATCAGAAGGGTGTCATCTATTATGAACTCTTTAAATCATCTGAAACTATCACTGGCGACCGGTACCGACTGCAGCTAATGCGTTTGAATCGAGCTCTTAAAGAAAAGCGACCGGAATGGGACGGTAGGCATGACTAACTGGTTTTGCTGCATGACAACGTCAAACCACACTTTGCAAAATCGGTCCAGAAATATTTAGAGGGCTGAATTGGGAAATCTGCTCCACTCACCGTATTTCCCAGACATTGCACCTTCGTATTACCAACTGTTCCGATCAATGCAGTCAGCTCTTTTTGAAGAGCGGTTCACTGCTTTTGAGAGCATCCAAGTTTATCAAGCAGCCATTTTTAACTAATATGGATTGGTTCAAATGTTATTGGTGACTTATTTTAATTAATCTACTCTCGTACTAAACAGAAAAAAGGGCTCTTGAACTAACATTAAAAAAAAAAAATTTTATCATCTTCAAAATCGAATATCTCGAACACGGTTAAGTTTTGGACATCGTCTTCTACAACTAAATTCTTCAGAAATAGCCTAAATAAAATGCCTTTAAGTATCTACGACGACTTTTCCGGCAAATCTGTATTAAAAAAAATACAAGAAAGAATGCTTGGAATTTAATTCTACAGCAGTCTGCGTGTAGTAAATAAAGCGTCTCTCAGAAGTGACGCCTTGATATCAGTAGTGAATAACTCCAAGACGGTACATTTTTTATCTCATCTTCGACATTTGTCAAATAGACAGATGTAAAATTTTACACGATAAAACAACGCGTCAAAATTATTGCAATTTATTATTAAATGATCAAACAACATACGGTTGGACTAACAAAAGCGCGGAAAATTGATTTGAAAAAAGCTTTTTAAGTTCAGGAATAACTGCATTTATTATGTCTTCATTGCTACCAAAGACTTTTACTCTCAAATTTGTTTTTAATTTTTGGAAATAACCGGAACTAAACGGCTTGAGATCCGAATACTACGGCGATGCACGAATTTCTTCAAATGAAGGTACTTATCATTTCACCAATGTGAGATAGCGCATTTTTTTGTGATGTAAGAAGTAGCGACGGAGCTCCTCGTTTTTGTTATTTTCAAGTAAATTTTTGAACACTTTTGGTAAGCAGTTTTCAGTATATCCTTTACCAATTACTGTCTGAGAAGAAGTTAATTGAAATCATCGCTTTCGTTGCTGACAGTTGTTGCCTGGCTTTCACAGGCGGATTTGCTTCTTTCGTGCTCCATATCATTCACTGCTGTTTAGTTTCTGGGTCACACTTGCAAACCCAAACTTCGTGACCTGCCACTATCATATCAAAGTTGCTAAACACTCCACTTTCGAATTTTCTTAACAAATATTGAGCATAATTTGCTCTAACTTATTTTTACATCTGGAACCCATCGAGCAGGTTCCTTGGTGTATTGCAAACCATTATCCAATATTCACGATATTGCCATAGCATTCTTTATCTCGTTAGGTCGACGATTTCGGCCATCTTACTCGAGGCACAAAAATATTCAGTCTGGAATCTTTGAAACCACTTCTTATTTTTTGTCGGAACAGACTAGCAAGTACAGCACTCAGACACAATTAAGTACATTGGACTGCAATTGGGTTCGCTTTTTAATTTTCTTTAAATCTACTCGACCTCTGAAACAATCTGAGTAGATCTTGTGGTGCTAAGGAGCCAAGGTGGTCGCTTCTTAACGCATTAGTGCCACAGACTTCAAGCCTGATTCGAGCGAAGGCGGGGCAGACGCACAGAAAGTGGTCCACCGTCTCGTCCTCTTCTTCACATGCTGGGCGGAGTGCACTGACTGAGATGCCCACCTTTTTCATGTGCTTTGTCCGCAGAAAGTAGCCCACCATCAGTCCAGCCATCTCTATTCAGTCCCTTCTGCTTAATGCCAGAAGGAACTGCGACAGTTGGTCGGACATGACAGGTAACATCAGTCTATCTGCAGACTCTCTCAGCCTACCAGGCTCACTTGTGAGTTAAAGGAACCCGCTTGCTAACCGTGGCTTTGATGGCTGCAGAAGGGAGTGGTAGAACGGGATCCGGGCTAAGAAAGTTGGGCTCAGAGCCCATTCTGACTAAAGAGTCAGAGATATCGTTACCCGCGTTAGCCAAATGTCCCGGGACCCATATTAGCAGCAGGATATTATGTCAGTCGACAAAGTTTGAACTAGATTTACAGTACTCAACTACCCTTAAAGTGGTTGAAGGGCTGTCTAAGCCCATGAGCGTAGCTTTGCTGTCGCTGCAGACACATACACATCAGCCTCTCCATCTGTTTTCCCACAACAAAGTTCATCGCTTCTTGAACGGCATACACCTCCGCTTGAGATACAGATGCGTGCATTCCAAATATAATTTTGTCTCGGCTGAATTCACGTAGACACCGGAGTCGAAACCGTGCTTGGTCCTGAACCCATCTGTGAAAATGTGAGCACAGTGTTTTTCCGGGCTCATTTTCTGCGTTTGACCGCTGTTGAGCCTCTGGCAGCACCACACTGTATCTCTTGTCACGCACTACTCTGGCTGGCATGGAGTCAAGGGGTATGGAGAGAATCGTTGGATCGAAGTACATGCCTACTCTGTTTCCAATGCCGGACAGGACCTGTCCTTGGATGAAAGCGTCAATTGGTGGTAGACCAATCAGAGCATCTAATGCCGGGCCTGAAGAGGTCGGAAAAGCTCCGGTGAAGCAGATGGCCACAGTGCGTTGTAGTCTCAATAATGTCTACTGGCATTACATCAATTGTTTTACGTTTTCTCGTCTCCATTCCAATGGACTTTTCTGAAATTTTAAATGAAAAATCGTAAGACTAGAGCAAAACTAATGGCATTTTAAAATTTTTCAAAAAAAATAAAAATAACATCAACTTAGCATTCAATAATTCAACATCAACAATTTGACGTTCATGAATCGATTATTTGGCGGATTTTACCAGTAGATGGTGCCAAGGTGGTCATTTAAAAGATGTGATCTTCCATATAATAAATAAACTTAAAGGAATATATTTTTTACATTTTATTTTAAACAACATCTAAGTAGTCGCGTCTTTTGCAAGACCCTTTATATAGCAGTCTACGTTTATTAAATATTTCTAATGCTATCAATTTGTTTCCCAATATGTCACCGCACCTCCACCTTCCTTTTCCTCGAATGAAGTATGCCACATAACTCCCACATCAGAACATAAATTGCTCCAGCCACCGAAGAACCGCAAATTTCTTTCAAATTTCCAACATGTCAGTTTGCATAATTAAGATTTTTTGCGTGCTTCGGGAAAAGTGCGATGAATGCTAAACAATTTACCACCTGCTACTTTCAATAAACGCGCATAGAAAATACATTCGTGTACTTGAAAGAAATCTTTGAGAGCGAAACATTCATTCAACAACAGCAACAGCAGTTGGAGGAGGCGAATGGCGTAATGAGCAACGTGCATAAAGCACACACACTCACACATACAAGCACATGAGAACCACCAAAAAAAGTTAAGCTGCACGAAAATTAAAATGTCAAATTATGTGAAAATATTTCACACCTTCAGACAAAGGAAAGCACAAAAGGAAGGTGAGAATGATTGAGGGGATGAACATGCATGTGTGTGTGTGTGTGTGTGTGTGGTTACGCGTATGCACCTTAAAATAAGCTGTCACCTCCACTGACACTATTTTAGTTGTGCAAAGTGCTAAAACAGCAACAAAAAAATACGAAAAGTTCAAAAATATGAGGTGTGGAACGCTTTTGAAATGCTAAATTTGTGGAGTTAGTTGGAAGAGGTTTATACTGAAATAGCTGAAATTCGCAATAAAAACTCTTCAACACCATAAATCCTTTTGCGCTTTTTTTATTAATTTATTTATTCATTTTTTTTTTTTTTGCTTTTGCAGAAGCTAAAATGTTTGAACCAAAAGTGGCTGCCACTTCATATGAAAAGCATTGGCCAATCCTGTCAGCGATGCTATTCGGTTAAAATGGTACAAATTTTCAAAGTGACCACTACTTTTACCGCTGTCATTTTGACATGCTCGTGCGCACCACAACTCACCAGCTTAACGCGCTGTGCTGCCAACTTTTACAACCTTCGCCATGGACAGGATCAAAGAGCGGCCACTCTTCCATGCGCTGCTGCATATTTTACACCGGATGTGGTGTGCATATGTGTTCGTGCATATATTTTTTCTAGCGCGCTCATGTGGGTAGATGGGAATGTGCGCCGGAGTTTCTGTATGGTTGCTGGTGAAAATTTGCTACCTAAAAGGCTTTTTAGTTGTGGTTTTTCACTCATTTTCCGCTCAACGAATGAACGGACGCGCACTGGATTTGAGTGCTTGCTTTTTTGTTGTTGCTTTGGTTTTTTTGTGAATTTCCTTATTTGCATATTATAATCGTGATTCTAATGTGTGATGCTGGTAAAATTGTTAATGTTATGTGTTTGTATTTTTTCTAAAAGGGTTGACGAAAATCACGATAGGTAAATAGCATCGACTTGGTATGCTTTTTAAGACACAAAATTTAATACAAATTCGCAATTTACGCTGCACAGCTAAATTACTTGATAAGAATTACTTTAAGAAGTGGGAAATTTCTCGTAAGCCTTACGTGCAAGCACCCCCATAGATTTTCAATAATACTCAGGTCTGAGGAATGGCCTGCTAAGGTTTCAACGTTTTGGGACGCGATCCAACTAATAGGCCCAAATGCTTCACGCATATCGAGAAAAGATGATTTCCACAGAGTTTTGTAGCGGCTTCCCGCCATTTTGTAATATACAATTTTCATTTTGAACGCGCCATAATACGATGTTGCTCCCCGTCCTGTCGCCAACACCACCTGTCGACTCAAGTACCTTCCCTCTTTTCTTAAGTCATGGAAATAGTAATTGTGTCCATCCGGCCCATTCAGATTGAACTTCATTTCGTCAGTAAATTCCGTTCATTCCCTTCACCGGGGGTGTTGTTTGTAACAGAACTCCAAGCCATTGGATCCCTTGCCAAATCGAAGTTTTGCTGAGGAATGGGGAAATTATTTTTTTTTTTAGAGAAAAGGACAATCTATCAAACCTTTAATTATAATAGGAATGAAACACAAAAAGCAGTATGGATTTTTTTAGTTTCAAAGGACTTAAAATTTTTAACCAGAAAGCACCAGGAAAAGTAAAAAAAATTTAACGAATTTCTTTCAAATATGAGTTGTGCTTAGCATTGCCCAGTTGAGGAGCGGAAGTTTGTTGCGAATCTTTGAAACAAAAAAAAAAAAATCGTAGAAATTTATAGCTGAGTAACTTAGACGATCCAAAAATTTTGTTGTAAGTGCCCTTAAGGCCAAAAAAATGCACAAACAACTTGCAATACTGATAATTTAATTGTGACTTTTGCCAAGAGGGGTAATTTTAAGTCATCAAAGGCCTTTACTGCTGAAATCAACAACGTAGTATTAGCGAGAACTCCACAGCGTCGTTTCTATTGGGTATGGGAATAAGTTTCCGCTCTCATAAAAGAGGTATCGCTGATTTCAAGGTGTATATGTGAGGTCTGGTCGCAGTTGTTGACATTCGTTTGAAGCGTAAAGATCCTTTTTTATCTGATGACAAAAATGTATACGTTCGTCCCGAAAAACCAGCATTTGCGGGAAGTTGAAGTCGTGCTTCATTGTTACCTTTTAAAGAAAAGTGCAGCTGAAACGTGTCGTATATGGATCAATATTTACGGTAATCACGCTCCAACAAATACAACTTATAGAGAGTGGATTCAATGCCTCCAAAGTGGCAATTTCGACGTGGGTGATAAAGATCGCGAAGAGACACAAGAGACAAAATTCGAAGAAACTCAACTAGAACAACTATTGGATGAAGACGCATGTTGAACCCCTGATGATGTGTTGACAGATCAACCGTCGGTAGATATTTGCACGCGATGGGAATGGTGCTGAAAGCAGGTAACTGAGTGCCACATCAATTAAAGGAGAGGGATATCGAGAGACATTTGGTGGCGTGTGAGATGCTTCTAGAACGGCAGAAAAGAAAAGTTTTTCTGTATCGCATTGTCACTGGCGATGAAAATGGATCCATTATGATAACCCTAAATGTCGAAAATATTGCAGCCTGCCACGTGAACCAGGTCCGTCGACAGCGAAAACAAATTAATTCATGCTCCAAAGGTTATGTTGGGCATCTGGTGGGATCAGAAGGGTGTCATCTATTATGAACTCCTTAAACCATCTAAAATCATCAGTGGCGATCTTTACCGACTGCAACTAATGCGTTTGAATCGAGCTCTGAAAGAAAAGCGGCCGGATTGGGAGTAAGGCCCATTCACCTCAAAACCAATAAAATAGATACATTTACTCACAAGAACATACATCAAAAAGTGATGGTAGCATTTGTTTAGGAGATTTTGCCTCCTCGGTATCTTTTATGCAAGATAATGACCCAAACCATTCCTGAATTTTAGCTCGTGAAAAGGTTTTACAAAATAATGCTAAAGTTATGGATTGGCCATGCCTAAACCCCTTGAAAACTTTTGGGGGGATTTAAAGAAGTGCATCGGAAAGAAATATTCAAAAATAAGATGTATTTGTAGCAAAAAATCAAAGATTAGAAAATCAAAAAGGAAAAGAAAAAATGAAAGATCTAAGATATTCCACTCTTGCCATAGATTAATCAATTCTATACCAAACCGAGTGCACAAATCCATTGGCAATCCTGGTGGACACAGAGGCTTTTGATTAAACTTCGACAAATTAAACAGTATTTTTAATGAAATCACTAAGTTATTTTTGTATAGCATCTATTTGTATTTCGTACCTATTTTAATGACCGCACGAATATTTCCATTTTGTTCCTTGTTCTCCTCCTGTGACTAGTTCAAGTTTTAGAAGATCCTTCAATTAATATTTATATTTTTTATACAGGGTCCAGCACTCGAATTGTAACCACTTAAAAAGGTCATAAATTTAGTTTGGAAAATTACTTTTATTCAACCCAAAGTAAAAAACGTGTGACAATAATACAAAATTAAGAATCAATTTATTTTTGCTCGATATAGCCACCTTGACTATGACCTTGAGACGGCCCAGAAACGAATCGTAAGCTGCTCGAATGTGACTTGCAGGTATTTTGGTTCACCCGCGGACAATGGCGTTTTTAAGCGCCTTAGGATTGATGAATCTTTTAGTTTGGACCTTGCTCTCCAAAATGGTCCAAAGAGAATAATCCTTCGGATTCGAGCCATTCTGTGGATGTTATGAAGTTCGGAACGTTGTTTATTAGCCATTCTTGGTTCACTCGAGCTCTGTGAGACGGTGCCGAGTCCTGTTGAAACGCCCATGGTCTGCTATCGAAATGTTTGTCTTCAAAACAACTTCCAGAATACTTTACCGACAATATTTCCATTTACCATGACGGCAGGGGCGATGAAAACGATTGGAGAGAGAACCCATCTGTGGTAGCAGCGGCCCGAACCATTACCTGGTGGCCAATCAATGACTAAAATTCTCGTATCAAGGGTCGGTCTAATAAATCCCATCGTTTTGGAAGTTTACGAATTGCTCGATTTCAAAAATTTTCTCATCAGAAAACCCATTGTCGGAATTTGACCGCTTTCGGCCAAGCGAAGCCATTCGTTCGCTCTCTCAAGTTTGACTTGTTGCTGCCTTGGTGTGAGATCATACGCCCTTAGGATCTTGTAAGACTTGACTTTGAGATCATTTTTCAGTATGCGGCGGATGCTACGGTCAGATATTTTTAGCTCTTTCGTCATTTGATTGGTACCTCGTCGCGGATTTCGCTCAAGTTGCTTCTTCACTCTTTGAACCATTTCACGTGACGTTGCAGTCTTCTGATGACCATTTCCATGACGTTTCGCGATGCTACCTATATCATTGTCACCAGTAATGGTGCAATAAAAAAAAACTTTACTTACTTTAATGTACTCGAGCTCACGAACAATCGCTGGTTTGAAATCCATTACTGATTTTCTGTTTTCGCCTTTACTCTCGGCCAATTTTTTTTTATTTTTTACATGGGGGAAGGCACCCACCAAAGTGTAAGGACATCAATGCAATTTTGAGACACTTAAAACTCGGATTTTGTTCAATGGGCTATAAAACTGCGTACACTACGTACGTATTAAAGAGTCTGATGAAAAATTTTGAGATTTTGATGAAAATTTTGTGTGTTGATTGGGACGAAATTTGGAACATTTGTGTTTACATGGTTTTTGTAGGAGAATGGGCTGTATTTTCATGAAAAAAACTAGTAAAATTAATAAAAAACAAATAAGTTATCCAAACTTGCCAGTAAGTGTCTGCGCTATAGTTCAATTATGTAATGCAAATATTTTCTTTTAATTTTTCTGGGAACTCCATTAAAACAAATATTTAGGCTACAAACATTAGTCTGAACCATTTCCTTTAGTTCTTACAAGCGAAATCCTAAAACTCAATTTTAATTCATGCTTACTACAAAATAATGCCCGTAGAGCCATCAGCAACTTCAGTTTCCCGCTTAAACAAGTGCATTTTCCGCACTGAATTACTTTTGCACTAAAAAAAAAAGAAAAAAAAAAAAAACAACAAATACAATAATGCTGACTTCACAACGCTTTTATAGGAGAAATAACAACTTCCTCAACAACATCCTGTCCAATTGTTGGTTTGTTTCCCTCGCTACTTACGGTTTTCTTTTTCAAATTTCACTTTATGCGGCTGTATCGTCCCGCTCTCCAACCAAGAACTTGGTTATTTATCTACGAGTATGGTTTCTCTACTTTAGATTTTACTGATTTATTTGAAATTTTTTTTTACGAGCGTGGAATACACTTTTTATGCTCAAAGCAAAAGTTGAAATTGTGACCAACATTGCTTCCTGTTTTCGGGTGATTGTATGTCTTCGGTGGCGCCCACTATTGCTGCTACATACACACATACATGCAATCTTCCGCAATCTTCCACAATCCTTGTCAGCAGAAAGTTTTCTTCGCTGGCTTTCACTGACCTGCCTGTTGTTGATGTTGTTGCGGTCGCTGTGCCTGGCAATCTCTGCTGGTCAAACAAACACTGTGTCAACTTGTTAGCTGTTCGGTTGCTTGTTTGAGTTATTTGAGTTGTTGGAGCCGTTGCAAGAAGTTCACTTTAAGTTTACATTTTCCTAAACGGAAATGCACTACAAAAACTACAAACAAGCGAAAACTAGATACTGTCAAAAAAGTGCCGCGAATTGACCAATAAAACACAAAATGTTTATTATTCATTAAAATTTACTGCATCGTCGCCAGAACAGGGCCCAATCGAACTAATGCACATTCGTTTGGATACTAAATAATCCCGTAATAAGCAAAATTTCTAAACTCACTTACCGAAAAAGACTTCACTTCTAAAAGCTTCCTGATTCTATTGATTAAATAGTGGGAATTTGAGCGGCTTAGGGAAATCATCAAGGGCGTTTTTCTGTAGGAACAAAGACGGCGCTCTGGTAACTGACATCCAGAGCGTGCTGAAATTATGGAGGGAACACTTCGCGTGCTTGTTAAATAGTGACAGCTGCGGATGTCACACAGAATACGAAGAACCCGATACCCCAATCGTTGATGACGAAACTTTTGTTCCGCTACCCGACCACGGCGAGGTGAGAATAGCGTTAACGAGGCTAAAGAACAACAAAGCCGCGGGCGCCGACGGACTGCCAGCTTAGCTTTTCAAACATGACTGCGAGGAGCTGGCGTAAGCTCCTAGGCAAATATGGTCGCATGAAAGCATGCCTGCTGATTGGAGCTTAAGTGTGCTCTGCCCAATCCATAAAAAGGGCGATCCTGCAATCTGTGCCAATTACCGCGAGATTAGTCTTCTAAATATCGCCTACAAGGTTCTAGCAAGCCTATTGTGTGAAAGGCGGAAGCCCACCAGCAAGCAACTGGATGGGTCTTAACTGTGTGACTTCAGACCTAGAAATCCATCCATCCATCCACAATACGCCTAGTCTTGGAAAATGCCCATGAAAGGAGAATATTTTTGTCAATTCTAAAGCTGCATTCGACAGTACGAAAAGGAGTTATCTGTATGCCGCGATGTCTGCATTTGGTATCCCCACAAAACTAATACGGCTCTGCAAGATGACGTTGCTCAACACCAGCAGCCCCGTCAGAATTGGAAAGGACCTCTCCGAGCCGTTTGATATCAAACGAGGTTTCAGAGAGGGTGACTCACTGTCGTGTTCCTCCTCTTTTAATCTGATGAAAGAATCGTCCGAGCCGCAGAACTAAATCGCGTATCGGCACCCAAGTCACTGTTGACAGTTAAGATTTCGAGGTTGTAAAAGATTTCGTATATTTGGGAGCCAGCATCAACACCGATAACAATGTCAGCTTTGAAATCCAAAGAAAAATTTCTCTTGCCAACAAGTGCTACTTTGACTAAGTAAACAACTGAGTAGTAAAGTCCTCTCTCGACGAACAAAACTAACACTTTATACGGCTCGCATCAAGCCCGTTCTAACGTATGGCACAGAAGCGTGGACGATGACAATATCCGATGACGCGTCGCTGGGAGTGTTTGAGAGAAAGATTCTCACAGCGGGTACCGTAGGCTATAGAACAATGAGCTGTATGAGAGAGACCTAGCACCTCCACTGGCACCGCGTGTCCGTCCGAATGGATACCAATGTTCCGATTCTGAAAGTATTTGATGCATTACCAGCTGATGGTAGCAGAGGAAAAAGAAGGCATCCAGTGCGTTGGAAAGATCAGACCTCATAAATATTTCCTCTTTTAATCTCTCTCTGTTTTCCACTGGTATTTTTTTTAACAGAATATGCAACATCAGTAATTGATGAAATTTTACAGTTTTGTCACTCTTTTTCTTGCACAACTGTCCAGCGGTCAGCAACATATTGCACTAATGACTACCGGCATTGGCAACGACAACGAATGTCAAGTTATGCGCTTTTTATGTACATAACTTTTTTTTGCTCTCTGAGGGCGAAGAAAGTGCTGAGAAAAACTGTTGACTTAACTAAGAAAATTTGCTGTGAAATAATATAAATTCCTTAGCTGTTTTGGGTGATTCTCTTTAGTTTTTGCTGCACCTACTTTCTCTGTCGACATTTCAAGTTCAATTAATTTTAAGTGCAGTTTTTGTGCATTTACAATTGCATTTCTGCTTTTCCTCTAATTTCTTTTAATTTCTATTTTACTTTCCACTTTCCATAGGTTTCTTTTTATTGCTGTTTTTTTTATTTTTTTTTTGACGGCAAATCCTTTGTTATTCTTTGGCATTTAGTGGGGCTATTCTGGTTGCCGGCGACATGCAATGTCAGCGTCATTATAAATATTACCCGGCAATTGCCCCTTAAATTATGCAACCAATTCATTGCCGTGCGACAGGTGCATGCACTTTCGACTCAAACAAAATTGCAAATTAGCCTCATTTGTCTGATTGTTTTGTTATGCAAATAATTAATGGCATGCTTTGCATGAGCTCTACTTAGTTTAAATGAATTGCTTTCTATGCAGTTGCAAGTTTTAAAATGCAATCAAATAATCGCTTTGTTGTGATGTACCGACGTGTAGGGGAAAGTTAATTTGTGTTTTCAGGGCAAGGTGAAATTGGAAACAATACCAAAGTGGAGACACTAAATTGAAAATTTGCTGTTGACAGCCAAAGAATGCTTTACTATACAGTTCTAATTCTAGGAATAGTTGAAAAAGTGATTGTTTCTCACCTATTCATACGATCACAACTGATTTGTTGAGCTCCACCGAGCTATGCAGCTTTTGAGGGGTGCGGTATTCTTAACAGCGTATTCCGTAATTAAGCGTATATTCAGAAAAAACCAGCGGAAGCGAAAAATCGTCATGCAAAGTGAACTGTACTAGCCATGTTGCTTATGCCTTCAATTTATCATTTAATATGCCTGGTGAGGAATACAAACATGTGGTGCATGAAATGCTAAACCTTAAGCACAGCTTGCTTAAGCAGACCTAAGAAAATTCGATGATAAAAGTAGACTGCCCAGCCCTGGCTGTAAAATAAGTGGTTCAGTCACTGAAAAGCCTACAGCTTTCTGGGGCAGTTTAAAAAGCCATTTATTATGGTAAATAAAGGGTTTTCTATTTTGATATTCAAAGAAAACTGCTATTTTTAAATATAAATGATCGGATGTTTATTTCATTATAAAGAGGAAGGTATACCGTTAATAGTGGAAAATAACATCAGGCAAACCACCACGACCACGTTTACAGGCCTTTTCATGAAATTTTCCATAACCGAATTGCAAAGTGGCTGCCCTATGTCCTCGATAGCCTCACGAATTCCATCTCTGAGGTCTTCAATCGACCATGGACTGTTGGCGTAGAACTCCTCTTTCACGTGGCCCCAAATAAAAAAGTCAGAAGGTGTTAAATCACAAGATCCCGGTGGCCAATTGTGACCACATCTTCGAGAGATAACACGGTCCGCAAACTTTTCCCGTAAAAGATCAATGGTTTCGTTGCTTATGTGGCACGTAGCGCCGTCTTGTTGTCCATTCAATACCATCCATACCTTTGTCCAGATCAATATCATCCAATTCCGGACATAAAAAATCGTTAATCATCTCTCGATTGGATTGCGCTATTCACCAATAACACCTGTTATTGGAAAACTCTTTATATTGTCTAACCAAATGAAAAAATATTTAAAACTACATATTTCATAGTGCATAATTTTGCTATCAAAATTTTTTAGGTGAAAAGTAGAAAAATGGGTAAAAAATTGTATTTTTTAATTGTAAACATTTTTTTAAATTTCCATATCAAAATAATTGAAATTATAATAACCTTTTTTATAATTCGTAGAGTAAAGGTTTTTAGACATTAGAAAAAGGAAAGTTAAAGAGGATGCCGAATGATACGGAGTTAATCAAACCGTTGTAAAATGGATATATTCCATGCTCTCTGAGAGGCTCTTAACCGCTGGAGAGAGCAGTGACGAACTAATCACCGTCAGGGCCAAGCATGGTTGTCCCCAAGGGGGTGTTCTCTCTCCGATGCTGTGGTGCTTGGTCGTAGACTCTCTACTAGCGGAGAGGCAGGAACACGGTTTTCATGTCCAAGCATATGCGGACGATGTCTGTGCTAACATCGGATAAATTCATAAGGAGGGTTTGCACGAAAGTGCAGAGGATTCCGGACAAATCGATGATTGGTGCATGAGACAAGGTCTTTCCGTTAATCCGAACAAAACCGACCATTGTCTTGTTTACGAGGAAATGGAAGTTGGATGGACTCAGTCTTCCAACATTGAAAGGTGTGACACTTGGTCCTTCCGATGAAGTTAAATACCAAGATTACATAAGAAGCTGACTTGGGAAACTCACGTTTCATTGAAGGTGAGTCGCGTATTGAGGATTTTTCAGCAATGCCGCAGAGCCTTTGGTAAAACCTGGAGTCTGAAACCTGCTATGGTCCTATACACAGCACTTATCAGACCAATCATCACTTACGCCTGTGTGGTCTGGTGGCGACGGAGCTTGGTTAAGTCCACAATCCGGGAGCTATACAGGCTACAAAGAAGTGTATGTTTATGCATCATGGGTGCCATGAGTTAAACCTCTGGAGATGCCCTTAATGCTTTGCTTGATTTGTTCCCCCTGGATCTTAACCCGGGAAGTCCCATAACTTTTTTGTTTTGGATTTTTGTGAAATGTTGTATACTTATGTATTTCGATCTCCTGAGCACGAAAATGAAGTCCATTTTCATTTTCCTCGCTTCGATTTTCCGGAAAATGCGGAAAACTAGCGTTACCATATGGTAATCGTGGGACCTTATGGTAATCGTGGAACTGGAATGACAGCGATTTCAATTCATCAGGAAAATCGTCGATTGCTTCGTACTCCAAATTCGATCGAGGATTCTTCCCCTGGTAAATTTCAAAATTCACCAAATAACCAGATGGAGTGCATAGGGACCAGACTTTATATCCAAATCGTAATGGTTTGCCCTTTATAAATTACTTGCATCCATGTTTACCAAAATAGGATATCATACTTTCGTCGAAAGAAAGATTTTGTTCCGGATGGAAATTTTCTATCATTTTTGCTTTCAAATGATCCGAAATGATCCGTAAGAGGACGCAGTTTCCACATTTTGTCAGGATTTGGGCCGTCTTTTGAAGAAGCCTTGGAATTTTCTTCGAAGTGGAGATTTTGCAAAATCTCTTGAAAGATTTTGCAAAATCTCTTGAAAACGATTCCGATGCATAGTGTTACTGACAAGATTGTTCCGAATGTCTTCATCCTGGCTCCACACAATATCAAAAAAGCAAAAAGTTATTCATATACTTACCGACGTGCCATGTTAAAAAACCACAATAATTCACTTTTTTTTCACCTGAGTTTGACGTCTTATAGCTTTGCTAGCTGCACTAAAAATAACAAAAAACTTATGTTTTTCCGTGAGCTGCATTTATTCTGCGTGAAATACAGTTATTCTTTTTTGTTTTTGTTATTAATTCAGACATAATACGTAAAATTGCAACGGCGTGTTTGCATTACCATATGGTAATCGTGGGAAGATTCGGGTTAAGATACAACAGGAAGCAATAAAAGCAATGTGTAGATTCCATAAATATGGTTTCTGGCACGAAGACGGAACTTCGGGACACAGAGAAATCTTTAAGTTGCTATCTAAGCAGTGTCCACTGTTTCTGGCACCTAGAGACGACCTGATACCCACAGTTTCATTTGGAAGGAAATTTGATGTCAGATCCAGAATGCATGCAGGGAGGTTTGAAGGATATTTTCTTTACCGATGGGTCCAAGAATGAAATAGGGTCTGGAGCCGGATGGTACTTAGTGATAGTAATAAGTACCACTATGCTATGGGTGGAATGGCAACTGTTTTCCAAACGGAAGTTTTTGCTATCCTGAAAGCATCCGAATGGATAATCGAGAGGAGATGGAGCGGAAAACAGATTGAGGTTTTCAATGACAGTCAGGCTGCACTGAATGCCCTGGAGAACGCGAAGCAAACCTCAAAGATTGTTCAAGAAGGTAAGAAGAAGCTCAATTCTGTCTCAAGACAGAACAGGTTTGTACTTATATGGGTTTCAGGACACTCCGGTGTTCAAGGAATCGAAATTGCCGATGAATTGGCCAACCGTGGATCAGCGATTCTCCCACAAGGGCCAGAGGCAATAATCGAAATCAGTTCCGCAGGAATCACGAATTGGATTACCGATTATGTAGGCAATCTGCATAAAGAGCGATGGTGCGGACTAGAACGCTGCAGAACTGCAAAGTGTTTTGTGACAAGTCCGAACAGAAAACTGTCAAACTTTCTACTAAAACTTGGAAGGAAACACGATCGGTTGATGGTCGGTATTATTACAGGACACAACCCATGGGGCTAGCATATGACCACCATTGGAATCAATGAGAACCCATTGTGCCTGTCGTGCTTGGAGGAGGCGGATAGCACTGAGCACTTTCTCTGTGAGTGTCCTGCTTTTGCTAGAGCGCAGCTACCAGTTTTGGGTTCCGATGTCGTGAGAATGAGTAATATTCGTTCTCTCAAACTGGAGGATATTTACATATTTGCCAAAGAATCAGGAAATTCTCACAGGACTAACTATCTGTATCTCTGTCTCTATTCTTTCCTATCTCTTTCTCTGATACTTTTCCACTTCCCTCCTTGACTATCTACCCTCTTTCCAGAGCTTTAAATATAATGGGCTTTTTGGCATGAGTGTTTTAGGAGCCACCAAATCTCCTGGGGCTCCATGGCTCGACCTTTTCAAATTTGAATTTCAACCAAGCCAGGCCACCGAGTGCCTTGTTTTAAACAAGCAACCTGACTAACCTACCTAACCAAGCAAGATGAGAAGGCGCATCCTGGTAGGGCGACTTAGACGTATTTGGCTGAAGAACTCACCAGGTACTACTGCGCCTACTCACCAGTAGGTTTCCACCATAGTGAAACGATTTTTAGAAATGTATTACCTAGCAGACCGTTATTTGGCTCTGAGCGAATTTGACAGATAAGCCGACGACATTCATTTTGCTTGGAATCTAAAGTTTCCCTCAAAATTTTTGTTCACCATGCCTAACGAGCAAACCTGGTATCTATCATCTTTGGGTTTCCACTAAGCTACCGTGAAATAGAAAATTATGAGGGGAACTTCGGCTTCCACGCCACGGGGTATTCGCCAACCGAGTTCGGCACGATCATTTCACACATATTCACACACTCGTCCAATCAATCTTTTATCAGACGGCAACGAAGTGACATTGTGCTGATTTTTTTCGTGTATCACCAACACAATCTCAATTTTTTGTAAGCACATCCCCTTTTACGTCAGCCCAACAGCTGACTCTGTCAAATTCGCTCAGAGCTGAATAACGGTCTGTTAAAGAGCAGACCTCTGAAAATATTTTTACCATGAGTTTCGCCTACCAGCAGGCGTCTGTCTGTATTGAAGTGCGCCGTTTGTTATACAAAACAAAAACCACAGCTGCCGTTTGTGGCGGGGCCGTTTCCAAGCCTTCTAGAAAGTACTTTTGCTGAAACAGAAAACAGGAGAAACTGGAAATAAAAAACCCCTCTTTGTTTTTATGGAAAGAACTTTTTAAGCGGTTTGATAAAGGAAAGCAAAAAAAAACTACAAACATTTTATCTGCAATATTTTCAATTAAATTTGCGCCTATTCACACACTGATAGTTCAGTGTAATTGAAGCTACACAAATGCAACGCAATCAAAACAGTAAAACAGATGTTTGCATCTCTTCTCAATAGAGCTAAGCACTTCCTATTGTCCTTGATGTTAATATCCTTTGCCATATTAATGAAATTTCTAAACAGAGACAAAACCCCCAATACACAAAAATATAATGGGACTAATAGATAAGCCCAACAGTGCGCAGCTGTTGCTTTCACGGATTGTTGACTGGAATTTGAATTAGCGCAACAGCCGGATTGTAACGCCGTAGTGGCTGCGGTGTAGCGACTTTTGTCTGCATTGAGTTGTCATCTTCCTTCCCGAAAAACATGCCGCATATTAAAAGCTCACTTACCATATGGAATATCAAAATACGAGAACTTGGCCGCTTAATCGTTTGTGAAAGAGACAAAAAATGCGATGGGAACGGCAAAAAACGCGACCGCAAAGCGAAATCGTTACAGGTTGCGCAGTGCGCGGGAGAAAACGAGCGAGAATGGCGAGTGAGGTGGATTGAAGGAAGGGTTGGAACTCATATTTGTGTGTTTCTAGGATGCACGACTTTTGCGGTGCGTTGAGTTAAAGGTAATTGCTTTGATTGCCACCCAAACGCCTGCCTCCCAACTGCCAGCAGCCTCCTCCGCCACACCGTCCATTACTTAGCGCAAACGCTGGTGATTGTGGGTACTTAAGCGCACATGCGGCACCACAAAATAGCGTGCGCTCTATGGCCGCAACATTAACGCAAATACTGCTGCATAACTTTGGTTGGCCAACTTGGTGGCACTTATGTTTTCAGAGTTGATTTAAGTTTTGTTAAAAATGCCAAAACACAAATACGAATTTGAATTAGCTGACTCCAGAGGTGAATGTATTTTGCTCGCTTGTTTGCTGTACTCTTCCCTTCCCTTACGTGCCGCGTTGCCATTGGCGTCTTTGTTAGTTTAGAGTTGCGTGTCTGCGCCTAAAAGTATGCATTTAAAATTGTTTTCATTCAGCAATGCCTCTTTCAGCCGCTCGCCCACTCACTTGTTATTTATACGCAGACGGCTTCTAGTCTGCTGCGTCTTTTCAACAACTTTTCAGTAAACGAAAAAAGTAAACAAAGCTACACAACAACAACTACAGCGGCAAAAACAATTATTGCACATTTGAAATGCAACGAATTTGGTGCCGTCTGCTGCATTTGCATTTGGCGACGCGTCAACTTTGTCACAAATCCGGCCCAAAGGCCAAACTCCGCACAAAGTCAAGAGCGTTGGCAGCAGCGTCGGCGACGTAGACGATTTGCGGGCGTAGGATCATGCAAAATGCCTTTTTAATTATCCGCACATACACACGCATACATACATACATACATGCATACATACATATATACATACATATGCACAGCTGCACACATTCACCCTGCTCGACATTCATCAATTGCAACCGTCTGCTTTTTAGTTGTATTTGTGTTTCCCTGTCGCTCTCGCTCGTTCTTTCCTGCTGGACTTTTTCGTACGTTCACTCGTTCAGTCGTTCGTTGGGCAAAATTTCAAGAACTTTTGTTATTGCCACACAGCTCGGCATATAGAAAACATGGCAAAGCATAGACGACAGCTAGACAACTTGTACCGCTCCTCTCCGCCCAATGAAGTGGCTTCCACACGGCCATAGTGCTTTCGAAACTCATTGCATTGCTAAGCTCATTTATTTGTATTTGTTTGTTTCAATGCACTTTCTCGCTTGCCACACAGACGAACTGCTAGCATTGCGGCCCTGTCGTCCTTGCTGGTGTCGGTGTCGTTGCCATTGTCGTCGTGTGGCATGGACGCGGCAAATGTCATGTTTGGCGACATTAATCTTTGTCGTGTGTTCATAGACTGTTGAGTGATGCGTGAAAGTCAAGTTGTTGGCAGTGTTGCTGCCACTAAACTTGCCACTGCTGTTGTTATTTGTTATTTTGTTGTTTCTTTCTGCTGTTTTTGAGTTATAGGCTTAGGAAAACTCGCGTAGTTTTGGTGGTAGAGAGGAAAAGGGTTGAGAAAGAAAGTTGCCTGGCGTTGAAAATGCACTTGAAGCACTTATTGGAGCATACTTTTAGGCGCTGATTCTGGCAGATTTAAAACATACGTGCTTTTCACTGCTCTTGAAGAGATAAATAAAAAATGTATGAGCGTTTTTGGGGCTGAAAGAAAATCTTATTTAAAAGGAAATTTTACCATCATTTTGGGAAATGGCTTTTGATGGGATTTGCGTGGTTTATTTTCCTGTAGCATTAAAAGAATAATTAACGCGTAAACTTCTGTTAGGTGTTTGACCGCACTCTTCCTCCTATTTGTGATATGCGCCTTGATGTTGTTCCACAAATGGAGGGGCCTATATTTTTAAGCCAACTCCGAAGGGCAGGTTTTTGAGTATCTTTTTCATCGCGGAAATCCACTCGGAGGCTTGCCATTGCCTGCCGAGGGGCGACCGTTGTTTGAAACAAACTTTTTCTTCATTTTCTTGTTTCATGCACGGAGATTCGAACCTGGGTTATTTTTTTTTTGTCGGTCTGATCCATTGTACTGCACCCGGATTCCCTTTTTATATTTCTTTAGATCTTGAGGGGCCAAGGAGCCAAGATGGTCGCTTCTTAACACATCAGTGCCAAAGATCTCAAGCCTGATTCAAGCGACGCACAGAAAGTGGTCCGCCGTCTCGTCCTACTCTCCACATCCTGGGCAGAGTGCACTGTCTGAGATGCCCACATTTTCCATGTGCTTTGCCCATAGAAAGTAACCCGTCATCAGTCCAATCGGATTCCTACAGTTCCCTCTGCTTAGTGAAGGAGGAATTGTGACAGTTGGTCGGACATGAGAGGTAACATCAGTTTTGTCCATCTGCAGCCTCTCTCAACCTGCCAAGCTCGCTTGTGAATGGTAGTAACCCGTTTGCTAACGCGTGGCATTAATGGCTGCAGAAGGGAGTGGCAGAACGGGCTCCGGGCTAAGAAAGTTGGCTTCAGAGCCCATTCTGGCTAAAGAGTTAGAGGTCTCGTTACCCGCGATACCCACGGGCCCCTGGACTCATGTTGGCATCAGGCTATTATGTCAGCCGACAAAGTTTAACCTGGATTTACAGAACTCTACTACCCTTGACGTGGTTGGGGGCTGACAAAGGTCATGAGCGCATCTTGGCTGTCGCTGCAGATACATATAGATCTGCCTCTCGGTTTTCCACAACAAAGTTCATCGCTTCTTGAACAGCGTACACCTCCGCTTGAAAAACAGATGCATGCATTCCGATAGCAAAGTGCAGTTTTGTCCAGCTGGATTTTACGTACCCAACAGAGCCATGCTAGGTCCTGGAGTTTGATCACAGCTGAGCCTCTGGCAGCACCACACTGTATCTCTTGTCAAGCACGACTCTGGCTGGCATGGAGTCAAGGGGCATGGAGAGAATCGTTGGATCGAAGTCCATGCCTGCTCTGTTGTCTAAATGCCGGACAGGGGCCGTATCAATTTTCATTGTGTTTCAGCCTGCGGATGGCCTTCAAGACCTCTCCTTGGATGAAAACATCAAGTGGTGGTAGACCAATCAGAGCATCTAATGACGGGCCTGAAGTGGTCGGAAAAGCTCCGACGCAGCAGATGTTCACAGTGCGTTGTAGTCTCGATAAGGTCCTCCTGACTCCCACGAGAGAGAGTCTACTCATCCAGTCCACTGATGCATAGGTGATAATAGGTCTTATCCATAGGATCCATAGGACCTTGCTAGGTGAACGACCCCACGGTTTTTCAAGAACACCTTTACAGGCTGAAGGCTGTCAGTGATTTGGATATCTTTGTTTCAACGTGTGATTTCCAGAGGAGCTTACTATCGAGGATTACTCCAAGATATTTAATTTCCTTGGATAGCTGGATTATGACTCCTTTTAACTTAGGCAGAACGAGTCCATCAAGCTGCCACCTTCTGGTGAAGAGGACAATACCAGTCTTTGCCGATAGCCCATTCGCACAGCACCAAGTGTCAATCATATCGAGAGTTTTCTGCACGTTCCACGTTTTCTGCAAGGGCCTGTAACCAAACCGGCACCATCGTCTGTATATGCTTGTGTGTAGACTCCCGAGTCGTTTTAGTTGGTGAGCAGAGGATCGATCACCATGCACCAGAGCAATTGAGACAGGACACCGCCTTGGGGGCAAGCTCTATTAACCCCGGATGACACCAGCAGATCTTCCTCTGCTCCCACCGAGACGATTGTTTGGGCCAGCATCGAACGAATTCAATTCACTAACACCCGGTCTACGCCGTGCCTACGAGCAGAGCTACACATACTGTCAAAAGTGGCATTGTCAAACGCCCCCTCTATGTCTAAAAAGATGCCCCTCCTGTCGATGGCCGGCTCTACCCTAGCAACAAGGTTTTGCAGTGCCGACTCTCAGGATTTTCCACTTTGATAGGCATGCTGAAATGGAGACAGAGCGTGAGCCTTCAGCGACTTTTTACGTATACGCAAGTCCACCAGACGTTCGAGACTTTTCAGTATGAAAGAAGTCATGCTGATGGGTCTAAAACTTTTGGGGCTGGTGTAGTCGTATCTTCCAACCTTTGGGATGAAGGCGACCCTCACCATCCAAGAGCGTGGTATGTAGGCCAGTGTCAGGCATGCAGAAAGATATTTTTTTCAAGGCTGATGTCACGGACTCTGCGCCTTCCTTCAGCATAGCAGGATATATGCCATCTAGTCCGGGCGACTTGTGGCTGCCAAAAGATTTGATGGCAAATCGAATGGCCGCCTCATTCAGTGCAGACTTGACAGTGTACCAGTGACGCCGAAAGGGTGTAGCAGCTCTGACAGCAACCTGGGCTGTTGCCAGCGAATGCTTATCTGATTACCTGGAAAGTGAGAGTCCATAAGCAAGCTGAATGTCTCACTTTACTTCTCCGTGAAGGAGCCACCAGATTTCCTAATTGACCCCAGATTTGCAGTTGGGTCCGTTTTCAGGATCCTAACCAATTTCGCCGTGTCACTCAGATATTCAATTCATACAGAATTGTCTATCGGAAGGTCTTTTCGAATCCCGAAAAACCTCTTGTAGTTCTTCTGAACATCACGGTATCGCTCCCAGTCCTTAGGAAGGTTAGTCTTGAGGGCCCAGTTTAGAAGGTTTCTCGACTCACGCCTCAACATCTGGAGCTTTCGATTCCACCAAGGAACGGGAGTCCGGTCAGGGAGAGGTCGAATTGGACAGGGTAACTCAAAACATTAAGTTAGGGCAGCGTTTAGTTCCTCAACAGCCACCTCAATGGCCTGTCCTTTCCGAAGTCTTGCAATCTACGTACTCCGAATGGTACTCACGCACCAACCTATGCGGCTATGGCGACGTAACTATAAAGCGCGGTGACGGACTAGGGAAATATAAGAGCCAGTAAAGCAATGGCATACTGTCACCTGTCACTTTGTTGTAGTACTAAACATTTGAGAAAAAATAGTAAATAGGTGAACGACATTTTAAGCAAGTGACTCAACTTTTCAAGTTTGACTTCACTTTATTATGAAAAGTCTTAAATTCAAAGGGCAAAGTCAACCCTTTCGCATCAACCAGGAGGAGAAGAGCATCAACAGCCGTATGTAAATGAAGAAACTAAATCATTTCAATGTTGGTAGGACTTTATGTAAACCGGTTAGTGTTGCTAAACTAACACTTGGAACACTTTGTAATTGGCCAAAAAATGTGGCCTTTCTCTTGTTTTAGACATAGTAGATTAATCAGCGTGACTGCATAACTGGAAGAGCTTTTTCTTGTTTGCTTTATGGATATTTTGAAGCAATCGGGAAATTTTTCAACTAACCTCTGGCGCCACAGTTCGGTTTATTATGCCGTTAAACGCATTTTCAATCTTTCTCAGACTGATGCACTTGTGTACATGCCAAATGTCCTTCAAGGTGACCCAAAAAAAAAATTTATTGATGCTCTCCCTAAATTTCCATCACCACCGATCAAGGGTCCAAAAATCTTCCATATAATCTTTCTCTCAAACACTCCAAGAGACGCTTCATCGGATATTGTCATGGTCCAAGCTTCTGGGCCATATATTAGGACGGACATGATAGGCGTTAATGCTGGTTCCTAAATAAACGAAGCCTTTTATAACCTCAAAATCATACCTGCCAACAGTGACGTGGATGCCGATACGCGAGTGAGCCGACTGTTTGTTTGATGACACGAGGTACTCCGTTTTGTCCTCGTTCACCACCAGACCCATTCGCTTTGCTTCTTTATCCAGTTTGGAAAAAGCAAAAATAACAGCGCGGTTTTTAAGCCTTATGTTGTCAGACCTAGACTATGTGGGCGACATTTATTTACTATCGCACAAATACTCAGATGCATCAGCTAAACTACAAGCGGTATGCCGGGCAGTAGCACAAACAGGTCTAAAAATTAGCATAGCAAAGACCAAACTAATGCGGATTAACACCACCGAAATACAAACCCTTCAAATTGCCGACACGCCGCTTGAAGGTGTAGTTGCAATTTGCTACCTTGGGAGCATAATTTCAAAAATCGGCGGATCAACAACTGACATATGCAACCGAATATCTAAGGGACGCGTTGTATTTGGCAAGAAAGCCGTAGATGCGGGAGACCAGCCAACACATGGAGGTGACAAGTAGCAGCAGAGGCGGACAGAGCAGGCCGTTTCTGGAGTCAAATTAAATATCTGGCGCTAAACAAACGAAATTATAACTTGTTTATTGAGGCGCTATGTTTTATCTAGGAACTATGGGAAAATGTATATGTGTAGTATATATACATGAACGGGGAGGGCTGCTGGACTGGAGTGACAGTCCTTGGCCGGTAACGTAGAACCGACTGTCGTGGGACTTTTGCCAAAACAAGCTCGTGTCGGTGGTTCAAAGCGCGTTCATGACATCGTAACAGGTGACGAATCTTAGAACTATGCAAATGAACCGGACACACAACGGAAATCGATAGTACGAGTATTCCAAGACGAGCTTAAGCCAACAAAATTCGTTCGCGGAAGAAGCTCCTCAAGGCAAATGGTCGCCTGTTAGATAATTTGGTCATGTCGCAACTGTTCCACTAGGGAAACTTAAAACAGACAATTCTGAGTGGTACACAACCAGAGGCGTACCTGGAGGACGTAACGCTAATAATTGTATGCTCCCATAGAAAATTGTGCTTAAGCGATTAAGTTCTGCGGCTCGCCCGATCCTTTCCAACATCAGGTTAAGGAAATCACACGGCAGGGAGTCACCCTGTCTGACACCTCGTTGGGTATCAGATGGCTCTGAAACGTCCTTCCAATTCTGATGGCGCTGCTGGTATTGCGCAGCGTCACGTTGCATAGCCATATTAGTTTTAGGGGATACCAGACTCAGACATGGCGGTGTAAAGGAAACTCCTTTTCGTACTATCGTACAGTCCTGGTACACGCGCAGCGTTTCAAAATAGCTTTTGTTCTGGTCTCTCTGTTTAGTTCTATGGACTCGTTTTTCTTCCTTGCCAATTGCCTATATTTCGCCGTGTAGACTTGTGTTTTGCGGCATAACTTTTTCTGATATGCATCATTCTTTTTATTGAAGGCGGTTCTACATTCCGCACCAAACCCATATTGGAGCAAATGTGTGCGGGTTGTCCCAAGAATATCTAGAGAGACGGATTTTATTGCGTTAAGTCGAGACTAATAGTTCTTCGGTTCATTGTTGATTATGTTTTTGCCTTTTAATTCCTCAATTTCCTTCCAATGTATTCCAAATCACAGTTAAATATTAATATACAATTTTATTTAAATACTAGCAAACCCGACCCGCTTCGCTGGGCAAAGACACGGTGGGTCCACGTTTTGGCATATATTTCGAGACCCTAGTCATCAATAGGTATGAAAATTACCCCACGTTAAAGCACTTATCGACAGCTTTCATTTGATGCTCATATTGCACATCCACAACCAAAGGTTACCCGGGCCCACGTTTTGACCTATATCTCGAGAATCCAGTCACGGAGCGGCATGAGAAATACTCTGTACTAAAGCATTCACCAACAGCTTCCAATTAATATCCATATTGTACAAACACATTCTAGGGTCCACGTGTTGGTCTCTATCTCGGGACCCTAGTCACGGAGCGGCATGAAAAATACTCTGAACTAAAGCATTCACCAACAGCTTCCATTTGATACCCATATTGTATATACGCATCCGAAGGTTACCCGGGCCCACGTTTTGACCTATATCTTGAGACCCCAGTCACGGAGCGGCATGAGAAATACTCTGTACTAAAGCATTCACCAACAGCTTTCAATTGATATCCATATTGTACAAACACATTCTAGGGTCCACGTGTTGGTCTCTATCTCGGGACCCTAGTCACGGAGCGGCATGAAAAATACTCTGAACTAAAGCGTTCACCAACAGCTTCCATTTGATACCCATATTGTATATACACATCCGAAGGTTACCCGGGCCCACGTTTTGACCTATATCTTGAGACCCCAGTCACGGAGCGGCATGAGAAATACTCTGTACTAAAGCATTCACCAACAGCTTCCAATTGATATCCATATTGTACAAACACATTCTAGGGTCCACGTGTTGGTCTCTATCTCGGGACCCTAGTCACGGAGCGGCATGAAAAATACTCTGAACTAAAGCATTCACCAACAGCTTCCATTTGCTACCCATATTGTACAAACACATCCTAGGGTTACCCGGGTTCACGTTTTGGCCTATTTCTCGAGACCCTGGTATCCGATTCTTAAAATTTTAAAACACAAACCAACTACTGAATAGTCCAAACAAAGCCTAAAAATTTGGTTTGGATAGGTGAGCCCGTTCGCGAGTTTTAAGCGAATATAGGTACAGATTTTCACATTTATATATATAGATTGTACAAACATATTCTAGGGTCCACGTTTTGGTCTCTATCTCGAGACCCTAGTCACGGAGCGGATGGAAATACTCTGAACTAAAGCATTCACCAACAGCTTCCATTTGATACCCATATTGTACATACACATCCCCAGGTTACCCGGGTCCACGTTTTGACCTATATCTCGAGACCGTATCTACCAATAGGTATCCAAACTATACGGAAACCATCTTCAATACCTCCTTAACAATGTGTGTAAGTTTGGTTTAATTCGGTTTAAAGACACGACGGGTCCACGTTTTGGCATATATTTCGAGACCCCAGTCACGGAGCGACATGAAAAATACTCTGTACTAAAGCATTCACCAACAGCTTCCATTTGATACCCATATTGTACATACACGTCCGAAGGTTACCCGGGTCCACGTTTTGACCTATATCTCGAGACCCTATCTACCAATAGGTATTCAAACTATACGGAAACCATCTTCAATACCTACTTAACAATGTGTGTAAGTTTGGTTTAATTCGGTTTAAAGACACGGTGGGTCCACGTTTTGGCATATATTTCGAGACCCTAGTCATCAATAGGTATGAAAATTAACCCGTATTAAAGCACTTAACCACATACACAACCAAAGGTTACCCGGGTCCACGTTTTGACCATTTTCCCGGCAATTATTCGAATTTTTCTCACCTTCTAAAACCTTCCCTAGACCTCCACGAATAATTCAAGACCAAGATAAGATAAATCCGTTCAGCCATTCTCGAGTTATAAGCGAACATAGGGACAGATTTTCATTTTTATATATATAGATTAGATTAAAAATGGAATTTTATCAGAAACTAATTAAGCGAATTTTATAAAGAAAACTAAGGGCCTTATCAAAAAGCGCTTATATTATCCATTGCCAGCAAAAATATAATATTAAATTAGTTATAAACCCAATTTTATTCAATTAAATACATAATTTAGCTTTTTACGCGTACCTGCGCCTAAAAGCGTGCTACCGACATTGCGATTTTATTTTGCTAACGTCGATATTTGTGTTAATTGCGTGCACAAAGCCACATTCTCATGCATTTCATGCGAATGAGCACCAGACAAATTCTCATACCAAAACAAAATATAACAATTATAGCCCAGTCAGAGTCAGTCTGACGGAGTCGGAGTGAGGGTCGGAAACCAAAAGCCAGAAACCAATGCCAATGCCAATGCCAACTCATTATGACAATAAAAGCGCAACGTTAGCGCTATTGTTGTCACTAAATGGCAGCGCAATTGGTTGTTGGTATGTGTATGTATGTATAAATGTGTGTGTGTGTATGTGCGCATATTAGAAACTTTGAGCTAAACTACTCAGCAAAAATATTCTAGTTCACGAACTGGTATTTGATGGAAGAAGTTGCACTAGTTCGAGAGTGACTAGTGTTATACCCGTTACCGTAAATAGAGGGCAACAAGGTGGGCAACATATTTTGATAAACTTCTTAAGAGAAACACCCGAACACTCACAATTAAAGTCTTCAGAAATGGTGAAAGAACCTCCTTTCCAGGAGTTCATGGCGGCTATTAAAGCCTAAAAAAACAACGGATCCTGTGGTTTTGACAAGATCGCAGCAGAGCTCCTTAATGAATGAAGAACGCACGGCAAAGATGTGGGAAATTGGAATAATTTGCCCTCTACATAAAAAAGGAAACATGTTGATCTGTGAAAATTACCGGCCCATAACTCTTTTGAAAAACATCTACAATATATTTTCAAATATTCTAGACTTAAACCGCATGCTAAACACATTATTGGTAGCTCCCAGGCTGGTTATTAAGAGGGAAGATCCACCATTTACCAAATTTTCGTGCCACGACAGATTTTAGAAAAGTCTCGCGAATACAATATGTCGACGTATCATCTTTTCATAGACTTCAAAGCAGCTTACGACAGCATAATTAGGAAGCAGCTCTTCTTAGCGATGGCAGAGTTCAGTAAGAATGTAAGGAACGTAGTAAGAGTTCAGAACAATCCGTAGCGAGAGTTCAACACCTTGAGCGGACTTCGGCAAGGGAATTGGCTCTCATGTGCCCTCTTTAATATTGGCTTGAGAAGGTTATCAGGGACTCTGCTGTAAACACAAAGGGAAATATTTTATTTAAATCGGTTGAATTGCTGGCTTACGCGGACGACATAAACATAATCGCATCCTCGCAAGTATTGAGAGAGCAGCCAAATGTATGGGCTTAGAACTAAACGAAGCCAAAACTAAAGCGCTAGTTTCAACTACATCGGACTCTGTCAGACACAGTGTGGGTCAAGTACTAAAAATCGGTGACTAAGGTTTCAAAGTAGTGAAGGAATTTATATAGTATACATTGAAGTAATCATTAATCAAGATAACAAAATGGCTGCAAAAATCGGCCACAGAATTCTTATGGCCAACCGCTGCTATATTTCGCTATGTCAAGACCTCCTAGACAGAATATCAAAGATTTCACTATATCGCTAAATTATAATTTCCATTTTGCTATACGGTAGTGGAACGTGGTCACTCAGAGAAGCAGATAAGCAGAAGCTGCTGACTTTCGAGAGGAGAGTTCTGCGGCAAATTTTTGGCGATAAATTACGCACCTCAACAAAAGGTGGTAGCATATGCCGATGACTTGGTCCTAATAGTCTCAGGACTCTTCTCAGCAGTAATGTCTGAAATTTTGAAGGTGCACTGGCTACACTCAGTAGTTGGGCCGCCAGTTGCGGTCTCAGAGTCAACTTTGACAAAACGGAGTTGATGCTATTCACCAGGAAATACAAGCCTCCGCCTTTTAAGCTGCCAAGACTAAACAACCAGTGTCTTACACTCGCATCGGAAGTCAGGTATCTTGGTGTAATACTTGACCCCAAGCTCCACTGGAAACTTCACATAGAAAATGGAGTTAAGAAGGCCAATATAACCTGCTACGCCTGTAAATCTATGTTCGGCAAAAAATGAGGTCTCAAGCCACGTGTCGTACTTTGTACAACTTAGTGGTTCTGCCAATTTCGACTTACAGTTGCCTAGTTTGGTGGGTAGCTCTTCAGAAGGTCTAGAACACCACTAAATTAGAGAGTACAGAGAACTGCATGTGTGGGCATCACTGGTGCTTGTAGAACTTGCCCCACTGCAGCGCTCAACGTTATTCTGCACTTACTTCCAGTGGATCTGCAGGTTAAATCCATTGCTGCTCAGAGTGCTATTAGGTTGACAGATATTGGCCTTTGGAGACAACTTCCTGTCTAGTAGCATCTTGAAGCAGATCTCCCCTTCCTTCTCTGTTATTCGCACTGACCTCTCCATCCGCAAACTGTGCTTTGAGGGTTGTGCTAGGACTATCTTTCCGAGCAGGCAAGATTGGAAAGAAGGAAGAGCCGGTACGGATATATGGTAGATACTTTTGTTTTCACTGACGGATCCAAAATGGAGTATAGAGTGGGAATGGGGGTTTACTCTAAATCAGACAGCATTTCGGTCTCCTTTAAACTGCCGGAAACGAGTAGCGTTTTTCAAGCAGCGGTCTTCGCGATCCTGCAGGCATGCAAAATGATTCAAGATCACTGTTGGGAGGGAGACATTAATATTTTCTCCGATAGCCAAGTTGCGATCAAGGCACTGTCGTCGCCGTATTGCAGTTCTCTTCTGGTGAACACCTGTAAGGAGGAACTCAAACATCTCGATCGAGGAGGAAACATCTCCCTTATATGGGTTCCTGGGCACAGGAATATAGAGGGAAATGAAATTACCGACGAGCTTGCCAGGAAGGGGTCGACAGAACCGGTTTCAGCTGCCCCCCTCTCAGATATCGGCGTCCCTTTGTCCGTAGTTAAAGGGAAACTACACAATTTCTTTCTAAGAAAAGTGCAAGACAGATGGAGGTCTGTCTCATCGTGGGCTATTTCGAAAATACTTTGGCCTCAATACGATAGAAACAGAACGCTTAAGGTGATGGGAATCCCCCGCCATTAAATTTCCAAACTCATTGCGGTGTTCACTGGTCACTGGGTGATCGGTACTCATGCGGAGAAGCTTGGAATTCCTGCAGAGAAAGAGACTGTTGAACACTTTCTCTACAAATGTCCGGCTCTGGCGGCTAGGCGTTTGAGATTCCTTAGTGGCCCTTAGCCCTTTGAGGATGTCTTGAAGAAATTCTCCAGCCTAGATCACTTTTCTCTCCTTAACTACATCAACAGCACTGGATGGCTCTAGAAGGTACCTACCTACCTACGCACCTCAACAAATACTCTTCGGTAATTGCCACAGACAGAGAAGAAGGAGCCCACCCGCCGCTTAGATGGACTGACGCTATGACTGAGATGAAGAAGAAGACGCAAGCTTATTGGGATTTCCGGAATGAAGAACACAGGCACGAAACCGACACAATTGGAGGCATAAGCAACAGCAGGCGAAGGCGCGACCAGGGTTGTCCAGCCAACAATGATGATGATGATAAATAGTACATAAAGTAGAGCAACAAATTTTATAAAAGAAAAAAATTGTTGTGAATAACATTCAAATTCACAATGAAATACTTTTTAAACGTTCATTTATGTACTTTTACTTACTTTTGAAACTGGTCCGAACTTGCTGTGTCTATTCTGAACCAGTTCAGTAGCTGGCGTAATGCAGATGCGGAGGCTGGCAACTAACGATTCAGAGGACCATTGCAACACTTTAAAATACCAGCTGCTAGCATTGAGAATGAATGAGCCAGCACTATTAGAATTCACTACAGGGTAGTCGCAACTGCCTGCCAAAGGATGCTGCGTTGTTGAGTTTGTGTAGTATTTTATGCACGTGTGTGTGTGTGCGTGTGTATTCCCATACCTAATAAAATGTGTGCTTGTGCATTTGTGTGGAAATGTTTCGCTTGTCTCGGTATCAACGTGTTATTGTTTTAGTTGTTATTGTAGTTTTTTTGTGCTAGTGGCGACTGCAGTAAGTGTTGGTAAATTAAACTGTCATTAAGGGCTTAATTAAAGGCCTTTGTTGAAAGTTGATGTGGCGGCACTAAGCGAATTGTTTTAGATGTTTTTCACTCTGCCCGTAGAGGTTGGGTTGATGTTCTTTCGTGCTGTGAACTATGGAGAAACAAAACAAACCAACAATCACCAGTTACCGCGTGTGAGTGGGTGTAATCGGGCGTTAAGAACTGTTGAGTGCGCGTTGATGGTAAATTATTTTTTGCACTTTTCCTTGGCTCATCTGCTTTTCAAATATTGCGCGCTAAAAAATATTTCCTTCATACCAAAAACTCACGTTTGCGAACGAACTTGAATTACTTCCGCTAAGTTCCGCCATTTCTTCGCATATCTGCATACTTTGAGGCATTTGCAATGTTTGCCCACGTATTCCGGACCACCAGCATATTTGTCTGCGTTGCTTGCATTGCCGGCATACCGAGACGACATTTAATTGCCGAATGACGCAAGGTGAAAGCAAATGCATGAAATGCGCCAGAAAAATGTAAGGTACGGTTTAGTGGAGGAAGGGGTGGCTATTTATTTTTAGGCTAATGGCAACTATTTTTAGGGGAACTGGACGGCGACTATACTTCGGTGGTGTAGAGAGATGGTTGTATTACAAAAATACGGGTTTATGTAAAAAATAATGCAATAATAGGAGATATTTTTTGCGAAACCTATTATATAACTTTTACCATTAGCTCAAAACCTTTAATTATTTTTTTCTTTTCTTTCAGGTGAGTCAATAATAATTTAAATGATGGAACTATTTGCGCAAACTGTAAGTAATATTATAATAAAAGCTTAACACTACTTAAACCCATTAATATTCTGAAATTGAAAATAAACTGTGACGCCTACTTGAAATATTTGAAAATCTTTTCCAATTTAATTTTTTCATTTTATTTTCTTTATTAAGGGGCTATATACCTTGTGAGCCCGTAAACATGGACGATTGTCATAATTTTTTTTAAATATGTTTTAGAACTTTTATTCAAATGAGGCATACAGCTATGATCAAACGCTTAGCGCACTTAAAAAGAGTTCAATATAATGCTCGATTAAATGATATGAAACCAAATTAAATCCAGTTTTTTTAACTAAATATATTTAACACTTTATTATAAGACAAAATAACTTAAAGTAGACAGTTTTCCCTAGTAAAGATATGACAAAATAGAAGTAAGTCTTATTTGGTCATAGTGGGATTTGGACAAAGACTTAGCGCAGTTTTGATTTCTGTAAAACATATGAAATATTTGTAAGAATTGAGAAAAGATTGTTGACTATTATTATTTACCATATCAATATTTGGTAGAATAGCCGTTATTCTGTATAACTGCTTCACACCTGCGTGGTAAACTCTCTATTAACTTTTGGCACCTGTCCAAAGGAATAGAGTTCCATGCTTCCTGTACACCTTTCCAAAGTTCATCGATATTTTTAAATTTTTTTTGTCCAACCATCGTCTTCACATCATTCCACAAGTTTTCGATTGGATTTAAATCCGGACTTTGTGCTGGACAATCGAGCTGGGTAATATTTTCCTGCGAAAGCCAGTTTTTGACCACTGCCGCAGTATGTTTGGGATCGTTGTCGTGCATAAATATCCAATTTACTGGCATAAACTCGAAAGAATATGGCTCCATATTATTTCTAAGTATATTCAGATACATATGTTTATCCATATTTCCTTCTATCTTGACCAGCGGCCCAATCCCGCGCCACGAAAAAGACCACCAAACTTTTAAATTCTCACCGCCATGCTTCACCGTCTTTTCTGTGTACCATGGATTGGTTTCCTGATTTTTTTCACTATGTACATACGTTTTTCCATCAGGACCGATGCGGTTTATTTTAGTTTCATCCGTAAAAAGTACTCGTTTCCAAAACTCTGTATTTTCGAAGAGGTGCCTACGCGCGAATGATAAACGCGCTTTAATATTATTTTTTGATAGGAGCCGTTTTTTGCTGCTTATGCGACCAAATATTTTATTTTCATTCAGACGCCTTCGCACGAGCTTACTGGACACAACTAAGCCTAATTCTGCCCTTACTTCAGCCGCTATCGTTCGTGAAGACATAAAAGGATCCGATCGACTTTTCCTTACAATTATTTAATCCTCACGGGGGGAAGTTTTACGTGGCGGAGCTTTACGAATTTTTTTTGTTTTAATAAATTAGCATCCGACTTGACATCTCTGATGGCATTGTATACCATTTTTCTTGAACAATGCACTATTCTGGAAATCTTCACTTGATTGGTCCCCATTTGGTAAAGGTTCCATATTATTTTTCTTTATTCAACTGAGCAACACTTTCCTCTAGCCATTTTAGCAAAAATTTAAATAATAGTCGTTATTAATTAAATATTCACCACAAAAAATACTTATTTGCCGAACCGATCGTATGTAAGAGAAAAACACGTGTAAGTGCGCTAAATAGTTGTCCAACGTAATTGAGACAGAACTCAAGAAAAAATAAGCAATAACAAATACGAAAGAATTATAACGGTTATTTTTTGCGCATTTGAAGAGAGCCATAAATAACTCTTATCATGCTGAAAACAAAATAAGGAAAATTTGCACTCTCTTAGAAGTAACTGCATTATTTATCAGTATTATATAAATTGCGCTAAATGTCTGACCATAGCTGTATATCATACTGAAGGCTAACTCTCGAAGAATATTTGGTGTTTTTATTTTAAAAAATGTTATTATTTATTGTTGATGCCGTTTTCTAGAAGAGGCTTGCGGTGATCATGGTAGCGCATGAGCAGCTCAACTGAAATCAAAAGAATTAAATGATTATTGCAGAAAAATGTTTTCTAGTGAATTTGAACGGTTTATTTACCCAGAAAATATTTTTCTCGATATGAAAACCGCTTTGCACCAAAAAAACCGATTTTTGAACTATGCAAATATTTATAAAAAGTGAACCATTCAGATTCACGAGGATGTAACTTCGAATAATTAAAAAAAAGTTTATGCAAATCGTTCAAATAGTTTTTGATAAATCGCGTCTAAAGTTTTGCGTGCACTTCTCGTGCCAAGAAAGATCGCGCGCTTCCACGGTCGGTAACTTTCGTTCTACTGCTCCGATCTTTATGACTTTTTGGATTTATATTTTTAAAATGATGTACTTTAGAATATGCCATAAAAAAATCTTCGATTTTTTAGTCCAACACAAGGTATATAATCCCTTAAGTCTATGCTTACAAAATTTACGAAAAACGTACAAGGAGAGTTCTTAATATTAGTTTCTTAATGATTAAGTGGAAAAAAATTGTCTTATGAATAAAAGTTAATAACCCTGGTTGCATACTGAAATTTTAAAAATAAATAAATAATTGGCGCCTACACTTCTGTTAGGTGGTTGGCCGCGTTCTTTTTCCTTTTTGTGTTGTGCGTCTTGATGTCATTCCACAATTGGAGGGCCCTACAGTTTTGAGCCGACTCCGTACAGCAGATGTTATTTTTTATGAGCAGCTTTTTCAAAGCAGAAATCTACTCGGAGGTTTGCCATTGCTTGCCCGTTGCCTTTACCGTTATTAGAAACAACTTCCCAAAATTCAAAAAGTTTATTTTGCATGAAGTGAACCAAACAGATTTCACTTCTACAAAACCCTTAGAAGGCGAAAAAGTATCAATTACGAAGAAGTAAATTGGTTGAAGAATGTTGGATAAGAATGAGGATATTTTTATTAAATTTATTATTCTCACGCGGAAGACCACAGTAAGATATAAATGGCCGTAGCCGAATGGGTTGGTGCATGCCTACCATTCGAGACGGCGTAGATTCGTAGACAAATATGAGGAGAAGCTCGGCCAAATACCTAACAGAAGTGTACGCGCTAATTATTTATATACCATTATTTTTATTATAATTATTATTATTACATTATTATAATTTTTATAAATGGTTTTAGTTGAATAGCAAATGTTGACGTAAAACCTTTTTATTTAATTTTTTTATTTTTATTTTTTTTCATAAAAAAATGGTTTGTTTCAATTCAGATCCCGCAGTTAATATTTTGTAAATGTAAGACTATTACGTTTGGCTGATTTTAAAAGTGGGGTAAGTCCTTTTGAAGTCATTAAAAGTTCAAATTCTTGTTAAGCGCTTTAAAAAAAACGATTACATTATACATTTAAAAAAAATTGATGTTGAAAAAATACAAAACTAATGCATTAAAAAGTATCCGTATTTTTCAAGTTTTTTAAATGCAAAACCTTCAATATCTCCATACAAAAAAATACCCTTTCAAAGAAAATGGCTATGTGGGCTGTGAATTTTATTCAAACTTTTCAACGTAGGTAGGTAGATAGGTGGGGTGATCGTCACAATAATACACTTAGATCTTTCATAGGTCCATTGTGATAGCATTGGAACTTATCCTTACCCTATGGGTTCCTTTTTAAACCATCCGGTAGCTTTAATAAACAAGCAAAGCTTCGTTAGTTTCAAATGCGCTATGTCCGCTACATCAATTAAAAATGCCATGTCAAGAGTGCAGAGCCTCCTTGTCGCTAAGCTTTCTTAGACAGCTTCTACAGAAATCGAAGTACGGGAGTCCTAGCCTTCTACCGTGGCTATAGGCATGGGTATCAGCGTCCTATCCACTTGGAGGTCGAGCGTTGCACAGGTTCGAGGAAGTTCATCTGGCTTGCAGTTCCCTGCTATGTTCCGGTGGCCTGCCACTCAAATAAGGAGTACTGTGTAATATTTTGATACGTCATTTAGGAGTTTATAACATTCTATCACTGTTTTTGACGAGTATGTTTTAGATTCTAGCGCTTTTATTGCCGCTTGACTTCATTTGTGGAAAATACTCTCGTTCAGGTAGGCGAAAAGTTTGGCTAACTCCGAGTTTATCAAAGTAAACCCCTCCACCTACTTTGTTGTTCACAGGATGTGACGGCTGTGGAGGTAGAAGCCGCTGACGGTGTCGGCATCATACTGGCTTCCATCTACATGGCACATGATCGGCCAGCACCACCCGAGGAGGCTCGTCGGCTGGTGTGTGAAGCCAGAAACAAGAACCTGCTGCTCGGATGCGATGCCAACGCGAGGCATGCGCTGTGGGGAAGTTCCGAGACAAACGACCGAGGTGAGTCTTTATATAATTTTATTATTAATACTAACTTATCGGTATGTAACAGGGGTAACACTCCCACTTTCACCTTTCCTAGTACGGAGTACTTCAGAGGATGGGAGGAAGTGATTGATGTTACTCTACTGTCTGAAAATAGCTTAGTAAGGGTAGATAATTGGAGGGTATCCAATAAAAGGTCCTTTTCTGATCATAGTTGGATCCTCTACGATTTGGATCTTAAGGTAGATCCACCCCTACCGTATCGAAATCCTTTAAGAACCAACTGGAAGAGGTTCAAAAATGCAGTAAACAAGAGGATAGGAGGGACTCCTATCCCTCAAATCACTCTCACGGAAAGCCTTGAGAGTAGGGTCATAACACTGGAAAAGGCATTTAGTAGGGCCTACAAAACGTCCTGCCCCATAAAATTCAGCAAAAAAACTCACCCTCCTTGGTGGAGCAGTGAGCTCTTAAAACTAAGGGAAAAATCTAGATCAACGTTTAACCTCAGCTACTCGACGGGAAATTGGGAATTGTATAGAGAAAGTCGGAGACAGTACAAGAAGGCAATCAGGGCCGCCAAAAAAGAGAGCTGGAGGGAATTTTGTTCGTCAATCGAATCCACTAGGGATTCTGCTAGGCTTAGCCGGGTTCTTTCCAAAGACCACTCTATGGCTTCTTGGGTCAAGAAACCTGATGGAACTTGGACTGCTACAGCAGAAGAATCGCTAGAGCTTCTGCTAAACACGCATTTTCCGGGATGCAGGAGAGGGAAAGGGACGAAAGGGAGAGGGAAAACATTAGGCGGAGCCAATATAATCCACAGCATCTTGCAAATGAAATCATTACGAAAGAAAAAGTTGCATGGGCAATCAAATCTTTCTCACCCTTTAAATCTCCGGGGCCAGATGGGATCATTCCAAAGATGTTACAGGAAATCTTGGACTGTATCCTACCATGGCTAGAGGAAATTTTTAAAGCGTGTTTAAACTTAGGCCATATTCCAGACAGCTGGAAACTAGTCAAGGTCGTCTTCATACCAAAAGTAGGTAGAAGAGGACATGAATCAGCGAAAGACTTCAGGCCAATCAGTCTTTCGTCTTTCCTGTTAAAAACTTTTGAAAGACTTTTGGATACGCACCTCAGAAGCTCTTTGGAGAGCTCTGGTATATCAACTGCACAACACGCATACCTTAAAGGCAAATCTACGGAGACGGCGCTTCACGAGGTTATCGGAACAATAGAGGGCTCTCTAGAGAGCAAACATTATACCATGGCGGCATTCTTGGATATCGAAGGCGCCTTTAACAATGTTAGCACAGATGCCATCCAACGGGCGTTGATAGACCTGGAGGTGGACAGTTGCATCAGTAACTGGGTCATCTCCATGCTAGAAACGAGGATCATCAAAGCTAATATGGGTAATATCAACATAACCAAGAAGGTCCACGGGGGCACTCCACAAGGGGGAGTATTATCTCCACTTCTTTGGCTATGTGTGATCAGCAAAATCTTAACAAAACTTGACGGAGGTGGGGTAAAAGTGGTGGCGTACGCTGATGATGTGGTGTTAATGGTGTCAGGACTGTGTCCAAATACGATCAGTGGGATCATCCAAAGGGCTTTAGGCGAGCTTAACTCTTGGGCCACAGGATGTGGGCTAAGTTTAAACCCGCGTAAAACAGAACTTATGCTTTTTACCACCAGATACAAGGTACCAACTTTCACCCTACCAAATATCAACGGACAAACTCTGGCTTTATCAACCAGTGCAAAGTACTTAGGGGTAATTTTGGACCCCAAACTTAGCTGGAAGTTAAACGTCGAAGAACGGGTAAGGAAAGCAGAAATTGCTTTATATGCCTGCAAACGTATGCTTGGAAGAAGTTGGGGTCTTCAACCTAAGCATACATTATGGCTGTATAAGGCGGTTATACGACCCATTTTATCGTATGGCTCGGTAGTTTGGTGGAAAGCTCTAGGGAGAGAGTACAATACCAAATTACTCGGCAGAATACAAAGATCAGCCTGTGCAATAACGGTCGGTGCAATCAGATCATGTCCTAGAGAGGCTCTCAATGCACTGACACACGTTATTCCAATAGACCTACACATAAAGAAGACGGCAACCATAAGTGCATTTAGGTTAAATGAAGCGGGTCGCTGGAAAGGAAAAACTTATGGTCACGCTAGTCTATTATTGAGACAAACTCAGTTAACCTCGGAGAGGACTGACTACATCGTCCCGATGGTAACGTTCAATAGGAATTTTGCCACACTCTTTCCATCTAAAAAAGAATGGAAGAAGGGATTCTCTCTAAACAACTTCGATACCACAGTCTATACAGATGGCAGTAAAATGGATTGTGGGGTCGGAGCTGGTATATATTCTCATAAACTTGGAATTGAAAAATCTGTGCGTCTCCCTTATACCAGCAGCGTCTTCCAAGCGGAAGTACTAGCAATTGGGGAAGCCTGTAGGTTACTAATCGCAGATTTTTCTTTTAAGGGCAATATCGCTATTCTTTCGGATAGCCAAGCCGCAATCCAGGCGCTGGACGCGACTAGAACAACCTCTAAAGTGGTGGAGCAAAGTCGGAATAGCCTCACCAACTTGAGTGAAAACCATAGAGTAACCTTGATTTGGGTCCCGGGACACCGGAACATAGAAGGTAACGAAAAAGCTGATGAACTGGCAAGAGGGGGATCTGCCATGAATAGCGCTCTTGCAGTACCAGTATTCACTCCACTAGGTGCGGTCAAGAACGCAATTTCCCTAAAATACCTTCGAATTGCAGATTGTAGATGGAAAGACCAAACGAAATGCAAAATCAGCAGAACGTTATGGCCCACCTACAACCTCAAGCAATCGTTGACATTAATAAACATGAAACGACGGGACACCTGCAGACTTACGGCAGTCATAACTGGCTTCTGGTCCATCGGAGAACAAGCCGCCAAAATGGGCATCCCTCACAACACATACTGTCACAGTTGCAAACAACCGCAGGAAAAGGAAACAATCTTCCATTTCCTCTGTGAATGCCCTGCCCTGTGGAAGGACAGAATGTTAACCCTGGGCAAACCGCTGTTCGAGAGTCTCGAGCAACTGTCTGGCGTAGACGTCAACAACCTAATAAGGTTCCTAAACCGCACAGACTGGATATAGTCCTGCAGCAAATAACTGTTAAACAATTTGGTAACGAGGATGTGGCAACAAAATGGTGCGGAAGCGCTAGTTGGATTCTGGATGAATCACCACTCTAACCAACCAACCAACCAACTTTGTTGTCTAATTTTGAGCCATCTGTATAGATGTTTATATCATTTTCCTTAACAATAATCCCAGTATCCCATTCTTCTCTGGAAGAAAACCAAATTAATAATTAATACTTGAAGAAACTTTTTTAAAATTTACACTTCAAAATTTTAAGGTCATTGTGCATTGAGGCAATTCAAATCAAAATGTCAGAATTGCTGTTGACTTCTCAATTCGCTTGACACACACCACAAAAGGAAAGCAAAGCGCGATGTATGCGTTAGTCAATTGTTATTTATGCAAAACCGTAATTTAAACAAAGCTCGAATAAATTCAAGAAAAAATAATACATCCTTTTTATGCTTTCTTCTTCTTCTTAATTAGCGCCATAACCACTTTCGCGATTTTGGCCGAATTTAACAAAGCGCGCTAATCGTTTCTTTCTCCAAGTCCTTCTCCACCTGATCTTTCCTCTTCCTCTACTACCACCAGCTGGTACCGCATCGAATACTTTCAAAGCATGAGCGTTTGTATCCATTCGGACGACATGACCCAGCCAGCGTAGCCACAGGATCTTTCAGTTTATACAGCTCATCGTTCCATCGTCTGCGATATTCGCCATTGCCAACGTGCAAAAGTCCAAAAATCTTACGCAAAATCTTTCTTTCAAACACTCCAAACGACGCTTTATCGGATGTTGCCATCGTCCACGCTTCTGCGCCAAACGTTAGGACGGGCATGATGAGAGTCTTGTTGTTACCAAGAGCGTTAGTTTTGTTCGTCGAGAGAGGACTTTACTGATCAGTTGCCTACTTAGTCCAAAGTAGTACTTGTTGGCAAGAGAGATTCTACGATGGATTTCAAGGCTGTCATTGTTATCGGTGTTAATGCTGGTTCCTAAATACACGAAGTCTTTTACAACCTCGAAATTATAACTGTCTACAGTGACGTGGGTGCCGATACCCGAGTGCGCCGACTGTTTGTTTGAAGGCAGGAGGTACTTCGTTTTGTCCTCATTCCCAACCAGACCCATTCGCTTTGCCTCTTTATCTGGTTTTCGTACTGTCGAATGCAGCTTTGAAGTCGACGAAAAGATGGTGTGTGTCGATTCTAATTTCATGGGTCTTTTCCAAGATTTGGCGTATTGTGAATATTTGGTCGATGGTAGCCTTTCCAGGTCTAAAGGCATACTGATAAGGTCCATCCAGTTGGTTGACGGTGGGCTTCAGCCTTTTACACAATACTCTCGGTAGAACCTTGTAGGCGCTATTTAGAAGACTAATCCCGCGATAATTGGCACAGATTGCAGTATCAGCCTTCTTATGAATTGGGTGGAGCACATTTCAGTTCTAATCGGTAGGCATCCTTTCATCCGACCATATTTTGCATAGGAGCTGATGCATGCACCTTACCAGCTCCTCGCCGCCATGTTTGAATAGGTCAGCCGGCAGTCCGTCGGCGCCCGCGGCTTTGTTGTTCTTTAACCGCGTTATCGCTATATTCAGGGGTCTAGGCGCCCACTAGACGGCGCTATAGAAACTAGTTATTATTATTATTAGATTCACTCTCGAGCGAGTCTTATATGTTCCTCCTTTTTGCTCTCCAGTTATTTAGTAATATTGGCTCGCAGGGCAATTCCTCATAAAATCTGCGCAATATTTGACTATTTTGTGTGTTAAGCGAATGTAGAGTAAATTTAAGTCCGAGCCGTAATTATAAATGCGCACATTTCGTCATAGCCGCGACCAGCATGAATTCTTAAAATTAATTTTTCTGCAGTCAATTAATTACAGCCTTTCTTACTACAATATTTAAATGAAAATTAAAATCGCTTGCCACTGCAGCTACAAACAAATCTAGGCATGAATTTATGCGTATGTGCTTGCCCAGGAAGTGCCGGCTGGTGGGAAAGCCTGCAAGGACGAAGTAGTCTTAATGCAGCGCAAGTGCTTTTATGCAATAAAAAATTCACTATCTTTAACCTTGACTAGACCACTTCATACATGCAAGTGAAGTGCGCGCACACAAGCTCATGCACAGACAGCAGCAGCACATTCACATATACACGCGTATGCGTGTGTGTGAATGGTAAAGTGCAGGTTCGGTCGAATGTAGCTGTGTGAATTTTAATCGCGTCGTCTGCTCAACCACAGACAAGCACCGCATTGTATCATTTTTGCCTTTTTAGACTCGAATGCCAACCTATACATACACACATACATACATACACACATACATACATACACACATACATACATACACACATACATATGCATACAAAGCTTTGAGTGTTTGCTTTGAGTTCTCATCAGCAGCCAGCGACAACGACGACGACAGCGGCAGCCACTACGACACACTCCACAGAAGACAAGCGGACGAACAGAAGAATATATGTATGCACGTGTCCGTGTGTGTGTGCAGGCCGCCACTGATGAGCAGTCTCCATTGGTGGCACCAATTGGCGTTGATATATGCGAGGTGAAATTACTTATGTACATTCAGGCAGACAGTCACACACAGAACCTTACGCCCATTTCACACTTTCCGCAGGCCGATACAAAAAACAAACAAAAAAAAAATTGTACAGACAATTGTATCGAGACCGCTTACATTGTGGTTGTATGTGTGATGCATTCAAATTGAAAAATTCCATGGCGCAATGGCAAAACATTGAGAATAAACAACATCACAAAAAAAGGAAAGAAAACAACTAAGAGGAGCTAAAAACAGCCGCAAACGGAAAATGGTTCCAATACAAAATACAAAGGGAAACAATCGCATAGAAAGGAAACAAAATCACCACTACTAAGGGAAAATCGTGAGCCGACAAGAGCGTAAAAAAATCAGCAATAATAAAACCAAAGCTTCTCCGGTAACATGTCAGAAGCTGCTTCCCAGCAGAACCAGGCGATGTGCGCTGCTGACAAAGGGAGCCACGCCCCACTCCAGCTCCTCCAGCGCGCGCGATTTGCCGGTTTACACTTAGTGTAATTATTGTTGGAGCAGCAGCTGTGGCCACTGTTGCAATTTTCTCCACCACCAACACAGAAGCAAATACAAATATATTGAGCACACAAGCATACACTCATACATGAAGATATATACACTTGTGTGAACAAAAATAGCAGCGGGCATATGTGAAGTAAAAACATAATATTTATTTCTTTTCTTAATCTATTTTTTTTTTCTATTTTATACTTTACCTAAACAAAAACCGCATAACTGAAAGTACCAAACTTTATACAAAATTTAAAAAAATTAAAAACACCCTATTAAATTTTCAAACTTGTTTTTCAGAATTTTCACAAAACTTTTGGTTTTCGAATTTTATAGCCCATTGAAATTTAATATTGAAAGCCACGTTTAAAGTGACTCAAGTTTACCGTTGGTTTTTGATCATTTTTTTCCTAAACTTTTCACTATTTTTGAAGCGAAACTTCTCAGGCGCCACACGAGCGAGTATCGAGAGTAAAATTTCAAGGCCATGCAACGTTTTGGGCATTTTCGTTCCGCGAGAGAGAAAAAAAATAGAACGTAGAGGAAAAGGACAAAGAGATGTATTCCCTATATATATCTAAGATACACTTTAGGCTATTTTTCCTGAGTTTTTCTTTGTGGTTGCTAATTTCTAGTGAGAAATAACACTGCCTACTTTCTGGCGCTTGTTTGTTGGCGCAAGCTTGTAGGAAATATATTGGTGCCTACTTTTTGGCGTTATATTTCCTTGGTGCCTACTGTTTGGGGCATTTTTGGTCCCAATTTTTTTGGCGTTTTGTTTTTGATGCCTACTTTTTGGCGCTTATTTCCGTTTCCTGGCTAGGGCTTGCGCGTACTATAAAGTGCTATCCATTCCGGCGTCGGATTTATTGGGATTGCCTTGCGGCAATTTGTGCCGTTGCTTCGGTCCTGGAATCGCTACGTTTGTGCGGGTGATAAACGCTCGGAGTAGTGCGCGTTGTTGCCACGGTTTGTGTCCGGCGTTTACCTACACCGGTTGACCCTTCTCCGTTTTTTGTAAATTTTGTCTATTTGTATTCTCTGCAAATGTTATGAAATTATTTATATATATATTCTTTCTCTCTCTCGCTCTCAGCAAATGTTTGTAAAAATTTTTAATGTAATATTTTCAAATTGTTTTAGTAAGCTAATTTAAGCTCTAATTTAAGAAAAATAAAATGAAAAATAAAAGTTTGCAATATGCCGCGCTGCTATTATTGTGAACACAGGTATACATTCACTCACTAACTGTGCAATAATTGCATGCAGGCTGCGCTACTGCTGAGCTTGGAAGCGACTGCTTGCCGTAGCTGATAGAATAGATGGTGTGGGTAGCAGTGGGTAGTCTTTGCCTGTTAGTGACGCCCACTTGAACTGTCTGCCGCGCGCTATGAAGGTTAGCTCAGCACTGGTTGCGGCAACCGCTGCAGTCGGGATTATGCGATCAGGCACAATTGTCGCACTTATACCGATTGCACTGTTGGGAGGTGATTGCAGTAGCGCGTGGAGTTGGGGTTGCGTTGCAGTGTGGCGCATTTTAGCTTTAGTTGTGTGACTTTTTGTGGCATTTGTAGCTGCAATTCGTAGCCTAAGTTTACATTTTCACTAATAAAGAAAAACCTAGTTGCATGCTATTGTGTATGTATGGGAATACGTGAATGAACATCGCTAAGTAGGCAACCGAACTAGATTACTTCCTGGACCAGTTCCCAAAACCCAGCTAATACCATTTTGAAGCAGAAACGAGTGAATACAGAAAGAGAAATATTTTATATGTACATATTCATATATTGCTTTCCGCCAATATTCCAACTTCGGATGCGGTACTAGATTCCAACATCCTCAACATTGTCACAGAAGCCAAGATAACTTGGGCTGTAGAGAACTTCCAACCATATAAAACACCGGGACCAGATGGGATAATCCCTGCGCAACTACAACAGACAATGGGCAACATTATGAAATAGCTGATAACCATATTCAGAGCAACATTACGACTAAATTACGTCCCCCTAAGGTGGAGGAAAGTCAGGGTGGTTTTCATACCAAAGACTGGTAGAAGCTCGCATACGAAACCTAAAGACTTCAAACCTATTAGCCTTTCCTCATTTCTGTTAAAGACGTTAGAGCGATTAATAGACGCCTTTATAAGGGAAAACCTGACACCGTCGCTACTCGCGAGATCACAACATGCATACTCTATAGGTAGACCCACAGAGATAGCATTTAATTCACTAGTTTCAGAGATAGAGAAATCAATAAAGAAAAAAGAGTATTCTCTGGTAGCCTTCCTAGACATAGAAGGCGATTTCAACTACATCCCACCGGAGGTCATAACAAGCGCGATGACTGATTTGGGTGTCGCCGAGGGCCTTGTGAAATTTACGGAACAGTTGCTACTAGGAAGGTTCGTAATTTCGACGATACGCAGATCCGTCAAGAGAGGCACGCCTCAGGGTGGTGTACTTTCTCCTCTGCTGTGGATTCTGGCAATGAATCAATTGTTGAAGAATCTAAAGGAAAGGAGGATGCACGTAGTGGCCTACGCAGACGATGTTGCAGTATTAATAAGAGCGAAATTCCCAGATACCCTCTGCAACATAATGCAAAATACTTTGAACGATGTAAGCCGGTGGGCTGCATCTAGTGGTCTTGGGGTAAATCCAAACAAAACAGAGCCAACCAATGGCAGCATTACATTTTCTAGAACTCCATTGTTTCTTTATCCAGTGGGCGTACTCCACGCCCCTATAAGAAAAATTTCCCCATACCATCGCTTTCGTACTGCCATATTTGACCGTATTGACCGGGTGTTTGGAATTATATTCTACATTTCTTGGACGACGGATATAGTACCCAGACGTTCCTACTTTGTAGAACGCAATGTACGATGGCATCCTCAAAATGAAGCCGCCCATGAATGCGACACTCGTAGGATACGCAGACGATGTTGCGCTGGTTGTAACAGGGAAACAGGTCATTGATGTGGAACTCACCTGCAACGATGCGTTAGCCAGGATTGAGCGCTGGTTATACAATGCCAAACTCCAGCTAGCAGCGCAACAAACTGAAACAGTCTTGTTGAGCAAAACTAAGAAGAGGGAGAACTTGACGGTGAATGTCGTAAATCTCAACATCCAGTCCAAGCTGACTATACAGTACTTAGGGGTTATGATTGATTCGCGCATGGCCTTCAGAGAGCACGCGGTGAAAGCTCGTACGAAAGGCGCTGTAGTTGCAAATGCTCTAACCGAACATTGGCGGAGCCCAAGGTGCAAGAAGGATACTTCTATCTACTGTGACAGACTCCATCCTGTAACATGTCGTTTCCATTTGGTCCCAAGCCCGAGAAATACACTTATGAGGGGCCAGGCAGGTTTACAGAGTGAGTGCTTTGCGAATAGCCTGTGCATACCGGACAGTATCTGATGATGCAATTTACGTGATTGCGGGAAAAATTCCACTAGATAACCGAGCATGTGAACTGAACTGTCTCTATACAAGGCAAGGTACAAAACCTACAAGGGACCAAAAGCTGGCACAGCGAATGACGTTATTTGACGAATGGCAACGAAGATGGAATCATTCTTCTAAAGGCTGCTGGACACACGAACTTATCCCTAACTTTGGCACACGGTTAAGACGGAGAGATGGATTACTTCCTCTCCCAGGTGCTGCGTGGATACGGGTGCTTTCATTATTATCTGCATAGGTTTGGTCTCTCCGCTTCACCACTTCCCAGAGAATGTTGAAGACGCACGACACGTACTCTTCTACTATCCAAGATTCGCAAGAGAACGTGAAGAGTTAGCCACTATCCTTGGAAGACAGCCAAGTGAAACTAATTTAACTCTGCCAGTTGTGCATTTCAAAACATTGCTGAGATGCTGGCAACGAAGATGGAATCATTCTTCTAAAGGCTGCTGGACACACGAACTTATCCCTAACTTTGGCACACGGTTAAGACGGAGAGATGGATTACTTCCTCTCCCAGGTGCTGCGTGGATACGGGTGCTTTCATTATTATCTGCATAGGTTTGGTCTCTCCGCTTCACCACTTCCCAGAGAATGTTGAAGACGCACGACACGTACTCTTCTACTATCCAAGATTCGCAAGAGAACGTGAGGAGTTAGCCACTATCCTTGGAAGACAGCCAAGTGAAACTAATTTAACTCTGCCAGTTGTGCATTTCAAAACATTGCTGAGATGCTGCATGCAAGTTTTCCAAGCAAGTATTTCGTAGGATACACAAGCAGGACGAAGAAAGGCGACCAATAAAGCTGTTTCAGTACCGGCAGCTAAAGCAAAATAATATTAACGCCCTGTGCCGCATCTGATCACACCGAACTTCCCGACAAGTGCTAAAGCCAACATGAAACAGTCTTCCAGAGGAGGTCGACTCAGACATACCGAGAACAATTACGGACGCTTGAGTTAATGACTCACGATCATGTCATACGCAGACAAGAAGGAAATGCACACGACATTACCGCACACTTTCGAAGTTCCATTTACTTCTTAATGAACTAATGGAGACTATCACCGACGCATAACCTCCATACGTCATAGCTAGAGAGCCTGGACGCAGGTTTCTTTTGTGGTTGTTATCCACAATCACGGCTCCACCCTCGATGTAGTGCAAATGCGGTCCCGGGGTGGAAGTCAGCCGAAGAGGGGAGGTCTGTTTTAGTTGGAGAGTGCCCCACATATCATTGGCGCGACGGTATCAATTGACAGTTTCTGACATTTTTTTCCTCGCTTCCCAAAAAAAAAAAAAAAAAAAAAAACATAGTACCCATACAACAAATAGAAACACCTGTGTTTCATCCATGAACAAAATATTTCCCCTTTTCCCTTTGGCCAATTTTTCCTTCCTTTGGTGTTTCCTTTTAATTTTGTATCAAAAAAGGAAAGTTTCGCGGATTTCGCCCTTTTTATTTGTACTCCAACAAGCATCTACGAACTGTTACTTCACTTACATTAAGATAAACGTGTTTTTATTTCTGCAGATGACGCTGTGGATTCTTTTTTAGAGACTTGGAATATATTTCGATCTTCTTCTGTGGGCGTTTCCCGTTTTCTTTATTTCTCTATATGTTTTACTTATGCTTGAATTCTTTCTACTCATTCTTATGTAATTTTTTTTTTTACTTTTCTATAATTTTTTTTTAATTTTTATATGCTTTAATTTTATGCAATGTATTCGTATATCACTACTACAATCTTGGTTTTTTCGTAAACAAACCGCCCACAAGTGATGTCAGCTGATTCTATCAAATTCGCTCTGAGCCGAATAAAAGAGCTGTTAAAGAGCTCACCTTTGAAATCTTTTCACCATGCGAATTTCAGTCTCAATGAATTAAATAAATTTCCCCTCTATCTGGCAACATTTTTGAGCAGCGTACTCTGTATTCGTCTGATAAGTGACACTTCGTGCCAATTGGATATTTCAGTCATTCTCTTTATGTGTCTCTTAGGTGCGCTTATACTAAAATAGCCTAGCATTGTTTCGAATGCGCACTAATGCAAACTAGGCAGCGCCTCCAATACATTAAAGTGCACGAACACACAAACATAACTTAACTGCAAATACGATTTTTCTGAACACTTCAGTCAAATACTTACAAATTTAGATATTTAAATAAAATTCAGATATTTCTGCTCAAAGTAATATTAAATTTAATTGAGACTATTTTAATAAGAAAATAAAAATATTTCTCAGCCGCCCTCTCATAAAGTCTGATTTTCAGCCTGTTGCATTTAACGGCTGCGATCAAGATAAAGTAATTATGTTTATCTGCTCTCCGCTCGCTGCTTTGACTTATACGCTCCCGCTCTCAGCGACTCATGCCATTCCTATTTGCCTTCCATAACTTCCAACTGCACCACAAAACAAACTCTGCCGGAATTCATTTCGTTTGTTATTTTCTTCTAAATGCCGACGGAACTAATTGAGAATAAAACACTTCTTGAAGATCTGTAAAGACACTGGACAAGTTTTATTTGTGGAAATGGTTCAGTGATCTCGGCGGTGTTAGTGTAAAGAGACGCATTTGAGGTGTGTTGTGATAGAGGTTGTGTATACGGCTAACATATGTACGTACGTGTATAGATACAAATGCATTTGTGCGTCTGTTTAGTTATAATTAAAATCTCTTTTGTGGGAGTTTGTTTATTTTCCAGCTAATTGGAAAATGTAAATTATCTGAAAATAAAATCCGCGCATAAATTTGAAGTGTTTGAATGAAAGATTATTCGAGAAGAAAATAAATAACAACTCGACTTGATTTAAATTGAAACTAAGTATAGAAGTCTATATGATTTCGTGTTTCAAAAATAAGGCTGCTGTTTTACAAAAAAAAAATAAGCAATTTGTTATTATTTGTGCTTGTTTTGTTAGTGGCTGTGTAGAAATATGAAATTTTATTGAAAATCACATTCGGTGACTCCTCGCATGTACGGAAATACGTATGTTCCTTAGTTTTTTTTTTCAATTTTCCGTCGCTTGGAAGAATTTACCATATCAAGTGTGTACCCACAATGTGTGATTCCTCTTTTCTATTACAAATTCTTACAAAAGCGAGATAAAGAGATGCCAGAGAGGCAGTTTTCGAAAATGTGAACAATAAACTTTCAACTGCATATATTAGAAAAAGTAAAAAAGAAAAACAACAAAAAGAAAAAACAAAAAAAAAATAGTATAAATGCTAATATATGGTGGCGCAAAATGAATCACCCAACGAAAGATTTATAATTTTTGAAAATATTTTTTTATTAACAAAAGTATTACAAATATTAATACAAAGTGGCGCAAAATTAATCACCCGACGGATGACGGCAAATATTTTATATTTGATACTTGTGAATCAGACAGTTGCAGAATACAAGCAGACAATGAAGCGCACAATGGTTTAAATAAAGATTTCCATCACTCGAGATGTTTTTTTTTTAGTAAAAAAAGTATTCAAAAACGAAATTGAATGATTAATTTTGCGCCACGGTTTATCATTAACTGAAAATAATTGTTGAAAGAAAAAAGTTAACACATTCGATTTGAAATTACGCAAAATATTATTACAAAATGATTTCCACATTCAAGTCATCAAGTCTTATAAACAAACCCCGGAACTGGGCAAGAATGCCGCGTTCCCATACATTCGGGGCGTTATCGGAACGAACCGGGTATATATCCAGCCAAGGGTTGTCACTTGTGTTTTGTTGTGCTATTATATATAAATAATTGGCGCGTACACTCTTTTTTGGGTGTTTGGCCGAGCTCTCCTCCTATTTATGGCGTGTTTCCTGATGTTGTTCCACAAATAGAGGGACCTACAGTTTCAAGCCGACTCCGAACGGTAGATATTTTTTATGAGGAGCTTTTTCAGGGTAGAAATACACTCGGAGGTTTGCCATTGACTGCCGAGGGGCGATCGCTAATTTTGGTCTTTCAAATTCTTAATTTTGGTCTTTCACCGAGATTCGAACCAACGTTCTTCTCTCTGTGAATTCCGAATGGTAGTCACGCGCCAACCCATTCGGCTACGGCGGCCACCACGAGTACATTGCTACAAAATAAATGGAACTCAGATGAGTTTTTTACGCTGATTAAAACCACATTAAAACTTTTTCACTTTTGTTAAACAATTTTTTGCCTAATTATGATCAAGGCTAAAAGCTCTGGCTAGCCCTACTTTGCAGTTCTACTTTTGGGGGAACATTTTTCATTTAATATATAAGAAAAGGAATGAAATGGTTGAAGTGCATCTGGCACTCCTCAAGTAGCATTGAAGCGCCGTTTTGATACCATTGTGAGACCTCCAACAGGTAGATATCTATAACCAGCCAGAGCTGTTGATATAATGGAGAAGATTGATGGGATTTAGGTTGGCGCACTACCCCAGGCTGTCAAAGAAAGGAGCTCCCAGTGACCTTAGTCGTCTAGCTGCCAAACCCGGACATTTACAAAGTTAAAGCTAATTTTTATAAAAAATAAGTTGTTTTTACATTTACGGGGTGAATAATTTATATACGCCCATAAAAAGTTTGTGAATACTGTTGCCACAAAGGGCATGAATAAGAAACCCGGAACCCTGCAAAGGAATATGTATGCGCATCTGGAACACATGGCTATAATGTCAAGAAGTATTTTGTGAATGATAGGTTCATTCGCATAAAAATCCATTAAGTGCTAGCTTTGCTTGCTGAATTTTTTTGCTTGGCTTTGGAAACTTGTATGCCCAATTGGGCACATTGAGCGCTGTCATAACAATCAGATGATTCGTAAAAGGAAAAAGGAGACAGAGATTTTAACCATATTCAATATTACAAATACATTTTTGAATCATAATGTTGACTAGAAGCTGTGAAAAAATATTGCGAATTTTTCTTTTAATAATAAAAATGTACAAGATAAGATGCCAACCACGCAAGTTTTGGGTGCGCGAATAACATTTAGATCGACAAATGAAAGACAGGTGTGTTCAATTCCTAATGTCAAAAGCGTTGCAAATAGAGCACTCAGCTATTTGAAATTTCGTCCTTCTTCAAGCGCTTCAAGCAAATCTGCCATTTGGTATCATATCTCGAGCAGCCATTTGGGCTCAGTTATCGAGGCTAAGCAAGCAAAGCAAGCCTGCATTGGGCCAGCAACTTTAAGAATTACCCAGGAACGAAATTCCTGAGAAGTGTGAGGTGTACTCCCTCAAAGAGTGATGTTTTCCAGTTTCAATGACGGCTGATTGTCAAGAGTGCATGTCAAATTTCGCGTTCAATTTTATCACAGTAAATAAACAAGTAGGTTGGCGGCCGCCGTAACCGAATGGATTGGTGCGTGATTACCATTCGGAATTCACTGAGAGAACATCGGTTCGAATCTCGGTGAAACACCAAAATAAAGAAAAACATTTTTCTAATAGTGGTCGCCCCTCGGCAGGCAATGACAAACCTCCGAGTGTATTTCTGCCATGAAAAATCTCCTCATAAAAATATCTGCCGTTCGGAGTCGGCTTGAAACTGTAGGTCGCTCCATTTGTGGAACAACATCAAGACGCACACCATTCTATTCTCATTTTTATTCATATATTTTAAAATGTAAAATCCCTTAAGACTCGGTTGGTTTGTCAAAAAATGCAACCATATGCCACATCAGCTGTTTTTCTTGGTTTGAAATTTTTGGTGGGAAAAGTTGTTCAACTAGAATTTTTGCTACTTCCACTGAGAATTGAATGCAACGAACGCAATTTAACAAAATATTTGGAAAAACGCGAAAGAATTTGTAACAATTATTTGCACACTAAATATTTCGGACGGAAATCAGATTTAGTAGCCTAAATGTGAAAGAAAGCGTGATGGAATTGAAGATTGCGCCTTCCACGTTTTTTTTTTCATTTGAGTTTGAGCGACTTCGCTTTTATTAACCCTTTGGGGACGGAGTCGTTCGACGGGCGAGCGTCGCTGATGACAAGAGGTATTGGAGTGCGCAGTAAAGAAAAGAAATACGTTGAACGTTATAAAAACTAAGGCTCTATTTAACATAAGAAGAATTATTCATAAAATTAAAAGATAATTAACATATAATCAAACTGCTATCACTGTTAATGTTGAAACATCTGAGTGGATTCCTTATTGCACGGATTTCACTTCCACTTGACGAAGTAATGCCTTCATACTCCGTCTTATCAGATTCAAAGTAATATTCGTCAGGGCTGTCACTATCTAACGTATCATCTCTAGATCGTTTAGCCATCGTACGTAGGATAAAATATAAAATATATAAAAAGCCTGCTGGTTCCTCTGGCAATGACATTGAGAGATTGAATCGAAGAACTCAAATTCGTTCTGACTTTACCGTCATCTCACATCGTAAGTTTACATTATAAGGAAGACAAGACTTCATCGCTAATGGCCACTAGTATCTTTGAACGAAAACGTGACTCTTTTAGTATACGTACATATGTGTATCTTATCGCTCATAACGACAGACGTCGCGAGCTTTGCAACTGCGAACTAATTTGGGCGGCTACATGCCGACACGCGTTCGGAAGGGTAAAACGGCTTGGGCTGCTATATGCCGACACTCGTCCCCAAATAATTAATATAGCACATTTCGGTACACAGGTTTTCCACTTAGACAATTTGTGAATACTTTTGTTTACATATACTTACGGTATATTTATTTAGCTATTTTTCATAAATAGCTAGTAAATGTTGTTTATTTTACAATTTAACACAAACGTTGTATCATTTTTGCCTTTGTATGGGGTTTGGACACCTCTTCTCTACCTCTCCCTCGCTACGTAATATTTCATTTCTGGCATCACAAGAAATCTCTGGGTGCAATCTCCTATTCTATCATTCTTGACCTAAAAGCAGCAACTACTCGAGCTGCATACCCATGAGCTCCTTTCGTTTCTCGAGCCTTAATTGACTTTAAAATAGAGTTTATATGGAAAATACTTATACTTACTTATTTATTAAAAACTTTATTTTGATTTAAATAAAACCTTATTTTGATTTCAAATTACTTTTCTATTTGTTTAAAGTTAAAAGGTTCATAAATTTTAGTCTGAATAGCATTTTTTCTACGACACTGCTTCCCTCTGCATCAAAACAGCAACTCAAAGTTTTCTCACCACAGTAAAGGTATATCTCACCATAGAAGTTTACAACCGCTTACCGCCTGCTCCAATATAGTTTTTTCAGTCAATTGGCAACGCTCCGCTAACATACATATGTATGTATGTATGTGTATATGACACTCACAATTTGCTCTCGAACTCGCACTTCTCTGCATCTGCTCAAACGTTCCCATTCACTCACACACTCGCACTTTCTTTGCGGTCAAATGCTGAGTAGGCATAAAAATTGTCTGAAACCAGTTTTCCGCTGTGTTGTTATTTTCATGTGTTTCTTCGCCTGTTATTGTGGCTTGCTCTTTGACTTTTTCCCTGAAAATAAAAACAAGGGTAATCAAAAAACAAACAAAACTCAATAAACAAGCTCTTGTTTGCGAGGTAGACTCAAATTGGGCGCAATGAAGGGAGAGTGCTTGAAATGACACAAAGGAAAATATATCCGTTTTTTATTGTTTTATTAATTTTTTGTTTGTTTTGTGCTGCGCGTACCTAAGATAATTGAAAGCTTAAAGTGTATGGTGCAGAATTGTTCACAGCCGTATGTGGTAGCCTGGCTTTCAATGTAATGTTTTCTGAGAAAATTTGAATGTTTAAGCTAAATTCCCTTCCCAGGATTCTGCTCGAGAATCCTATAAAAATAATTCTAATCCACTACGAAATTAGTCGATCTGCAAGGATTCGCAATTTTACTGCATTATATAGAATTACTTTCATTATAATCATCGAACTCTGATAAAAAAATTATCAAAATATTTAAGTCACCTTTCAATTGAAAATATCGCTGCTTTCACTTCCGAAGCAGTGAAGATGATCGAAATTGAGATCAGGATCCTTCCCACGACAGTCGGTTCTACGTTATCGGTATGACCCGGACTTTTATTCGACCAAGGAGTGTCGCTTCAGCAGCATTCTTCTAACATTTTTGGGAAATGTTTATGGCATTATAACAATAATAACACCGGGATAACACCGCTTCATTCAGCAGTCAGCCAAGCGTGGCCTATTTAACAGTACTAAGAAACTTTTGCGCAAAGGGGAAAAGTCATCACAAGATGTGGAGGCGTTGAGCCGGCAACGCCCTTGAGATGACATCACTAATCACTATGGAGTAAAGGAAAGGAAGCTTCAGGAGGGTAATAGTATAGAGATGGCTCGAAAACTCCCGAAGATAAAGACGCTGGAATTCAGAGCACCCAAGAGCTGTTGGTTTGCCCCCCCTCTGGCGGGGTCCTCCAATAGGAGGGAAGGGGATAGGCTGTATTGGGGTAGTTGTGCTGCACCGATAGGCTCCTTACCGTGGAGGTATGGACTGTGATGGCGGTTGGAAGTGCCGGCCTATCAGGGAGGGTAGTAGCCGTGGAGGCATTGGACGCCTGCTGGCGGGAGCAACACGATATTTTGCTCCCTCCATAATTGAGTTATACCAATATTATCATAATAAAGAGAAATGACAATAATTTCCTAAAAGAATTGTATTTTATACAAAATCAACACCGGCCCTTGAAACTTAACCACCCTTTACATCTCGAAAAATTAAGTTAAGAAGGCACTTTTCTTCCTCTTCTCAGCTACTTTTTTCATTTCGCAAACTTTTCCTCTAGTTTCGGCAGCAAATCTCAACTTCAGCTGATTAAAATGGCTTATGCACTTCAAAAGCGATTTAAGGATTTTCCTACATACATACATAAATTTATTCATACGTGCATAAGAGCATTCACTTAAGTACTTAAACTATTTTTTTTTTATTTCTGAATGCGAATTAAAAATGCAGCAAATAAAAGCTCTTAATAGCTTTCCGATGAATGTTTCGCTTTTAATTCCTTAAAATATAAATTTACTGATGAGGCATTAAGCAAAGAGAAAACAAAATCAAAAAATGAAAAAAATGTAATTAAATAAAAATATATTAATAAAATATTTATTATCACTTCTGCTGAACGCGCTTGCACGTACAAGCCTAACGAGCATGCAAAAAACAATGCCAACAACAAAAACGCATAATAATGCTGTAAATAATAATATCAATGAACATCGTTTATTCGTCTTAAATAGTAAACAAATAAATTAAATATCAATAATTCATGCAAAAAAGCCCATTTCAGGCGAAAGGCACGTACGTAGGCTCAGGCATTACGGCAGAAAGGATCAAAAATAAATATTACACACACAAATACACGCGCACACGTAGTGAAAACATCATAAATAGTAACATTGTATAAATAACTGGAGAACAATGTGAGCTTGCAACAAAAACAAAAACACTCCCTGCAACACCGTTAAAAAATTAAAATATAAATACAATAAATAAAAGTGCAAATAAAAAGTAAATAAATACTACAAAAAAGTTTTACTCTAACAAAAAAAAAAAAACAAAGGGATAAAGAAAAAAGCGAAACGCAAAAAATCATATAATAATCATAACAGGCGAGTGTAAAAAGTTTGGCAGCAATACTCGCTACAAAACGAGATGCCACCCACACAAAAACCCATCACCACAGTAATCCAATTGCGGCGACCAACAAAAACCACAACAACAACAACAATATCAGCAACAATCACACGTTCACCACAAAAGGCGCCAATGCTGTTCGCATACGCCGCCGTGTTGTTGCTGGTGCACTGTGTGCCACACATATCCTGCGATTACGAGAATACATGGAACTTTTACTACGAACAGCCGTGCTGCAGCAACGAGGTCACGAATTATGCGAAACACAAGCGAGGTAAAAATTCGTATTTAAATGTTTGTTTGGTTTTTGTGCGGTCATAATTTTTTGTTTCTTAGCTGTATTTGTATTTGTGCTTGTGCCACATTTTTTAGCTGCCAGCTGAATTTATATTTTTATAATATTTCTGAAAAAGAGTTTAAAGTGCAATTGTATTTTATAATTTATTCGCCGAGCAGCAGAGGGAGAGAGAGAGAGAGAGGGGGAAAAAAAGATTGGTGCGCCCACATTTACATTGCTGCGCGTTTTTGTAGTAAAAACTTAATGCGATAAATATGCAAAAACCGCAAAAAGCACGTAAATTAATAGAAAACTTAATTTGATTAATTGAAAATTGTGAAAATACATAAATTTACGTTAACATCTTTTGTAAATGTCTAACCTTCCACGGCACATGTAAACGCAAATAATTTATTTTATACCTAATTTCATTTGGAAAAAGTTTTATTGAAAAAATTGTCTGCCATTTTGTTTGGGGGAAAAACGAATCCATTATTTTCGCGGTAGATGGCTGTAGTGATCGATATCTCATAAAGTATCGATCAGACAATTCAAAGTTTATGCTCATTGTCAAGGTGACATTTAACACTAAAAATTCTTTTGCTATTTTTTGTTTTCTCCATTTAGTTGCGAGCTACAGGGTGTTAGGTAGGTAGGTGAAATGGTTAAAGTGCCAGTCGGACACTGCTCAAGTAGCACTGAAGCGCCGTTTTGATACCATTGTGAGACCTCCAACTGCAAGATATCTACAGGTAGCCAGGTTGGCGCACTGCCTCAAGCTGTCGAAGAAAGGCGCTCCCAGTGACCTTACTTGTCTAGCTGCCAAATCCGGCTATTTACAGAGAAAGTGCTCTACAGTCGCCTTCTCTGAAAGGTCTCCACAGCTTTTGCAATGGAGGTTATATGGTAACCTTAGCTTTTTCGCGTGTGTGCCGATCATCCAATGGCCGGTAAACGCAGCCAAGAGTTTGGAAATTGAATGGCGAGGAGTCCAAAGAACTTTCTGAGTCCTTCGTATATTGTACTGGGGCCAAAGGGTTTGCAAAATGGCCAATGAAGAATTGGAGCTCCATCTTTTCTGCGCTTTTCTGAGAAATAATTTGTGCAGTTCGCTCAACAACTATTAAGGGGATGCCGATGACGGGGAGGAGGTCTCTCACGCCAATTCAGTCCCCTTCCTGGCAAGCTCATCAGCAATTTCATGTCGCTCTAGGTTCCCATGTCCTGGAACCCAGATAAATGTTACCCGCACACCCAAGAGATTTGATCTCTTCTTTACATGAGTCTCACTGAGACTGCGTACGAGAGTGAGGAAATTGACAATCATTCAGTGCTATGCACCAACGAACCTGGCGGACACGGAGTCTAAAGAGGCTTTCTACAGCCGCCTCACGAGTGTAATCAGTATGGTTAAAAAAGGAGACATCACCATCCTGATGGGTGACCTAAACGCACAAATTGGCCAATGCAATCTGGGCCGCGAAGAGATAATGGGTCGACATGGGTTAGGTGTACTCTCAGAGAATGGTGAACTATTCACTGAGTTATGCGCAAGTAATAACCTTGTTATTGGCGGCACATTATTCAATCACAAACGCATTCACAAAGTAACGTGGACGTCACCTGACCATACTACCGAAAACCAAATCGATCACATTGCCATAAGTCGTAAATGGCGCGGCTCCCTCACGGATGTTCGCAACAAGAGGGGAGCGGACATATCAAGCGACCACCATCTCCTCATCGCTGTAGTCCGGCTAAAAGTTGCGGCAATAACCCAACAAAAGTCGCAACGCCGCTTCAATGTGGAAAAATTGAAGGACGAGAGGGCCTGCACTAGGTTCGTCGAAGCACTAACCTCGACCACTGCCCCAACTACACCACACGTAAATGAGTGGCAGCGAACCAAGCAAGTTTTCCTGAACTCAGCAGAGACCCATTTAGGCTTTAAGGCAATCAAGCGCAAGTGCTGGATATCAGACAGAACCTGGAACCTAATTAATGATCGCAGAGACATCAAAAACCAACTAAACTGTGCTAAAACAAGGCTATCTAAGACAGTCCTGCAGCAGCGATACAGCGACATGGACAAGCAGGTTAAGAAAAGTGCAAGAACGGACAAAAGGATCTGGAACGACAACATAGCCAGCAACGCGCAGTCCGCGGCGGAGACGCATCGCACCCGTGATCTTTTCCTCGCCATACGCAATTTAACCAACATGTCACAGAAGTCCAGTAAGCCGCTTAAGGATGAGCATGGCGAAATGACGACGTCCAAAACTAAACAAGTACGCATTTGGGAAAAATACTACGAGAAGATCCTTGCGCCAACACCATCCGTAGCAATACAGCCATGTGAATGTCCACGTCACTTGGTAAGACGCGATATCTCCACCACCTTGCCTGATGAGATCGAAGTTATGAACTCAATTAAAGCCCTAAAGGCCAATAAAGCGCCAGGACCAGACAACATCAATCCTGAACTACTTAAGGCTGACCCTCAGGTGAGCGCTCGAAGGCTACTCCCTCTACTGCAAAACATCTGGATGTCCGGGAAGATCCCGAATGACATTAAGGAGGGTGTCATCACGCTCATACCGAAAAAGGGTAATTTATCCGATTGCAAGAATTGGAGAGGCATAACACTATTAAGCATGGTCAATAAAGTAATAGCGCATATAATTAATAAAAGGCTTTCCGACGCACTGCAAAGTGGCCTACGGAATGAACAAGCGGGATTCCGACCACGCTGTTCTTGCGTCGATCAAATCAATCGGTCGAGTGGCGTTCGCCACTTTATCTCTGCTTCATCGACTTTGAAAAAGCTTTTGATACTCTTAACCACGAGGCAATCTGGGGAGCACTTTACTGCAAAGGAGTACCTGAAAAAATCATTTCACTTGTCAAAGAACTGTACAGTGAAGCAAGCTGCCGTGTGAGACATGAGGGCATCCTGAGCAACGCTATTCCAGTTCGAACAGGAGTAAGACAGGGATGCGTGCTATCTCCGCTCTTATTTAATCTGATACTGGACTTAGTGATGCGACAAGCCTCAGCGGCGAACAGAGGCATATCCTGGGGCCTGAGCGGCAACCTTGAGGACTTAGACTACGCTGACGATATTTGCCTGCTATCACACAAACAATCACATATGCAAGCAAAAATAGAGGCGGTGAGCGAATTCGCAGCGAGGGCTGGACTGAAAATAAACATTGCGAAGACAAAGATAATGCGCATCAACACCACCGATTCACATATCTTTCAGATACGCGGCACTAACATCGAAGCTGTAGATGAATTCTGCTACCTAGGCAGTGTAATAAATAAAAACGGCGGTTCAGCGGCTGACATACGTAACCGGATATCGAAAGCTCGCGTAGTGTTTGGCATGCTTGATAAAGTTTGGAGAGCAACGCATACAACGAGGCGCACGAAACTGAGAATCTTCGAGTCCAATGTGAAATCTGTCCTCTTGTATGCATGCGAAACGTGGAACGCGTCAACACGTGACATACAAGCAATGCAAGTATTCATCAACCGCAGCCTTCGCAAGATCACGCGCATTTTTTGGCCTAACGTCATATCAAACTCCGATCTGTGGACTATAACGAAACAGATACCAGTCTATCTCGAAATTCGACGCCGCAAATGGAAATGGATCGGTCACACACTTCGAAAGCCATATGGTGATATCACTAGAGCAGCCCTGGATTGGAACCCCCAAGGCAGCCGCAGACCTGGCAGACCATCTAACACGTGGAGGCGACTAGTAGAAACAGAAGTGCAACAAGCAGGCCGCTCCTGGCGGCAAATAAAGTTCCTAGCTTCTAATAGATTTAACTTTAACTTGTTTATTGAGGCCCTTTGTTCCACCTAGGAACCACGGGAAATATATATATATATATATTTACATGAGTTTACTAATTTCGTTCAGCACCATGGCCTCGTAAGAGCCTTAAACGCGGCTTGACCATCGGAGAAAATGTTAATATATCTCTCTCTCCTGCGTTCCTTAAGCATTTTGCATGCCTGCAAGATCGCAAAGACTTCTGCTTGAAAAACACTAGCAGTGTTTGGCAGTTTAAAGGAGATAGATAAATTGGCTGACTTAGAGAATACCCCTGCTCCGACTACGGATTCCATCGTGGAACCGTCAGTGAAGGCAGAGGTGCAAGCTTCGTTGCAGATTTTCTCCTCGATCCAATCCAATTCCCTCTAGATCTCAAACTCTAGTTTGCGGATAGAGAGATCTATTCGAAGTTCTCAGAAATACGGTGTTAACTGCCCGAAAATGCAACCATGGCCCTTGAGAGATTGTCTCCAGAGGCCAATCTCCTTTGAACTGATTGCACTTTGAGCTGCGATAGAAATGACGGAAAATTCGACAGGAAGAAAGTGCAAAAGGACATTCAGGGTATCCATCAATGGAATAAGTTTTATTGAAAAAATTTTCTGCCACATTGTTTGGGGAAAAAGAAATCCCGAAATGTTTTCTCGGTAGATGGCTACAGTGGTCGATATCAAGGTAAAGTGTCGATCAAGAAATTCGATAATGTCGAAAATGTCCATTTTCTCGAAATAATCGAAGTTGACCGGCATTTCAGTAGCCATAGATAGCATCGCCCAGGAGCTAAATATCGACCACAAAACAGTCTTGAACCATTTACGCAAAAATAATAGATGTATTGGAGGGTAGAAATATTGACTATCCAAGCAGAAAGATGGGAAAATAGGAAGAGCGCAAGACTCGGTGCAGGTCTGTGATGGGATTCAAGTCCACAACACCAGGGATGATACGCTAGTGCGCTTCCTCAAGTCCACCAAGGGGGTAATTAACTATGATTATATTTATCTATATAATTCATTCGGTGGCAATTAAAACTTTGCTTAGAAGATGACAATACAAAAGCCAAAGAATTTGAAGGTTCATTAAATTCTTTCATTGTTTTATGTATTGAGGTATAAGAGGCATAAACTGTTCCTATTCGCTCCAGAAAGAATAAATCATTACTCTGCAGGTGTTGTTGTTGCATGTAAAAATAAATAAGATCTGAAAGAAGAGGATTGATTTTCAATGTATTCGGTTGGGGAATAAGTTCGTAGCGTTTTCAGCGAAGACTTTTATTTAAACAAAAAATAATAATAACATCGATAGATTAATCAATTAAATACTCACTGTTGCTTTTTACAACCTCTTCACACCGTACGACCAATTTGTTGATGCCGTTGCCTGAAAGTTGTTGAGCCAGTTTTTAAGGACCTCTTTGTTATAGAAACTAACGCTCTTCATACGAGTATGGTTTGACAGGGAGCGGAAACGATGCTAATCTGTCGGTGCAAGATCCGAAAAATACGCCGAATGCTGAAGGACCTCCCATTCTAGCTCTTGGAGTGCGGCTTTGACGACTTGTACAACATGGGGCCTAGTGCCTGGCGTTGTCGTGAAGGTGTATGGTTTGACCAAGTCGATCAGGTCTTTACAGTCGAATAGCCTCATTCACGTGGCGTTGCTGGGCAATGTAGAGCTCCTTGTTGACCATGGCATTCATTCCGAGCATTACCCGGTGCACCATGCCCTCCCAGTCCCGCCAAACACATATCATAATCTTCTCGGACTCTCGACCTTGGCATATCTCTAGATCCACTCACTACTTTCTTTGCTTCATATTGATGTATAGGCACCTTTTCTCATCTCTCGTGACGATTCGGTATAAAAAAGTCTGTTTATGAGCGCATGTCGCTCGATGGCGGGTGAGATGCAGAGAAGTAATTTGAAGGCGACCTTCTTTGTTTTCGTTCAGCTCGTGAGGCACTTAGGCTCCCAATTTTTCGGTTAGTCCCATTGAATGAAGCTAATTCAGAATAGTTTAATGATCGCAGTTCATTTATTCCACCAATTCACCAGCGGTTTGGCGACTGTTCTCCTTCAAAAGTGATTTGAGGTGTTCTTCATCGAATTCAGAAGGCCCTCCGCTTCGGGACGTGTCATCGACGTCAAAGTTGCCATTCTTGAACTTTGCAACCCTTTTCGGCGATCTAGACTCGCCTATGACAGCTTCTCCATACTCGTCGCAAATGTCCTGGGATGCTTCGGCAGCTTTTTGATCTGGGTATTCGATTTTTAAGACTCAAAACTAATAAAAAATTAAATAACTCAGAAATAGAATTAACATAGATTTGGACAGCCGAAAGAGTTCTATCGAATGAAATCTTACCCTTCGCCAAACAGCAAACAAATCACTGTCTTGCAATGCGGATGAATCCGCATTATCTTTTTGTGTGACTCGTACCCTTCCATATGGCTGGGCCTCCTAACGTTATTTAGATTTATATGGAACTCAGCATTGCTGTTGACAGCAACGGCTTTATCCAAATTTATATTTCAGACCCATTCATACACTTAACAGCACGTGGAGTAAATCTGTGTAGAGCTAAGTGTTTAGTAATTGGCACGTCTAACCTGTACCACCATCTGTAGTGCCCTTTGCAGACTCAGATGCTGCAACACCTCCGCAGTTTAATGAAACACCAACTCTCGACCGGCTGCATCAACTAAAATCTTTAGTGCGCTACTCTTTTCAAAATAACGAAATGGTTGTGTTTGAAACCTTGCCGATTAGACCAGAAAAAACCGCTTTATTTTTGTACTAAATACCAAAATTGGATTAAATATTCATTCCACATATATTATATAAGATGATACATTTATCAAGAGCTCAGAATTGCGCTGCTAAGCTACAGTGGTCTGTTATAATACTTCCCCGCTTGCTAAAGTCATTCCTAGAGAGGTTAGTAAGTTTCTGAAATGCTTGTATTTTTCCCGTAGCCAATTTTCTAGTCACTTGGTTAAACTGCAAGAATGAAAGAAATAAGATTGCGCCAATCAAAGAATTCGTGACGTCACATTTGCCGAGTTGTGCAGAGTTGCCAACCATTTGCTCTTCGCAATAAATTGAATGTTTTTTTATATATCAAAAGGCGAAAATTTTTAAGTTGGTGTTTGTTTCTTATTTTTAATCAAAAGAATGTTAAAAAAGGTCACTCTGACAAGATTTTAGTGCTAATGAAAATTTGTTGATTCTTATAAAATTTAATATTTTGAATATGCAAATTAAATTTCTTGTTCCTATTTAATATTAAATGTCCCTCTATCAACTCTTCTTAGCATTCAAAACCTTTTTACACATTTTAAAAAGCGTTTGAACTTACTGAATGCGAATTAAAACCATAGAGGTGGAATCGTTTCGTCCGGCCCTAAATTGTTAGTGGGACATAGGCTATCAAGAGGTGTATTCATAGTAAAAATAAGCCACAAAATACCAGAAAATACTAAAGAAACCATAATGACATTTTTACAAAAAGAGTGCCTTATCTAGTTATATAACCTCAAATATAGCAAAAAAAGTCGTTTCCTTAACAAAAAACGCATTTTGAAGACAATTTGTCACGAGTACAAAGTTCTTTAAGTAATTCAATAAAAATTTGGTGTTTCATTTTCTTTAAATGGGCATTTTAGTGCGTTTTTATATCCAAAGCTAGGCAACACTGCAGTAGCGAGAGAGAGATTTGACTGCTGAATGCAGAAGAACACCAACAACTACTGCAATCGCGGGCAATGCGACCAGATGTTAAAAAAAGTAGAGCTAAATAAAACTGAGTGAATTATAGAACTAATTTAAAACAGATGTATATTTTACAAAATTATAAACATTAAATTTTAATTAGAACAAGCTAGAAAAATGTCATGAAGAAAGAACTAAGACTCCGAGACAAATACAAAAAAACAAAGCTTAATCAAGTTACGAAAATGGTAATCTGGCCATACTGGTGCTAATGCGGCGGAGCTCATTGTCAAATTCGCTGAGAAGAAAGTAACGGTACCACGATAGGCGCCATCTCATTATTCTTTTCATCATGGGTTCAACTGCAGCTCTCTTAGAAGGACCTTCTCTTTCTTATACTGATGGTGAGGCGCCATTTTAAAGAGCGTTTCAAGCGTTATATTAATGTTAACTTCCGATGCATACAACAGCGTTGACCAGTAACAGAGTCGCTGTTAATTACTCAATTGAATGAAAAGGAGGCACTGAGCGAGTTGAATGGCTAGAAGTGAGTTGAATACCTCGCTATAAATTCTATTTGATCTTTATTCATTACTGTGCATATTAATTTACGCTTCTCTTCAAATTTATACAAAATATTAAATACAACGATAATCTCTTAATATATATTTAATCGTTTAATTACAATTTTATGCATTTTTAATGCTGATACCACGCTGAGGAAAAAATCATTTTTCTCTTCTTTGCATCGACCATTAACGTCATACGCGCCGTCATACACCGGCGTGTTTGTTCGCATGCGTAATCCGCACACAATCAGCGCCGCAGCAGCGTCTAGCTGTTTGCTGTGAACATCACACTTGCGGCCGGACAATCAATGCCCTGGGCTGCATAATCGAACTTGTGTAAAATTTCGGTTAGCTGCGCTGACACTGACCTCGAGGTCTATGCTGTAATAAAGCAGTGTGGCAGCTTCGTAAATGTAATGGCAGTCGCGGCTCTTGTTTGTTGCACTGATGCGCGTTCATTAGCGTGTAATCGCAGCCCATTATAAACAATTTTAATTATGCATTGGGGCTTAAATTTTACATACATGAATATACATTTACACAAACACACAAGCACATACATATATACGCGTATATCTGCTCTTATTATTATCACCCACATTTGTTTGCGATTTACACTATTAAATTTGCATTTTTACTTTTTTTTTTGTTTGCTTGTGAAAGTTCACCTGCCCGCAAGTCTCATCTTTGCATTCTGTATTTGAGCAGCTGCGCATGCGTCTCATTGTCTTGCAGTGCAAACAGTTTTAATGGCTCAAATTGAAAATTAAATCCAAAATAGGCATAATGAGCGACAGAAAATCGTTTAAATATCCGCATCCATTGGGTTTGTGCGTGAAATGATGAAGTAATTATATTAATTAATCGCAGTCAATTTGGAATTGATTGCCGTTTGAGTGAAGCACTAAAAGTTGTCGTTAATACATAAATAATTTTACCCAATACACGAGGATTGGGTACATTTTCGGGCATGCAAGTATTGATTATACATTTTTCTGTGATGTGAGTGTGACTATAGTGTTTTTCAATTGGGATGCAATATTCTTAGGCAGAAAGGGAATGTAGAGTTTAAGTTAATTTTTTAGTAAGAAATTTGGTCTATGGCTTACAATTTCTTCAAAGATTGCAAAACATATTTTTTTTTGTATTTTTTTGCGTCACAAATGTCTCAATACCATAAAAGTACAAATTCAACGGATTAAGGCAAGAAAAATGACTAAATGCTTCTATTTCGACTTAAGGTGCGTGTTGTTGTTGTTGGAAGACATAGTGCTTATGGTTTCAGGAATGTTTCCACCACAATCAGTGAGATTATGGAAGGGGCTCTGGTATTACTCAGCAATTGGGCCACTGACTGTGGTTTAAGTGTAAACCCGAGAAAAACTGAATTGATGCTATTCACCAAGAAAACCAAGGTACCAAATTATAATCTCTCAAAACTAAACGGCGTTAGTCTCACGCTAACTCAACAGGGAAAATACCTAGGTGTTATCCTAGACCCAAAACTCAGCTGGAAGTCCAACGTAGAGTACTGTAAACTGTACCCCACCTGCAGTTGAAAGAAAGCTCCATAAGTAATCTCTGGAGCACAGATGGCGCGCAGACACCAGAAGGCATAGACGCTGGAATATATGCCCCAGAAGCAAGCATTTTGCACCAATGGGTAGTTTCCAAACATCTTCCACTCTCACTGGTACTCGAGTGTATCGAGAAACTGAATCTGTTAGGTACGCACAATCCCATCCGACTAATTTGGGTCCCGCGACTGAAGGATATAACTGGGAATGAAGAAGCAGACGCATTGGCAAGAGAGGCTGTATCCTCATCATTAATAAGACCTAAGACCCTATCAAGGAGAAGTTTGGGAGTGAAGAGCTAAGATTCAGGGAGGTAAAATCAAAGGAGGTTTAAAAAACTCATAACTCTCTCCAAGACTAAAATGAGAATGCGTACGGATAGTCCCACATGCCATTGCAGACTGCGCAGTCATCTGCACAGGATTGGGATACGGTTCACTGACTATTGTCGTTTCTACGAGCAATCCGAAGGGAATCTAATACATCTTCTCCTTGAGTTTAGCGCTATGGCGTGCAGAAGGTTGAGATATCTTTGCCATTTGCAGCCAGAAGAAAGGCACAAGCGCTCAGTCCAACCCAGCTCTGTCTTAAGTTCAATAAACCAATTGGGTCTGGATAAGGTACTGTGATGAGTAGGGAGCGCACAAGACCTTGAGATCGAAGTGCAAAGCTCCAGTAACTCTAAATCTTATCTAAAGTTATGTTAAAAAATTAGTTCAATCAATGAGAAGCAGACTATAAAGCGTTGGAGAGGTCCGGGATAGTCATACAAGGTATTCATTCACATTACATTTTTTAAACCATATAACTTAAAAATATTAACTGCAAATGTTAGAAGACTTTCTTCACAGCTGTGTGCGAAGTGTTTTTTTTTAACTTTGGTGTCATTTTTAAACGGAATAATTGCAGTTTCTACTACTGGCTTATAAATTATTTATATTAGTCAAAAAAATTATTAATATTAGTGACTGGACCGCCATAGCCGAATGGGTTGGTGCGCGACTACCATTCGGAATTCAGAGAGAGAGCGTTCGAGTCTCGGTGAAACACGCAAATGAAGAAAACGTAAAAGCCGTCGCCCCTCGGCAGGCAATGGCAAACCTCCGAGTGTACTTCTGCCATGAAAAAGCCCCTCATAAAAAATATCTGCCATTCAGAGTCGCCTTGAAAGAGTAGGCCGCTCCATTTGAGAAATAACATCAAGATATACGTCACAAAAACGGGTAGGAGCTTGGCCAAACAACTAACAGAAGTGTACGCACCAATTATATATTTATTTTATTTTAGTCAAAAAAAGAAACAAAGGTTGAAGGAAAACCACAAAAGATACATATTTTTTTACAAAAAATTTTCGAATGTTTTTTTATTTTTTATAAAAATATTAATACTTTTTCTTAACGCGCTCTTTTTGCAAAAATCGGCACTAGAAAAAAATTTCTATACTGTAAATATTCACTAAATTAAAAATTGGAAATGCGGAGGGTCCGGTCATACGCTTTGAAAAAAGATTGCGTCCAAGTTGTGAAGCAGCAATTTTTGTGCTATTTTTTTCTCTTACTTAACTTGGGAAACAATTATTTGCGCAGGCTATGTAATTTACAATAAAAGCTCCTTTTAGAATGTTTTAGAATTTCGAATATTTTTATTATTTCAGTGGTCCTGTCCTGTTAATAATGGCAATGGCCCCTTAAAAATAAAATATATGACAACTTAAATATTTCCTTGCTAAGATCCGAGCAACCAAATCATCGGTAATTATCCAAATATTTAAGACCTTAACACGTTGAAAGGGTGAACCATGTAATGCTTGAAAGCTTCACTTGTGGCATGCATTTATATCTCATCATTTCCTCAAAGAAAATAATTATGCGTCTGCTATTTATATCCCATGAAAGGCTCCCCTTTGTCACTATGAAGTAGTGTAACGCATGAAATATTTCCGTTCCCATGCATTTACACTTCAAATGGAATTTGTGGTCTAAATCATTTAGGCTTGTGAGCTGAATTTATGTTGAAATATTTTTACCATAACTTCTTATAGGTATGTATTGTGAGCCCATACAATTTTTTTCACCACGCAGTATTCATTGCTTTGCAGCCAGGAAATATCTTCCAATTAGTTATGGTTAAATAAAAATTATTCAGTGGAATTTAAAAGTTTCCAAACTAAAATTTATTAATCTCATTGCTCAATATACTCTCACGCCTGTGCGTAGGTATGCAAATAAACATAACAGCCGTACCTTCCTATTCCCATTCACTCACTGAAGTGACTCCAGCAGGCTGTTAATTAGCAGAACGCACCCTTCGCCATATGTTGTTCCCCCGCTACAAGGAACCGGTTGTATTTATGTCTGTATACAGGTGAGTGTGTGTTTCGTTGTATATCCATACACTTTAGTAACTACCGGCCAACCAATCAAGCCACCTCAATTCAACCACAATATTGAGTCATTAAACATTTCAATGAGCTGACCACAAAATATAATATAAAATTTTATAGGCAGGCGGCAAGAAAGTTGAAAACACGAGTAGAAGGAAGGTAAAAAAAAATGCGGCGACTAGCAACAAAAGTGGCTATTAATCAAAATTTAGAACGGCGCTGCCAAGCTTTAAAAAATGAATAAAAAAGTAAATTAAATTTTTTATATCGCTTCTTAATAATTACCAAGCGAGATATGTGTGGCAGCAGCAGCGCCACGAGGCGATGTGCAGGTAAAATTACTTACGAAAAATAAAGAACCGAATAAAAACGAGATATTAACACAAGAAATCTTGCCAATACTAAAACGTTTCACGGTGCTTTGAACTTTTAAGAAACTATAAAATATTAAAACTCAATTTCCCGTTTGGCTTTAAAAAGCAGTAGATCTGCAACGCTTCTAAGCCCCTTCTGAGAAGTAACACTTTTGTTGCCTTTTCGAAGCCATCAAATTTTATAGAGTATTCAAAACTCTATGCCGGCAGGTTTTATTAGTTTGGGAAAAAGGGAATTCATTGTCTTTTTTTTGTAAAATTTTTGCGCAAATGGCTGAAGAGGTAAAGGGTAGGCAGAGGCCCGAAAAAATTATGGTTTTCAATAATTTTTTTTTTTGCTAGTCAATTGTTTCATTTTACAAAAATAAAATCATAGTTCGACTTCACTTTAGCAAAATTTCAAAAAAAAAAAAAATTTAAAAGTTATCGCTGTTTGTGTGGAGCTCGTTTCTCCAGAAGTCCCTTGTGATGATCATCACAAGTCTTTGGAGATTCATTGAAAATCAATCGGACGAGAGAAATTAGTTTTATTAGAAGATAATCTGATGATAATATGGCGATCTCAGGAAATATTTTTCAGATTTTCGTGAAAAAAGCAGACAATTAATTGTTAGAAAAATTCGAAATTAAAAAAAAATCCTTGATCAGCCACGAGTTTTTTATGTTTTTCAAAAGCAGCATAAATTTTATTTTAATCTACCAAGCGGTTTTTAAGCTACAGAGATCACCATAACAACTAACAACTTCAACTTCGATTATTTTTGTGATTTTATCGACATTATCGACATTTTCTTAAACATCAAAAATGCCTGAACGAAAAATATTTGCCATTTTTTGCATTCTTCAATTCCTCCTTTGCCCTCAAAACGCAGGGCTTGCTCGTGCTTGGCAATTGCTTTCCTTTAATGCTAGACTAACACTTTTTCTACTCTTCTTTACCTTAGCCGGAATACGCATTTTCCAACTCTTGAAAAATATTCAAAATTCCATGTCGGCAAATCTTATTTGCCAATTTTTGCTTTCTTCAATATCGGCTACTTCTTGCATAACTGCTCAACTTTCACGACAAACAGGCTGAAGCTGAGTTCTCGTATATCAAAGTTGTCTTTGAAAACTCAGCATAAAGACGAATTTCGCGTGCTTGGCCCTTGACGCTGCATGCAGTCGAGCATCAACACTCGGCCAAATACGTTTTTCTTTCTATAAACTGGGCTTGCACTTTAAATGTCTATATGTTTGGGTTGTTTATGTTCTGGTGCGAGTGGTGCCTTGAATAATTTATGAATTTGCAGTCTGCAGCAGTTTTCAGTTTTTAAGTTTCCATTTGCCATCGCATATATTATTTTTATTCGACGAATAGTGCGCAGACAGTAGTAAAGCTGAGTGGAGAATAGTAGTATTTGGTGAGCGCCAGTGAATGCTTTTGTTGTTGGGAATGTGGCAGCTACTGCTATGCATGCAAACATTCCTTGAAGATGCATGCCACACAAACTTAGACATATGCAATAAATTTTTATTCGCACTTTACCACAAACAGTGTTTAAAAAGGCAGAAATGATCTACCAAAAATGTGATTCGTATATAAAAAAAAACTAAAAACAATGAAATACAAAAAGGAGTAACATTGCTTGATCGTAATTATATATATAAACACCCTTTCTGTGTGTTTGGCCTCCTATTTGTGGCATGCGTCTTGACATTGTTCCACAAATGGAGAGACCTACAGTGTCAAGCCGACTCCGAATGGCAGATATTTTTTATGAGGAGCTTTTTCATGTAAGAAATACACCCGAAGGTTTGCCATTGCCTGCCGAGAGGAAACCACTAGTAGAAAAAAATTTGAAATGAGACTTCTCAAGCATCGATGGGCGAGCGAGAATGGAGTGTAAAATTTTAAGGCCCTGCAACGTTTTGGGCATTTTCGTTCCAAGAGAGGGAAAAAAGATATAACGTAGAGGAAAAGGAGAGAGAGAGCTATACGTTATATATATCTGATATACACTTTAGGCTATTTTTCCTGAGTTTTTCCTTGTGCTTGCTAATTTCTAGTGAGAAATAACACTGCCTTCTTTTTGGCGCTTGTTTGTTGGTGCAAACTTGTAGGAAATATATTTTTGGTGCTTATTTTTGGCGTTATATTTCCTTGGTGCCTACTGTTTGGGGCATTTTTTGGTCCCAACTTTTTTGGCATTTTTTTTGCCTACTTGGCGCTTATTTCCGTTTCCTGGCTAGTGCTTGTGCGTACTAAAAATTCTATCCATTTCGGCGTCGGATTTATTGGTATTGCCTTACGATAATTTGTGCCATTGCTGCGGTCCTGGAATCGCTGCATTTGTGCTGGTGATAAACGCTCGCGTTGTTGCCACGGTTTGTGTCCGGCGTTTACCTACACCGGTCAACCCTTCTCCGTTTCTTGTAAATTTTGTCTATTTGTATTCTCTGCAAGTGTTGTGAATTTTGATTATATTCTTTCTCTCTCTCTCTCTCTCATCCTCTCTCGGGTCTCTCCCTCTTTCTTTTTTTCATTCATTTTGGTGTTTCACCGAGAGTCGAACCTACGTTCTCTCTGAATTTCGATTGGTAGCCACACACCAACCTATTCGGCTTCGTCGTAAGTATTTCGACTAAAAATTATTATTATTATTTTTTTTCCCCTGTTCACTCCTTCCGGTATTATAGTGCCTCTACAAGACTCTTCCATCGTTCAGAGTTCTGTGCTGTTGTTTTTGTATCATCCCATGAGATGTCGGCATGTGCTAGTTCGCGGAACATCGACCTTCTCCAAGTGTTTTTTGGTCGACCGCGACCTCTGCTCCCTTGCAGGTTCCAGTCCAGTGCCACTCTCGTGATGCCAGCTGGAGGTTTTCTCATGGATAGGTCACACATCCATCGCCACTTTCTGCGTTTCATATGCCTAAGGATGGGTTCCTCATTCGTTAATCTCCAAAGTGCGTCGTTACTGATGGTGTTTAACCGGAATATTCTGCAGATGATGCGCAGGATTTTGTTGACGAAGGATTGTAGCCTCTGTGTGATGGTGTTAAAGACCAGCCATGTTTCGCTTCCGTACAACAACACGGACTTCACGCATGAGCCAAATATTCGTAGTTTAGTGCGCCTGGAGATTTGCGAACTCCCCCATACCATCGCCTGAATGCCGCCCTTGCTCTGTTTACCCTGCAGTTGACATCAGCCGAGGTAGCAGAAGCTCTCATAGCTTTGGTCTTGGCGATGTTGACTTCCAATCCGACAATGCGTGACTAGTCAGTCCGCCTTCGCTTGCTTGACAGAGAGTTTGTGAAAGAGGAGGCAGATGTCATCGGCGAAGTCGAGGTCCTCAGTTGGCTCAAAATTAAAATTCTTTCTAAACTATTCTTATTTCTAACCTAATTTAACATAAAATTTAAATACTTTTTTTAGTAATGCTAACAATCTTAGGTAAATAGAATGTAAAAACAGGAAGTCAATTGAAATAACCTATAAAGTTCGGAAAGTTAATCTAAAAAACACTCCATTTCTTTAAATGTACTTCTTTATCCTGAGCAAAACACTATAACTGTAATCACCACTACTCACACATTCCTTTTGCCACACTAAGCGTGCCAAAGTGTTCAAAGGATTTGTGTTGCGACCAAAGAAATGAGAATGCAGAGCGAAGCAATGTGTTACTCTTGCGGTGCACTACATCGAGCCTTGTGCCACATGCAACATGCATGCAATGTTCCTGTCACTGCTGCAGTTGTTGCTTTAGCTCCTATTGATGTTGTTGCTGTTGATGTTGCCATTGCTGTTGTTGATGTTGATGCTCATGCTGAGGCCGCTGCCGCTGTCGCTACTGCTTGTGGCTGACTCACAGGCTGCTGTGGCATTTACTGTGCATTCTAGAGCTCTGTGTTTGTCTTGTTCTCGTTGCCTTCTAGTTTCTTAAGTTTCGGTTTAGTTGGCTGTGTGGCACTACCGCTAGTTCATGTCCAGTTTGCGTGTTTTACGAGTTCACGTTCAAGGATGCTTTGCGGCGTATGAAACGCTGAAAGGGCTCGAAGCTCATTCAAGCTAAAATTGTTGCATGTGTGTGTGTGTGTGCGAGTATGCCCGCTGTAGTAGTAGTAGTAGTAGTGGCGGTGGTGGCATGTAGCAGCAGTTAAAACTCTTTTGCTCTAGAGACAATCTTCTTGAAACGTTATGTCAGCCATATAAAAATGCAGTTATTCAAGCTCTCGTTTTATTCACTCCTTTTTCACATAGTTTTTTTTTTATTTTTTATTTTTTTTTTTCATTTTTTATTGTAATGTTTTGCTCTTCTTCGCATGCATGCAATTTTTGTATCATCAGAAACATGAAGTTCTACAATGAATACAATAGCAACAACAACAATAGTAACTCAACATGCCTGCTGCATAAAAACAAAAACAACACAACTACAAATAACAACATTTGACAATGCAACAACAAGTTGCTGTTAGTGGTGGTAAACTTTGTCTTGTATACATCTTAGAAGCAAAGACAACATAACAACTAAACAACAACAATAATAAGGGTATAACATTAAAAGTATTGACGCTCCACTACAACTGCAGTATCCTGTTGAAGCACTCGCCGAAACGTGATGCGATTAGGAAAGCGCTTAAGTTGTTAGCGCACCATTTGCCCGAGGCAACAAACACGTCCACCCGACCTGGGTACACTGAGCGCACATGTCTCAGATAAATATGGATCTCCCTGTGTTTACGGCGGCGTATTTACCTAAGCAAGCCTTCGTGTGCATGTATGTGTATGTGTGTATGCAGCGCATTAAGCTGCTAGCTACAATGTCTTATTGCTGATGAACATTGCGCCCAGACAGGCGAATCGCTTTGGCCTTCATAGCATCAATTTTCCATGAGCCACACATTTCGTACTTCGGCCACTGAGACAAGTTCTGCATGTGAATGAGCGCCGCAAATATTCAGCACAGCATTCGTGTTAACATATTTCACATTGGACCTCTGAGGGACATTTAATACCCGATAGTAATGGCCTGCCGTGACCATTCGGGTTGGTTGGATAACTGTAATATTTATGGAAGCGTGATGGAGTGTTTTGAAATCGTTAAAAACTCAACTATGGAAAGAAGGATTTGCGAAATATCGGCGAAAACCGAAAAAGTAGGAGCTAAAATGTTTACTAGTTATTTATATTCCATCGTTAGCCGTTTAACAGCTCCTCCGTAAACTCTAAACAACACAAAGGTAAACTAGAAAGTGATGGCCATTTCCCGCTAAGAGGTAAAAAAGGACAAATTCAATACGTTTTACATTATCGTAACGATCAAGATTGAAAGAAATTCGGAGCAGGCGCTCAAAAACGTGTGCTGTTTAAGAATCGAATATATGGCGTGTAAACCCTTTTTGGGTGTTTGGCCGTAGGAGCTCGGTGTGCGTCTTAATGTTGCTCCACAAATGGAATCGAAGAATCGAATACGAATGAAAAAGCAATGCGGTGGCACTAACAAATCCATTTGTATACTATAAGCATCAAAACGAGGCAATATCTGGTAGGTCAATCGTCGACAATGGCAATAAGGTCATGGAAATGATCGAGCAGGCATGTGAGTATTTATTTCATGGCCGTAGAACTGAATTTTAGGCAAAAGCCCGCTACAAATCATTTGCACAATGCTAGTACCTGACGAGATTGGAAGAGACTTCGTTTATCGAGCAACCAGCATTAACACCGATAACCATGTCAGCCTTGAAATCCAACGGAGAATCTCTCTTGGCAGCAGATGCTCTCTCAATGTACAAAACTAACACTCTATAAGACTCTCATCATGCCCTCCTAACGTATGGCTCAGAAGCTTAGACGATGACAATATCCGATGAGGCGTTACTTGGAGTGTTTGAGAGAAAGATTCTGCGGAAAATTTTTGGACCTTTGCACTTTGGCAACGGCGAATATCGCAGCGGATGGAACGATGAACTGAATGAGCTTTACGACGAGATAGACATAGCGCAGCGAATAAATACCCAGCGGTTCTGCTGACTAGCTCATGGAAACAAACGCTCCGGCTCTGAAAGTACTCGATGCGGTACCAGCTAGCTGGTGGTAGCAGTGGAAGAGGAAGGCCTCCTCTGCGTTGGAAAGATCAGGTGGAGAAGGACTTGGTTTCACTTAGTATGTCCAACTGGCGCCGGTTAGTAAAAGAAAGAAACGACTGGTGCGCTTTACTAAACTAGGACAAAATAGCTTAAGCAGTTATCGCGCCAATCAAAAAGTAGAGGAAGTACATCACGAATTGAAGCAGAGAAAGCTTTGGGCTGAATTGATGTATGCGACGCTTTGCTCAAACGCAACAAAAGCAACATATTTCCGAAACAGATGGCTACAGGCGATAAAAACTGGTTAATAAATGACAACAACCGCCTAGACGATCGGCAAGTCACAGCAAATTTTGCTGTGCGCCTTAGTGGGAAGGGATTACATACTGTTGGCTAGTCCCAGCTCGCCAAACACTCAATTCGGACTTTTATTGTCAACATCTGCCTAGATTGAGGCAAACAAACGCCCAGGGGTGGACAGAATTGGTGAATAGGAAGGGTGGTTTGATTCATCCAACAGGTTTTGTCCCATCCACCGAAAAATCTATACCTGGCATAAAGCGATTATTATATTTTTCAGCATTTGCATAATTTTTGTGTGAGACCAGTGAAAATGAGTTGGTCAAGCTTTTCACTAATAGAAACGAGGACTTCTTCAACTGTTCACTAGACAGCGCTAGTTTACTGGGGCGGCAGCCCTTGGTCGAGAAAAACCCGAGTCATTCCGGTAACGTAGAGCCGGCTGCCATGGGAATGCTGCTCAGCAAGCAGTTCCTGTTAGGGTGCTACCCTTCAACCTTGCAGTCACCTGAGCCAGAGCCGTCTCCTAGGCACGTCAGGGGACACCTCTTAAACTACGCCGACGAGTTCCAGGACAAAATTGACAAAAATCTACTGGACCAGACAGTGTTTGGACAGTCATTAAACGACATTCACTGGGAGTCCGTCACCACCTTCTTAAGCTCCCATCCAGTGAATGCCGTATTCGGAGTCCAACCACAACCTATAGCAGATGAAGAGCTCCAGCTTCCCCGTGAGACTCGCACAACTACGTTCTGGATACTGTAGCGGGTTCAACTCGTACTTATCTAGAATTGACCCCGACATACCAAACATATGTCCGACATGTGAAGGACATTAACCACCTTTTCACATGCCCTTCAAAACCTACTCATCTAACACTCCTCTCCCTCTGGACTCAACCTGTTGACAACAGCAAGTTTCCTGGGCCTACCTTTAGATGTGGCAGACGAAGATGACCGGTGATATACCCTACACTGACGGGGCTTCTATTACTGTTAAAACAACAATAATAACAAGGACTTCTTCAACACACTACGTTATCGGTTCGACCCAGGCTTATATTCGGCCGAGGGCTGTCACTCCAGCAGCATTTCCCGTACATTTATGTTGCCACAATAACAACAATAACTTCATCAATATTAGGTTCAACGTTACCTAGCTGACGAGATCCCGAACTACACTCAACAACCACTAAACCTTGCAGCATACAGACAGGTAATTGACGGCTTTCACAGGGAGTCTTTTACCACCTTTGTGAAGTCTCGCGTTCCGAAAGCCGTTATCGAAGAGTTTGCACGTTTTATTGCAGACGAAGAGACTCACGTCGATTCTACGTAACCGAAACTACATTCCCAGGACATTCGGGTCTACCTACTCGTAACGCCCAGGATATATCTGGTCAAGGACTGTCCCTACTGCAGAAGATCCGTATATTGTAGGAGATTGGAATTTAACCAACCTCATCCAGAATAGACACAGACGTTCTCAACATATGTCAGACATGTAACGGTATCTCACTTGATACTAACTATTCAATTGCTTTCTCATTCACTTGCCTTCTTAAAACCACTCACCTAACACTCTTTTCTCTCTGGGCCCGCCCCGCCGAAACAGCATTTTCTTGGGCTTATCGGTAGATGCGATAGACGACGATGATCGAGGCCTCCATTGCAGACAAAATTTATGAAAACCCGAGAAGGGTCGACCGGTGTAGGTAAATGCCGGACACGAACCGTGGCAACAACGCGCACTACTCCGAGCGTTTATCACCCGCACAAACGCAGCGATTCCAGGACCGCAGCAACGGCACAAATTACCGCAAGGCGATACCAATAAATCCGACGCCGGAATGGATAGCACTTTATAGTACGCACAAGCACTAGCCAGGAAACGGAAATAAGCGTCAAAAAGTAGGCACACAAAAAAACGCCAAAAAATTGGGACCAAAAAACGCCACGCCAAGGAAATATAACGCCAAAATGAAGGTGAAAAAAATATATTTCCTACAAGTTTGCACCAAGAAACAAGCGCCAAAAAGGAGGCAGTGTTATTTCATTAGAAATTAGCAACCTTAAGGAAAAACTCAGGAAAAATAGCTTAAAGTCTATCTGAGATATATATATAGTATATCTCTCTCTCTCCTTTTCCTCTACGTTATTTTTTTTTCTCTCCGAAAATGCCCAAAACGTTGAAACATTGAAATTTTACTCTCCATTCTCGCTCACCCATCGACGCCTAAGAAGTTTCACTTCAAGTTTTTTTCTTCATAAAAAAATATCTGCCGTTCGGAGTCGGCTTAAGTTCCGACGCCTAAGAAGTTTCACTTCAAAAATGTTGACATAATGCAAAGGAGACATTGTTAGTATCGAACCAATATCTCAAAGTAATTACTTTCCAAATAAGAAGAAGTACGAGCTCGGCGAATCCATGAGAATCCAGGAGAAGTTAAAGCAAAAGTAAACTAACATCGAATCTACATATGTAGTAAAATAGTACTATTTGCTTCCATTCACATCCTCTCCCATATGTTAATATTTACTGGCCCAAGACAGTGGCAAAAGCTTTCGTGTCTATTTGATGTTTTGGGTTCAAAAGCGTGAAAAAATATTTTTTTCAAAAGATTATCCTAAAAATGATATTGTAAGTGTTACATTTATATTATTATACATATGTATATATACATACAAATATAGAAGTTATTAGTAAAAAGTACAAACTACTGTCGCATCCGCCCCCTTGACACTTTTCGTTCCTTCCAGGAATTAGATTTTCCTAAAAAACAAACTGTGCCAAGCGGTTTTCCACTTAATTATTACCGTCTCAACTGAAGAAGTATTTCTATTGCCCGTCCAGCTTGTCTAATTTGTGTACAAACATACTTACATATATAGACACATACATATGCACATTGGTGGTTAAAACTCACAAATTCCTGGAAGACCCCCATTGATTCTGAGCAGTAGAAGCAAACAATGCTGAATGCGAAAATAATTAAGTACCACCGAAATAAGAGTGTACATTATAAGGCATTACCACTTCACAGCATACTCCTACTTGAGCATGCTCTTAACGGCATTTTATCTCCAATATGATCATCTTCTTTTACTGATGTCCAAAATGAGCAGTGCGTCATTTTATCACCGCACGACAAATGTACATCAATTGTTGGGCAATAAATAACTGAGAAGGCAAGCTATTTGTTGATGCTGCACAGCGAGAGAGGTAAAAGAGTGTGATGTGCATAATCAACAGCATCATTTAATTTCAGAGCAGACGAATGGCTCGTCAGAGAGTAAAGTGTATTGAGTCACGCTATTGGCAGCGCAATGACGGCGAGTAGCAGCTATTTTTGTTGCTATTTGCTCCGCAGCATTATGCGAGTGCATTTTAACGACCTTTTGACTTCACCACATGTAAGAGTAAATGTATGTACGTATGTATGTATATATTGTTTTAATGTGCCCGTGTACCTGCAGTTCATTGCTTTCTTTGCGATATATTTTTAGAAATGTCTAGCGGCTGCAGTTTGGAACTGCCTGTATGTATGATTTCGAATCGAAGACAATTCTTTTTACAAAGGCAGGGCTACAACTGGTGGATTTCTCTGCATATATAGATTTCGCTTTCCTTAATTTATTTTCTTAAATTTTTTTTTTCAATAAAGAATTCGCTTTTTGTGGCAACTCAGCTTAGCTAGCCGTTGTTTAATACGCTACTGGCATTCGATGGGTCGCTAGTTCAATGCACACCATAGACATGAAACACAAATAAACCGAACAAAATATGTCTAAAGGCAAACCCACGGATGTACATATTTGAGTCATAAAAAACTTCTCATAACAACCATTTGGCATTCGACAGCGGCAGAAAAATGTAGGACCCATAATTTTTCAGGACTTATATAATCCACCTATTATAAGCGGCTCCTTTTCAAACAGTCACAATGCCGGTTGACAACTTCATTAACTAGCCAAAATGAGAAGCAGCATGTTTCTCATTAATAACACTGTGGTACAAAAAAAAAGTTGCAAAAAACTTTGGATCGGACATGGTGAGGGTTGTAGCTTATGAAAAACTGAAAAGAATGGTATAGGAGAAATTTCCAATACACCCCAAAAATCTCATTTTATGGCCATAAAATCGTTTTTCAGTAGGTTGATATGAACAATCACTCCTAACTTCGCCAATTTCCATCCGATTTCGAGTTTGCTTTTTTAGTTCGAAAGAACAAAAACAAGCCTTTTTGACAGTGTGTTAACATTTTTTCTGAAATGACAACTGACGAGACTGTAGACGGAAGTATTTGGAATTTTTTTATTTTTTCTCTATTTTTTCGACTTTGACATAATTTTTACGATATTATCCGATATTGAGGATTTTTTTTAGTAGACTACTGTTATAGTAAATTTAATTTTGCGTCGAATGAGCTATATTTGACTGTAATTGAATTAAAATTAATAGAGTTGTGTGGGTTTTAAGATTTTTTCTTTTTTTACTACGAGATTTGGTATGCGTTTCGAAGCATGAAAATAATAACAAGTGTCATTAGAAACGCATAATATTTATTGGAGTATTGTGCAGTGCAGCACTGTACGGTATGGTACGGTGCAGTACACAACGGAACTGGTTCCAAACTTAGAAATGCATTGGAAACGGCCCTTTGGAGTTTAGTATGGTACGGTACATTTGTCATTCTCTTCATCAGTTTTGAATACTTCTCTGTAAGAAATTCGATCATCATCATTCATCTGAAGTCATCATCAACTAAATTCCATTGTTTAAATCGAGAAGCGAGCGTTTCAGATTGTCTTCCCGATAGAAGTATGTAAATCACGAGAAAGATCCTGAAAATCTGAATTTGATACAATGTCTCGTTCTGAAAACTTAGAACCAGACGGAAAGTACTCTTCATCATCAGGTTTATTGTTATCAGTTTGATCATCATCAGCAATGAGTTGAACTTCCTTCAGTTCATGACCTGCAGTTGAGTCAATCATATCGTCCAAGACTACGGGGTTCTTAACAGTTGCAACATCAGCATACTTTATGTGCTTTCGAGTTTTATAATGATGACCGTTTACGTACGTTTTACAAAAATAACAATCATCTGGTTTATGATAAGGCTGATGATGCCATATCATCGGAGAATATTGAGAAATTTGACTTTTCTGGCAACGTTTTGATTTATATCTTTTGAAGTTCAATGAAACAAACAATAAAACTTTGACGTTTTAATAAGGTTAAATTATAATAACAAACTTCTTTTGTGAACTTTGGTACACTTGGGAGCTTTTTCATATTTCTATTGAAAAAAAGTGCTATAATATGTCAGATATTTTCGTAAGTTCTAACCAGTTTTGTTGTATGCAGTACAGTGTACTCTTATGTATACATATACACTCCAATAAATATTACGTATCTATAATAACGCATCAAAACACGTCCTTATTCCCATTTAGCGTAAGCTATACCAACATTCCAAATTAGTAAAAAAAAAAAAAAATCTTAAAACTCTCACAACTCTACTAATTTTAATTCAATTACAGTCAAATATAGCTCATTTGACGCAAAATTAAATTTACTAACACAGTAGGGTACTAAAAAAAATCCTCAATATCGGATAATATCGTAAAAATTATGTCAAAGTCGAAAAAATAGTGAAAAAATAAAAAAATTCCAAATACTTCCGTCTACAGTCTCGTCAGTTGTCATTTCAGAAAAAATGTTAACACACTGTCAAAAAGGCTTGTTTTTGTTCTTTCGAACTAAAAAAGCAAATTCGAAATCGGATGGAAATTGGCGAAGTTAGGAGTTATTCTTCACATCAACCTACTGAAAATCGGTTTTATGGCCATAAAATAAGATTTTGGGGGTGTATTGGAAATTTCTCCTATACCATTCTTTTCAGTTTTTCATAAGCTACAACCCTCACCATGTCCGATCCAAAGTTTTTTTGCAACTTTTTTTTTTGTACCACAGTGTAATTAACAAAAAAAAATAATAATAATAAAAACAAACAAAAAAAAAACAAAAATGCAAAGAAAAAGTAACAAAAAACCGGTGAGCGAAAATAAGAGCGAGATACCTAAACACAAATGTATTTATGTATGTAAGTGTGTATGTGAAGCTGAGCTCAAACCGGCTTTTTTCAACACCAGCTGGTAAACGAGCCTATTCGATTTGGTAGGCTGGTTTCTGCCTCGCATAATTTCTATACCTTTTTTCCATTAATGAGCCGGTGCTAAAACTCATACGTGCATGGCTGAAGTCATTGGAGATTTGGTTTTGTTCGCTGTTGATATTTCATTGTAGTTTTTGTGTTAGAATTAGCAACAGATGTTAAGGTCTTAACGATGTCATTTAGTTGAGGAACTAACAACTTAATTAGCGTGCAGGTTACAGTGAAACTTCTTCAAGTTGAACAAACACTAAGCTGAAAAAATATTTGTTTCTCTTTTTTCGAGGTATATTCCATGCTGGTAGTGTACACTTCGTATCGGCAAATGAAAAGGATGGTAAAATTTAAAAATTTACGCCTATTTAATGTTCAGAAAAAATGCTTTACTCACTAATTTATGTAGGTGCAATAGTATTAAGCGGGAACTTATAGACCTTGTTCCTGTTTTTTCTTTTTTAATAAAAAAAAATATGCGATTGTTTAGTATAATAATAAAATTTATAGCATTACTGGCTCTGGTACCCGGCGCGTTGCTGCCGTGGATAAAGTTTCGGTGGAATATCACAGGAATGAAATTTGTTTATGAAAGCGTAATGAGGTTCGCAGGTTACTCTAATACTGGGTTGCCCATATTCGACGGACCCGACGGATTTCGATGACTCTTTTGACCCATTCCAATCGACGAGGCTTGTCCGCAGGCAACAAGCTTTGCGTCAATTGAATCTTATACGGAAATAAATGCAAATCAATGCAGATAATTCGTTGTAAAGTGGTCCGAGCAATGCCCAGCTACTGAGAACGGCGATTTTGGTATGTCCTTGGCGACGTCTCAACACTGGCCCGTACAAGAGCAATATTCTCATCCGATCACCTTGGTCGGTTTTGATTTGGCCTCTTTGGATTAGAAAGAGTGTACTGTTCCATGGTAAAAATCTGCTTGGACTGACGCTTCCAACGCGGTATGTCATTAAGGGAGCTGACGTCTCTGTCAAAAGATACAGTTGCAACCCTGTATCCGTCCGTCCGTCGAATATGGGCAACCCTGTAATTGCTGATTATTTTGGTCATACCGTAGTGCAAAAGAAGTCAACATTTCAAATTTTAAAACTATAATACTTCTGAGCTGAAAATCATATGGGAAGCAGACATGTTTTCGTGTGTTGAACTCCAACCGAGTTATTATTCGAGCGCTTTGTGGTAGACTATATTTCAATTTTGGCTGACCGGCCCCAAAAATATTTTATGAAATAAGCTTTCTAAATTCACTTTCATTTGGTATCCAGACTGCATTGTATCCGTTATTTGTTATTAATTATTTCATTTAAAGAATTTAATTTTTCAAACATGCGGCAACTCTATTAGGAAATTTTTTCGAAACTAAAAATTTTGAAATCTCTCTCGTTTGAGTCGCAAATTCTTATATTTCGGTTCATTAATTTTCTTAAACTTAATTGGTCAAACAGATGGCAACACTCTTTAACCATATTTAAACTCATACTGTATTATTTTAGTTATTTATTATTAATTATTCAATTTATATAATTTTATTTTTCAAACATGTGGCAACTCTGTTACGAAATATTTTGGAAATTAAGATTCTCCAAATCTTCCTGGCTTGACTCCCATACTGCTATATTTCATTTGGTTCATTAATTTTACTTGAACTTAATTTTTCAAACAGATGGCAACCCTTTTTAACCATATTTACACCCATACTGTATAATTTTAGTTATCTCTCTCGTTTGACTCCCAAATTGTTATATTTCGGTTCATTAATCTTCTTAAACTTAATTTGTCAAACAGATGGCAACGCTCTTTAATTATTTTTGCCTATACATCCATTCTGTATTATATGAGTTATTTATTAATTATTTATTATGAATTATTTAATTTATAAAAATTGATTCTTCAAACATGTGGCAACCACATTCAGAAATATTTTTGAAATTAAGTATTTTCAAATATCTCTATCTCTTTACGTCCATATTGTTATGTTTCATTTACTTTCATAATTTTACTTGAACTTAATTTTTCGAACAGGTGGCAACGCGCTTTAAAAATATTTTCGAAACTATGTATGCTCTCTTAAATCTTTTTTTCATTTGCCGCCATATAATATTTGAATGAACTTTTTTATTTACTTTCATTTTTTTTTACAGATGGCAACTCTCTTAAAAAAAGTAACATAATTTTTCAATTTAGATAATAAAATATCTATGTGCGAAATTGACCACTATTAGAAAAATCCTTTCACTATTAGAAAAAGTTTCATGTTTCACCGACTGTGAGGTTTTGAACCCGAGCACTACCGAATGATAGTCATGTCGAAAAGTAGAGATATAAAAATGTGCACCTATAGAAAAAAAATCATCAGTATTACATGCATAAGTATTACATAAATATAAAAATATAGGCTTAATGATGGAAATGTTTCATTAAAGTAATTCGTAATTTATTTTATATGGCTTTGAAAAGGAGGTTTAAAGTGTCTTGATGCTCTAGAGCAAATATTGAAGTTAGTTTCGGCCGATGGATGTCAAACTACGCAGCTCACATTTTGTCACCGGTCACTCCCAGAACATAGTTGATGAAATTACAGGCATGTCAGCTGGACCTCCTCTAACGCTATGCCTAGCAATGAGGCATGAGTACTATTCTATTTAAGAAGAAGATACATTAGTAGGCATTTCCTTGAACTCACTGATGAAATCCAGGAATACATTTAAAACCACTGTACTAGCTCAAATAACGATAGGTCTTCAACGCCCAGTTTCACCAACTCTCGTTCCATGAGTGTTATGATAGGACACCATAGATCCCAAGCCGACAGAGGAACTCAAATAAGCAGAACGTTCAACCGCGATAGCTGAATGGCAATCAAAAAATTGCACCAGTCACTAAAAAGTCGGTGGTCACATAGATTGATCCCACAGATTAAGGGGTGCATCTGTCGCAAACACGGAGACTTTGATTTTTTCTTGCTTTCCACAGCTTTTAAGCAGATGCGGATGCTTCCGAAATTATCTGCATTGCCTAGACTTGGCTGGTAGTTCTCATTGCTCAGAATGCTTGGACGAAGAGGAGACTGGCCAGAACTTGTGGCCTTTCATTGCAGCAGATTTGCTAAAGAACACGAGAACCTAGCAAACAAAACTGGTGTGTTTATAACGCCCAATAATCTTAGCCCACAAATGCTTAAGTCGGCTGAAAAGTGGGGGACGGTGCAAGCTTTTGCAACACCTATTATCCTGGAACTTCGCAACACTGACTAGAAGTGAAGAACTGATGCTAGACGAACGCAGCAGCAAGAACAACTGCTGCATTGATAAAATGCGTGCAAGACGAACAGCAGACAAATGTAACTGACGAGTGGGCTCATTGTTTTCGACAACCCCTAGACGTAATTACCGAAACGGTATCTCCATAGAATGAAGCGTCGGACTTGAGATGTTTTTAGGGGCGTTAAAGTCCCACACTAACTAAGGCTTTCGATGGCTTTAACACCTCGTAAAAAATAGGACACCAATCACCTTCTATTGCAGACGAAGTAGCCTCACATTTCACTGCCTCATTTTCACCCTGGATACTGCAGCTGTCGAAATTCTTGCTTATCCAAATTAGACTCAAGCATACTCAACTTAAGTACAACAGGTGAAGGAAGGTTGCTTGAAATTAATCATCTCTTCGCTTGTCTCTTAAAATCGATTCATTGCGGATGCCTCTCCATTTTGTTCGGTCCCTTTGAAACTTAGCGCTTCTTGGGCTCAACGTTGGATGGCACCGTTGAAAAACATTATCTTTAAATGGAATGGTTGCAACAGCAATAAAAATTAATGTTATTACAAATTCATTTGGAAGAATTTGGGTGTTTGGCCAAGCTCCCCCTCCGATTTGTGGCTTGCGTCTTGATATTGTTCCACAAATGGGGGTATCTACAGTTTCAAGCCGACTCTGAACGTTAGATATTTTTTATAAGGAGCTTTTTCATGACAGAAATACACCTGGAGGTTTCGCTTTGCCTGCCGAGGGGCGACTGCTATTAGAAAAAACTTTTTCTTTATTTTGATCTTCCACTGAGATTCGAACCCACGTTCTCTCTGAATTCCGAATGGTAGTCACGCAACAACCTATTCGGCTACGACGGCTTGGATTCATATTATCTCTACTAAATAGGGAAACCTTTCACAAATGCCTTTTATGCTAAGTTAATAATGGAAATCATCCTCGATGAACTCGCATTTCCAAAAGACTTTTAGGAGTCTGTAGAAAAGAGAGACAACCAACGAAGCACAAGCGTAAGTAGTTCTTGCAAAGTATTCTCAATTAACTGGCAGCAGGGTGAGTAGCAGATACTCCTTGATAATATATACATACATATACATATATCTATAATATGTAAGCACATAAAAGACCCAAGAAAACGTGCGACATATGCTGATGTGTCTGCGTACCTGACAAAAATTTATAAAATGCCAATAATACAAATGTCAACAATTAAAACCCACTGACACGTTTTCATTTCGTGAGCGTCTCCCTCAATCCCCAGCACACACCGAGGTACCCCAACAATGATAACTGCAGCTCAGTGCTTCCAAACCGCTCACAGAGTTCCTTGTGAAAGGAAACAAAATGACAATGACTGCCCGAAAAGGAGTATCCGGATGCTACACGCGCCCATTTATTGGATGCTTTCGCATGAAAATGCGTGCCAAATTGTTGGGGATGTGTTGTCGGCGGTGGCTATTGGGAAGAAGGGAAGGGGGCACCATTTATGCTGGTGCTTGTGTAAGTTGGTCGATGAAAGCACGCTATAGCCATATATTGACTGCCCAACAACGTGATTGTATGCTCAATGAAGCGATCACAGACCACCGGTCAGCAGATGATGGGACGTTGCCAAACGGAGCGGAGGTGTGTGTGATTCAGCCCGTATTGACATGCGACGAAAAAAGGACACACACGTAAACTTACGCCAACTAAATGTCAACGTAAAACGAATGTTAACATACGACTATATAATACCGAATGTATTGACCGTGTCATGTCAACGCAGAATATTGATGGGTTGCCGATAATGTGCAAGGCGAAGTCACCATAAGCGAACAGACATGCAAACGGTGCCACTGAATTACTTGAGCACTCAAAATGGAAGAAAACTTCACAGTGGTGCGGAAGAAAGCCAGTTGGTTGGTGTCCTATTTTGTGCCGCAACTCAAACCAATAGTGGCGTTAGTCCGTGTTTTCAACAAGGATGCGACAGCAAAGCGCACGCAGTTGCTCACTCACACACACGCGCACAGCACACCGTGTATGTATATGTGTATGTGCTTGTATGCCGGCGTTCACACGGAATATGTGTCACTATGCTGATGGCTTACGAATATGGTGTAAATAATGCCTTTTATTGACTCATTCACACATGCACAGCTGCACTTGTACGCCGACACAGGCAACACCACGCGCCCACCGACAGCCGTTTCGTATTTCGCTAGGTGCTCAAAGTGATAATGGTGACAGTGGCTGTGGATGGTTGGATGTTGGTGCTGCTGTGCTCAACTATGTGTCAATGGATCTGGGCACAGCAGTTTGTTCGCATTTCCTACATGTTTTCATTGAGTGGTTAGGTAGTGGTGTGGCCATGGTTAGGGGTGGCCATTCCATGGTCGTTCGTTACGCCCATTTCATGTTGTTCTCAAGATTGCCGAGGCATGCTCAAGTCAGCCATTTGGAGGGCGGGGGTTGTATGCTACTTGTAAATATACTCGTGCGACAACTTTTTAGCACCATTTTATTATCCACTAACAATAAGTATCGAGTGTTAACTACTAAAGATTGTTTACACGTTTCCATTTCCGTAGTCCATATTAATTTGTGTCTTTTCTGTATTGTTTTTCTCTTGCAGGTGAGTTCGTACAACTTTTGCCCGTGCGTGTTAAAGATGAGGTCATGGAAAAGTGTAAGTTTACAGTTTGTTACTAGACGAGCTGATGGTTAAATTTTTACTAACTCTAATACAGCAGTTAAATTACATTTATTGGAATTCGTGGAATAAAAGCACTGAATAAGAAAAATCAGATCACATTTTGACTCAAAAAAGATTGCAAGTTGGGTTGAAGTCTTTGTATTTATTTATTTTATTTATTTTATTTGAATAATCTACAGTACAAATTACCTTACAGACTAATCAAAAATGTAAAGAAAAACAAGTCAAATTTGGAAACTTGGATATTAGCAATCAATACAAATTTAATATTAAGAAATTAAATTTAAATTTTCTTACAAAATTAGATCTGGATAAAGCGAAATAAAGCCAGCTGGGTAATGAATTATAGTCTCTAAGTGCGCGTGCAATGGGTTAGGTTAGGTTAGGTTGACCTGGCTGCCTGAAAGCCATCACATAGACCTATTGATCCTTAGTGTTACCAGATGGAGCGTTTTACGTTTCTTTGTAGTAGACATCTTGTAATACGTCTGCGTCTTTTGCGAATCTAAGTAAACGTTGGAGTTCTTTTCACGAGAGGTTTTCCAACTTCTCATATTGTAAAGCTCCTAAGCATTTCAATCTGGTTCTAGCTAATGCAGGACAGGAACATAGAAGATGTTCTAGCGTTTCCCTCTCTTCTAGTTCATTGCAAAATCTGCAGCTATTGTTGTTTGTAGTTGCTGTCTTGTATGCGCGCGCCGCCAGAAATGGTGGCCTGCCAGCACAGGCTTCGCTTCAGCGCTTTTGGCAATCTCATCTACAATTTCGTTTCCTGCAATGCTCCTTTCTCCGGGTACCCAATAGATGTGCAACCGTCTGGCTGGTTTCTCTATAGCTTCCCTGCTTTTCTAGAACATTTCTAGATGAAATTTCATATGAGTTTATTGCCTTTATCGCAGCTTGACTGTCAACGTATATATTTATTTTGGAGTTGCTCGATATCCTTGCTTTCTGCAGCCTTACCTACAGCAAAGACTTCTGCTTGAAAACTACTGCAAAGGTCGGGGAGCTCAAATGGCTGCCTTATGTCCAGCTCTGCGCAATAGATCCCTGCCCCTACTCTGTCTAACATTTTCGAGCCATCATCAGTAAATATATTAAGAGTATTTGGGTTAGGTTTCATTCCTCTTTTCCATCCCTCTTCTTCTCTTGTTGTTCGGAATTTTTTCACCCAATTGCATTTCGGAGTCATATAGTCCGTCTGGACCCTGTAACTCATGCCTATTGAGCTATGTCCGAATGTTTTACAGGTAAATTCGCCTGTCGCGCTGAGTCTTATGGCAGATTTAGCTACTAGACATTCAGTCGCAGTGTCAATCGGTGGTAAGTTGAGTATTATTTCAAGTGCTGCCGTGGGAGTAGCTTTTACTGCTCCTGTCGTGCAAAGTGCGCCAAGACCTTGAACAATTCTCAACGTAGGCCACCACACTAGAGCACCATAGAGTAATATTGGCTTTACTACAGCTGAGTAGCACCTAATGAATAGGTTTGAATGAAATAGACCCCATGTAACTTCCAGCATTCTTTTACATGCATATAGTGCATTACTGGCCTTTTTCTTCCTCTCTGATATATTCTACTTCCTAGATATTTTACTATCCAAAATTACTCCAAGATACTTTGCGTGGTCTTTAAGAGTCAGTTCTACGCCGTTTAGCTTCGGGGGGCGCCAATTCGGGACCTTGTACCTTCTAGTAGAAAGTATCATATCCGTTTTATCGGCGTTTATCCCCAAACCTCTCTGAGTTGCTCATTGATGCACTGTTGCGAGTGTATTATTCATTATGTCACTCACGGTGTTTAGGTATTTGCCTGTCACTACTATGGTTATGTCATCTGCATATGCTATTAGTTTTAAATTTCTTTATTAACTCATTAACCAGAGAAGTGGCGATAGAACACCACCCTGTGCCGTACCCTCGCATGCTAGTTTAGTGAGTTTAGCTTCGTTGCATTCCGCACGTATTATTCTACAACCTAAAAGGTTCTTATCCATGAATAAACAACGGGATCTGTATTTGTTGTATCTAAACCCCTTAGAATGCCTTCCCTCGTCACATTGTTGAATGCACCACTAATGTCTAGAAATACTCCTACAGCATATTCCTTGTACTCTAGAGCTTTCCCTATAACTAACACTAGTGAGAATAGCGCAGTCTCTGAGGATGACATCTTATTTTCTCTGATGAGGTCAAACTAATGGGCCTATAGTCCTTTGAGAGTATCGAGTTGTTCTTACCCGGTTTCGGTATAAATACAACCCTTGCTTAAATGCGTCAAAAGTTTTATTGCCCATTCTATTTTTTTATTGTAATAAACTCTTCCGTGATGTTTGCTACGTTATCTGTCAAGGGATCGTAAACTAAGTAGTCTGTGCATCCTGGAAAATGCGTAGTGACTAGATCTTCTAGTGCTTTTTGGGTGGGTGCATTACTCGCAAATTCACGCTTAAAGTTTTCCCCATAAAAAGGGTAAAAATCGCGAAGGCTTATTTCTTCAACACTAAAGATTACGGCGGCCGCCGTAGCCGAATGGGTTGGTGCGTGATTACCATTCGGAATTCACAGAGGGGTCGTTGGTTCGAATCTCGGTGAAAGAAAAATTAATAAAAAAAAAAAAAAACATTTTTCTAATAGCGGTCGCCCCTCGGCATTGGCAAACCTCCGAGTGTATTTCTGCCATGAAAAAGCTCCTCATAAAAATATCTGCCGTTCGGAGTCGGCTTGAAAATGTAGGTCCCTCCATTTGTGGAACAACATCAACACGCACACCACAAATAGGAGGAGGAGCTCGGCCAAACACCTAACAGAAGTGTACGCGATAATTATTTTTTAAAGATTATACGCTCAAGTAGACCTAGACAGTCGACGATGTCATTAACAACACGGAAAATAAACAAAAGTGAAAAGACTGTTCTTCTCTTTTCTATAGATTCTAGATTACTTAGCTTTAACCGAGTTTATATTTATTGAATTGAGGCTCACACCCTTTATTTGGTATTTGGCGGGGCTTCTCCTCATGAAGTGATGTGTGTCTTGGTTTTGTTCCACAAATGAAGGGTCCTACAGCTTTAGGCCAACCCCTAAAGTCAAATGGTTGTTTTTTATGAGGAGCTTTTCCATGGCAGAAATACACTCAGAGGTTTGCCATTGCCTGCCGAGGTGCGACCGCTAATAGAAAGAAAACTTTTCCTATTATTCGATGTTCATGCATGGAGATTCGAACCTACGCACGGTAGTCACTCACGAGCCCATTTGGCTACGGCGGCTGCCGGCTTAAAAAGAAAGGCCAACAATGTGGGTCGTGCGGTGAATGAGGGGAAAAAAAACAAAGGACATGCTGTGAACACACAAGGAGTCTTGGCGGTATTGGACAATAGATCAGTGTTTATAACTAACAATTTGAAGTTGGGAAGGACTTTATCTAACTTGGGGCCAGCATTAACAAGACAAATCACGACTGCTTGGAGATCAAACGCAAAATTAAGTTTTGCCAACAGGTATTACTTTCGGTTCATTACTCAATTGAGAAGTAGGACTCTCTCTCGAAGCACCTAACAGACACCACAAAATGCTCATCATTCCCGTCCTGCTATATGGCGCAGAAGACGATGAAGCACGATGAGGAAGGGAGCCATCGAGAGGAAAACTCTGCGTAAGATCCTTGGTCCTCTCCGCGTTGCTGCCGAAAATCGCGCACGATGGAACAGCCAGCTGTTTGAGTTAAGTAGAGATATGGACATAGTTAAGCGTTAAGAATGCAACGGATACGCTGCCTTGGACATGCCATATAAAAGAAAACGCTTCAGCAAAGCGAATCTATGACAGGGTACGCCGACAAGGAAGTCGAGGAATAAAAAGACCACATCTCCGTTGGAAAGACCAATGGCTACAGCTCAGTAGTAGGACAGAAAAAAATTTGCGCACTACTATAGATGCAGCCAAAACCGACCCGCCCGATTGTGGCGCCACATAAGTAAGTAAGTAAATATGTAAAATTAAAAATTGTATATGAAACTCATAGGGGTAGAACAGCTAACGGGAAGTCTCGCAACAGATTCAAATAGGTGAAGAACGTCAGAACAATTATGCAGCGCCCGCAAGTATGCTTCGCATTTGAACTCTTTGGTAGCGACAATTTCACGCATCAACTCGCCACTAACAGACTCACCGCTTTGCACCTTTTCCCTATTATTATACACCGGTTATTTCGCTGCCACTTAATAGATTGCATAAATTTCGCGGTGTTAAACGATTTCGTAATAAATTATGAGGGCACTGCCCAAAAGTGGCTGCCAAGTGGGTTTTGCCAGCAGAAACTTGCTTGCTATTCGTTAAAACAAAAAGGTGACGCGCACAGTGGGAAGTGTGTCGAGAACTTTTTTTTTTTTGGTTTTTGCCACTACCGCCTCTCTGAACGTTTAAGCCGCTCAAAAGGTTTCCGAGTTAATGCAACTATGCAGCAGAATTATCAGCACGAAACTTTTCGCTGCCTGCCGTGTATATGCGCCTGACAGTAGGCAACCCCTTCATTCATGTGCTTACGAATTATACTTACCCGCTTACTTTGAAATTTTGCAATTTTGTGCAACACTTTTGCAATTTTTAAACTTTTGCTCTTTCACCACTTTCTACTACAATCTTGCGTTGGCACTTTGACTTCTCCTACAGACGAATGCTGTTGCTGCTGCTGCTGCAGCTTCATTTAAACTTTTTAAGCGCACAGAACTCATCTCACGCACAATAAAAAATAAGTTTACAAAATACTAAAGAACAACGAATAATAGTAAAGTACAAAATACAAAAAAAAAAACTAAAAATAGCAAAATAAAAAACCAATCATCGCTTGGAAATAATGAAAGATAAAACTAAGTTTTGCCATAAGTCGCAAAATCGGCGAATACCTGTAACTTTCAAAAGTTCGAGAGACTTGCGCTGATGGTGGCGCAAGTTTGGCTCAAATCCAAGTGCATTTGTGTTAGTGGCGCTAAAAGTTGAGCTTTAATGCAAGTGCAGTTATGGCTTCACCTTCATGTCGTCTACTTCATTACGTACACCTAATGATGCTGAGAATTGCAACAAATTGCCGGTGAATTGCTGATAAAATGTTGCTTGGCCACCTCCTCTAATATGCCTCTGTGCGTGTGTGTGTGTGCTCATGCACCAATGATCATTCGGCCATTACTATTTCAAATGGAAATCTATTTTCTACTAAGTTAAGTCGGCAGTGGCGCTTTCCGTGTTTCGAACTACTTTTCTTATAGCGAAATTGCGTGTTGCCAGTACTTTTTTGTGTGCGAAATTTATGAGCTTTCGCACAAAGTTCAGATGACATTTATGCCAAGAAAATTGGAAATTAGTTTCAAATTGAAAGTTTGGGACTTGTAACTGCATTTAAGGTGATACGAGTATTGGAAGTAATAAAAATTTATGATGTGTTGGAATGCTGATATCAATGCCTGAATGCAATGGCGGAATCGTCGTGGATATGCCTTGGAAATATTGTAAAAAAAAATAAAAAAATTTCAAAAAATTAAAAAATATTTGTCAATAATATTTGAAAGGCAACAAAGGCACGCTGAACTCCGCAACAGAGGAGTGGGATTTGGCGGTGCTTTCGCTGACGGTCACCATGGGTAGAAGAGTTTCCCAAGCAAATTATAAGCAACTTTTCTTTCCGAAATTTTTTTTTTTTTAAATTCCAAGTATTTCTGAAAACCTTATGGATAGTGTCATTTGGCTTACTTTCAAAATTATATTGGCAAGGGGATAGCAAATTACTTAAAAAAAAATTGCGTGTAGTGTAGTACCCATAACAGAAGTGAAGCTTTCAAGGCACACAAAGAAAGAGGGAGAGACCTGAGAGAGAATGAGAAAGAGAGAGAGAATGAGAGAGAGAGAGTGAAAGAATATATCTATACTAATATTATAAAGAGGAAAACTTTGTTTGTTTGTTTGTTTGTTTGTAACGAATAGGCTCAAAAACTACTGGACCGATTTTAAAAATTCTTTCACCATTCGAAAACTACATTATCCAAGAGTAACATGGATTACATTTTATTTTGGAAAAAAATAGGGTTCCGTATGATATTTGGATTTTTCGGACACAAACTGAAAAAAATCTTATATATAAAATAAAGTCAACTTTTTGTGTGTGTTCGCTAACCGGCCGTGTCTGCACCGAATTAAACCAAACTTACACACATTGTTAAGTAAGTATTGAAAATGGGTTTCGTAAAGTTTGGTTGTAATTTGGAGCAGTGGCAACGGATACAGCGTTCTTTTGAGCCAGCCATAATGTCGCTTACTTTTTTAACGCTTGGGGCGGAACTGAACTGTCAAATTGACAGTGTGAGTTACAATGTGCAATATTTCTTTCTGATTTGGATGCCATAAGGAAAAAACGTAAGTGCAACATGTAAAAATTGTTTGTGAATTTTTTTGGAGTGTATTTTGGAACAGTGAATAATTTCTTACGAAATTTGAGAATTTAATGTGAAATCCGAATGAAATTATGTGTTCGTGGAAAAAACAATTTTTTTCGTTTTTTTTTTTTTGAAAAATATAAATGGATAATGGTTAAAAAAGCTCCAATGCTTAATAAAACATATAAATTGAAACGAAAAATTCATGGATGATCAGGAAAAAAGACGATTGTTTCTTAGTGATTCAAATGCGTTGATTTGAAATTTAAAAACAATCTTCTTTTTTCCGGATTTTCAATTTATATTTTATATTTACTCAAAAACAAATAGAAAAACAAAAAAATATTGTTTATGCCAAAGCGCTTGAATAAAGAATAAAGAAATAAATAATATGAAAACCATATATTTTCTGTTCTAAACCATATCTATTATATTTTAGTGTACCCAGCGAAGGGGGCCGGGTTTGCTAGTATCTAAATAAATTCACAACATTTGCAGAGAATACAAATAGACCAAATATACAAAAACCCGAGAAGGGTCGACCGGCGTATTCAAGCGCCGGACACAAACCGTGGCAACAACGCGCACTACTCCGAGCGCACTACTCCGCGCACTACTCCCGCACAAACGCAGCGATTCCAGGACCGCAGCAACGGCACAAATTACCGCAAGGCAATGCCAATAAATCCGACGTCGGAATGTATAGCACTTTATAGTACGCACAAGCACTAGCCAGGAAACGGAAATAAGCGCCAAAAAGTAGGCACCAAACAAAAACGCCAAAAAAGTTGGGACCAAAAAACGCCCCAAAAAGTAGGCACTAAAAATATATTTCCTACAAGTTTGCACCAACAAAAAAAACGCCAAAAAGTAGGCAGTGTTAATTAATGTTAGAAATTAACAACCAAAAGGAAAATCTCAGGAAAAATAGCCTAAAGTGTATCTAAGATATATATAAGGTATAGCTCTCCTTTCCTTTTCCTCTACGTTACATCTTTTTTCTCTTTCGCGGAACGAAAATGCCCAAAACGTTGCATGGCCTTGAAATTTTACTCACCATTCTCGCTCGTCCATCGACGCCTAAGAAGGCTCACTTCAAAAAATTGTTCCGTCAGACGGCGTTTAGATTGAAATATTCTGGTCCGTTTCTGTAAAAGTGTAGAATATACTCGTATTGTGTTGGGGAAAAATAAATACATGATTTTCTCAGTACATATAGTAATCGATATCTCGTAAAGTATCGATCAAACAATTCCAAGTTTAGGCTGTCAAGGCGACGTTTCACACTAAAAAAAATCGTTTGCTATGTTTTCTTTGTTCCATTCAGTTTTGAGTTACAGGGTGTTAACAATCGAAGTCAACTAAGAGAAAATTCGGTACATTTTACTGTTTTTCATGGATAAACGCGAAAATGCAAGTCAAACCGCTGAAATTGTGAATAATGTTTATGGTGCCGATACTACAACAGCTAATTACGTACCGCTCAGGCGTTTTTGATGTTAAAGAAAATGTCTATAATGTCGAAAATGTCGCTAAAATCACAGGAATAGTTAAAGTTTTCGGGCATGTTGGTAGGCGTAGCATCGCTCAGGAGCTAAAGATCGACAATGAAACAGTTTGAAACCAATAACGGATTTTCTTTCCCTCAAACTAATATATCGCAAACCCTCGTCAAAAGAGTCTAAGCGGTGGTCTCAATTTGGTGTTGATATATGGAATTTAGCTTTTATACGGACGGTTCTAAAATGACTAGTGGAGCAGGTGATGGGATATACTGTCCAGAGTTGGACCAAGAGAAGTCGGATAAGTTTCCAAATCACAGCAGGGTATCAGGAAATTTTCGCAGCTGAAAAGCCAGGAAGACTTGCTTGTGAAACTACTGGGACTAACTCCAAAGTTGCATAGCCAGTCGGGCAGCCATTAAACAATTACGGCGTTCAGTATAACGTCCAAGATCGTTCTTCAGAGCAGGGAGGCAGTAAAGAAGTTGGCAGTGAATTGCAGGCTACATTTTTATTGGCTTCCAGGTCATGAGGGCATTGAGAGAGAATGGAATAGTAGACAGAATAACGAAAGACAAGATCTCACTATCTTCGGATTTAGTCAACGAAATACCAAAATCTACACAAATATTACACAAGGAACTAAACGAAAACATGATCAGAAAATTCAAGGCAAGATGGGAATGCTTGTCCACTTGCAGGAATGCTAAGATCATGAGTGAACATGACGATTACAGTCGTACTCGATTTCTACCATGAAGAGCGAAGAATTCACGAAATGTAGGGAGCAGGTATCGCAAGCGAAACTGTTGACCATCTACTTTACGGAGGTCCTGTGTTATTCAAATCGTGAATCATAAAAAAACGAATTTAAAAAGAATCACTGGAACGTTGAGGAAGTCATAGCGAATGAATCTGCAAGAAAAAAGTATCAAGAAAAGGTTGAGCGTAATCTAGGTGATATCAAAGGAATTTTAATATGTAGAAGCAGATATAACGTCAAAATGGCAAAGTCTTAAAGAAGCCATTATTAGCGCTGCAAATGAAACCATTGGCCAAAAAGCTGTTATTACCAACGAATGGTATGACGCAGAATATAGGGAGCTCGATAAAGCAAAGAATGAAGCAAGAAAAGCCTGCCTCGAAAACAATACTCGAAGAAACCTACAAAAATATATAAGGAAAGAAGAAAAAAATCCAAAAAAATTATAAAAAAGAAGAAAAAAGATATATGGAAAGGAAACTAGAAATAGTAGAGAAAGATTGCCACAACAAACAAACAAGATCTGTGTACCGCAGAATAAAGAAACACATGAGCCAATTTAGGCCAATATTGATGGCTCTGGAGAACAAGAACGAAAATGGTGATTTAGTGAGTGATGGAAAAGAAGTGCTAAATATCTGGAAGGAACATTTTAATGAGCTCTTAAATAATAATGAAAATGACGCGCCTATTAGTACTGTACACACAGTAGAAAATATGCTAGAAGACCCCGATCTTAATGACATGAAAAGAGCAATAGAGGAGCTGAAAAACTAACTCAGGTGGTGAAAACTGTATAAATGCAGAGCTCATAAAATATAGCGGAGAAAAGTTGATAAGACAGTTACATGAGATAATACTTCAAATTTAGAGAGCAGAAAACATGTCTGAAGAATGGTATACAAGCCTAAAAGTCCCAATTTATAAAAAAGAGTTCATGCAAGAGTTTAAATACTTAGGCGTAGTACTCAGCAGAAACAAGGATACGTCCTTATCTATACTAGACCGAATTCAGGCATCACAGAGTTTGCTGAATTGGAAGATATCTCAGCAGCTGCTTGGAAACGTCTCCTTAAATTTGCAATAGAAACAGGCAACATGCAGGTGGACTACTTCAAATCGCATAACTAATGAACTCCATCTGGTATCGCTATGGACCGAACCGGTCTATGCGAGGCTACAAGTCAACCAGTTTAGCCTCTCCTCATGTAAACTCTCCTTAACGAGAGTTATACTTTAATAGGTGATATACTGGATAGCTGTGCTAAATATTTTGAATGTCATTATAACCTCACACCTCACAATTTTTTTTTTTTTTTCTCGCAATCTCATAAGCAGGTAACCGTGTGATGTCTCACTTAATTCATGAGCTACTGTTAATAGCTTTGCCTGTGATGCCGCAATACAGCCTGAATAAAACTTATGTGAATAAAAGTCATGAGTGGATTTGCTATGCCATCAACTGGCAAACTGCAGACATGAAATGTTAAAGTAATCAAAATATATGAGATCTTATTAGCTTTTACGATATTACAGTCAGTTATGAGCGGTGAGTATTGAACATGCGAAGATGAAGATGCCGCAAAGAGGCCAACCGTCTGGTGAGCGCACGCACACAGGCGCACACTTACTTGCTGAAGATACTGGAAATGCAATTTTTAAGCTCCTACGGAAGCATGCGAGCACTCACTTTGCCAAGTATCTGCATTGTGGCCAATGAATAATGCATAATGTATAAAATTTGAGCTGAAGTAACCCAGTAGGCGATTGTGTTAGTGGTAAGCTACCACGGCAACTAGTTTGAGTCGCAAACCAAACTAGACGGGTAACTGTTTTTTGCCCCCATACAACTGGCACTTTTTACGTGGTGATGTCCTACGCGATGTAGGACGTCAAATTTCAATCAGAAATGTACTAGTCTCTTACTAGTTCAAAATAAACCAAATACGAACCACTAACTTGGATTTAAAAAGAGGGATTAAAAAATAAGATAAATTCATGTATACTCAATGAACATCTTTTTATTAAGTATAATTTAAAATATTACACATTTTTATTTAACAGCCTTAGATTTTATTGATGGGAAGTAGAAATAAATACATACACGTTTCAAAATTATTATTATTCCAATTATTAAAAAAAAAAAAATTTCATAGAAGTTTTCAAAACTAAAAGATTTCAAGTACAGTATTTTTTTTTTCAATAATATTATATTAAATACGTTTTTGTTGGCCAGACGTCTTTTTACCTTATAGCATACCTACTTAATACAAAGTGGCGCAAAATTAATCATCCAATTTCTTTTTTTAATTTTTTTAAATCAATAATTTATTTTGTATGACGGAAGTCATTATTTTGATCAGCTGTCTAGTTCGCAAGTGCCAGATATTGGGTAGTCGAAAAAGTCATTTCGTATTTCTAATCAAACTTCAAGTCATTTTTTTTTTATATTTTTGATGGACTTTATTAAACCAAATATGTACCATTTTGGTCGACCACCTTTTGCCATTTTGCTTCTAGAGACATTATTCCATCAGTGTAAAACTTTTGTGATTTCTCGGCGAAAAACTGCGACAAGTAATTTTCTCAGGCTTCTCTTGAACCCAACTTTACTCCATTAAGGGAGTTCTGCATTGACCGAAACCGAATGGTAGTCCGATGGTGCAAGGTCAGGGCTATATGGTGGATGCATCAAAACTTCCCAGCCAAGCTGTCCCAGTTTTTGCCGAGTCATCAAAGATGTGTGTGGCCTAGCGTTGTCCTGATGGAAGACGACGCCCTTTCTGCTGATCAGTTCTGGCCGTTTTCGATTGCTTGCTTCACTCTCATCAGTTGTTGACAGTAAAGTGTAGAATCAATCGTTCGAGCAGGCTGGAGCAGCTCATAGTGGATGAGCTTTCCAATTCCACCAAACACACAGCATAACCTTTCGAGGCGGCAATCCTGGCTTTGCGACCATTTGTTGAGCTTCACCACCCTTGCACCATGATCTTTTTCGCACATTATTGTCGTATTTGATCCACTTTTCGTCTCCTGTTACCATTCGCTTCAGAAATGGTTCGATTTCATTTCGTTTCAGCAAAGAATCGCAGATGCTAATTCGGTCCATTAAATTTTTCACAGACAATTCATGTGGTACCCAAACATCGAGCTTCTTTTTGTAACCAGCCTTTTGTGACGGTCCTGGTCAATCTTTTCCACAATTTCATCGACTTTTTCAACGATAGGTCGACCGGAGCGAGGTGCATCTTTCACATCGAAATTGCCAGAACGGAAGCGAGCGAACCATTGTTGTGCTAGACGAACTGATACAGCATCGTCTCCGTAAACTTCACAAATTTCATTGGTGGCTGGCGTGGCATTCTTTCCTTTTTTATACAAAAATTTCAAAATATAGCGAATTTCTTCATTATTTTCACTAATTTTTGAACAGATATAACTTTTTTTCAACTTCTCCGAATTTAATTTTTTTTTTGGTGAAATGAAGCTTAAAATGTCACCTTTCTAACACCTATGATATGACACAATGTGATTGGTAGCACTGGAGATAGATGACTCCAACGACATCTATTAACAAAATACGAAAAGACTTTTTCGACTACCCAATATAATTAGGGGTGGTTAGAGGTCCGAAAAAATAATGATTTTCCATCATTTTGTTTTTGTAGGTCAATTGCTTGATTTTACAAAAATAAAAACGTAGCATTAATACATAATTTTTCGACTTAACTTAAGCAAAATTAATAAAAGAAAAAATAATAATTGTAAAAGTTATCGTTGTTTGTGTGGAGCCCGTTTCTCCAGAAGTCTCTTGTCCCGGTGATCATCACAAATCTTTGGAGATTCATTTAAAATCAATCGGGAAAGAGAAATTAGTTTTATTAATAGATAATCTTGTGCCTGATCGAAGTTTTTTTTTTCAAAATTAACTGATAAAAAATATTTTTAACTACGCCTAACCCCGTGACGTAAACTCATTTATACATTTTCCAATAGGTTACTAATTTTGCGCCACATTGATTACAATTGAAGATATGCTCTTTGCTCTTTTTATTGGTTTACCCAACTAAAAGTTAATTAAAACGTTGAAGTCAAATAAAATATGCACGAATAAGCCATTTTGTAGTTGGTGTAAATTTGATCCTTTTCGGACTAGCTCGATTTAAGCAGGAATTTCTAGTTGTCACACACACCACCACCATCAGTTACTTGGCTATTTCACTTGCTACTGTGCGCGTTTGCAAATCCGATTGTGTATGTGTGTGTGTTAAGCGCCTATTAGTGCATTCCTCACATCTGCATACTTGATTCACTGGCAGCACTTAAGCACTTCCGTTATGTGTACGCACACTAACTCACCTAGTTACGTACTTATTATGAAGAATGAATGATTTCGGATATTTCATTAAAATATTTCGATTGAATTAAAATTTAAAATACCCCCGCTTTGAAAATTATATAACCGCAATAAATATTTATGCACAAAACACCAATACATACATACGAGTATGTATGTAAGCGAGAATTTGTGTGCAACTCACAAAGAGTTTGTGAGCAAAATAATGAGCGGCATGGCATTTTAGTATGCAGATAAGAAAACGGAAGTAGTTTGCATGCGAAACTGTTGCTCAGCTGTGGTTATTAATTATTTAGTTCACTTAGTTAGTTGTGCTTTAGTATTGCGCTTGATAAGAAATTAAGTAACATCTAGTGATGATTTCAACATGAAGGGCCTATGTATATTTTGTGGGTTTTGATTATCGCAAAGCGTTTGGAAATGTTATATGTGAATTGCTACTAGCAAATCTAAGTCTTGAGGATACTGAAAGCGGCAGAAAATGGGATCAATATGTTTATCCTGATTCTTAAGAATCTCTCGACTAATCAGGACGGCAGATGACGGATTGACAGTGGCCATTATTTTCTTCTTTGAACACCGTACTACACTTCAATTCTAGAAGATTTCACAGAGATTTTCTACCGACCGGCACTGCCACTAAAGTTGAGAGAATCCGTGTAAGTTTGGTAGTCTCTTGATATTGAAATTTCAAAAAGACGCGCCAGGATACGCCGGTAGAATATCAACTCCTAAACCAATTAATCGAAAAAGTTGAGTATATTCAAAGTTATGGAAAGTAAAAGGGTAGATACTTAAGGAGAGAAGCGACAAAGAGAAATATATAGGAAGGAACAGACAGAGATAGTCCTATGAATATTTTTCACATTCTTTGGCAATTCGAAAAATATCCTCCGGTTTCAGAGAGCAAACAAACGAACACCGCAGGGCGGCGTCCTCTCCCTCTCCTTTGGCTAGTAGCTGTGGATGACGCTTTAACTCGCATACACAAGGGTGGGGTAAAGGTGGTAGCATATGCCGATGACTTGGTCCTAATGGTCACAGGTCCCTTCCCATCAGTAATGGCTGAAATTTTGGAAGGTGCACTGGCTACACTCAGTAGATGGGCTGCCAGTTGCGGTCTCAGAGTCAACTCTGACAAAACGGAGTTGATGCTATTCACCAACAAATACAGGCCTCCGCCTTTTAAGCTTTCAAGACTAAACAACCAGTCATCTTACTCTGGATCTACAACTTAGTGGTTCTGCCAATTTTGACATACGGTTGCCTAGTTTGGTGGGTAGCTCTTCAGAAGGGCTACAACACCACTAAATTAGAGAGAGTGCAGAGAACTGCATGTGTGGGCAGTAGAACATGTCCCACTGCTGCGCTCAAAGTTATTCTGCACTTATTTCCTTTGGATCTGCAGGTTAAATCCATTGCTGCTCAGAGTGATATAAGGCTGAAGGGGATTGGCCTTTGGAGACAACTTCCTGTAGGACATATTAGCATCTTGAATCAGATTTCCACTTCCTTCTCTGTTATTTGCACTGACCTCTCCATCCGCAAACTGTTCTTTGAGGGTAGTGCTAGGGCTATCTTTCCGAGCAGGCAAGATTGGAAAGAGGGGGGAGTCGGTACGGATATATGTAGATACCTCTGTTTTCACTGACGGATCCAAAATGGAGTCTGGAGTGGGAGCGGGGCTTTACTCTAAATCAGCCAGCATTTCTATCTCCTTTAAACTGCCGGAAACAAGCAGCGTTTTTCAAGCTGCAATCGAGGCCCCGTCGTCGCCGTATTGGGGGTCGGCAGAGCCGGTTCCAGCTGTCCCCTTCTCAGACATCGGTGTCCTCTTGGCCATCGTTAAAGGGAAACTACACAATTTCTTTCTAAAAAAGCACAAGACAGATGGAGTCTGTCTAATCGTGTCCTATTTCGAAAACACTATGGCCTCAATACAATAGAAACAGAATGCTTAAGGTGATGGGAATCCCCCGCCATTCAATTTCCAAACTCATTGCGGTGTTGACTGGTCACTGGGTGATCGGTACTTATGCGGAGAAACTTAGAATTCCGTACAACCCCTATTGCAGAAGCTGTGGGGATCCTGCAGAGAAAGAGACTGTTTAACACTTTCTCTGCAAATGTCCGGCTCTGGCGGCTAGGCACTTGAGATTCCTTAGCGTGCCCTTTGGGGACGACTTGAAGAAATTCTCCAGCCTAGATCCCTTTTCTCTCCTCCGCTGCATCAACAGCACTGGATGGCTGTAGACGGTTTTTCTCTTCCCTAAATCATTTCACAGGTAGTGATCCACATTATGGTACCAAAACGGCACGCAACCTACCTACCTAGATAACAAATGTTACTCCTTCTCATCGGAACCCAAACCTAGCAAAGGTAGAACACTCACAGAGAAAATGCTCAGTGCTCTCCAACTCCTCTAAGCAAGATAGGCAAAACGAGTGCTCAATGATTCCAATGGTCGTCATATGTTGACCTCAGTGCTTGTGTCATGTAATAATACCGACCATCAACCGAATGTCTTTTCAATCAAGTTTTAGAAGAAAGTTCGAGAGTTTTCTGTTCGGGCTTATCACAAAACCCTTTGCAGTTCTGCAGGGTTCTAAACTGGACCATCGCTCTTTATTCAAATTGCATACATAATCACTGACCCAATTTATGGTTCCTGTACAACTCAATCCGATTATTGGCTCTGGTACCTGTGGGGTAACCGCTGATCCGCAGTTGGTCAATTCATCGGCAATTTCATTTCCCTGATCAAAGCGGTGTTCTGGAACCGATATAAGTGCAACCTTATTCCGTCTTCCAAAAGAATTAAGTTTCTTCTCATATTATTGAAGAATCTTTAAGGTTTGCTTTCCGGTCTCCAGGGCCTTCAGTGCAGCCTGACTGTCACTAAAGACTCCAATATGTTTCCTGCTCTCTCAAATATCCACTCTGCTACTTTTAAATTGGCAAAAATTTCCGTTTGGAAAGTAGTTGCGATTCCTCCAATGCCGTAATGATACTTATTATTATCGTTTAAGTAACATTCGGCACCAGAACCTACATATTTCATGCTTCCCTTTTCATCTTCTTACCTCAATTTTCAATATCTTTCAAATTGCTTTGAATGCACTCTGGATTACTCTACTTTCACGTCAAATTTTCTTCCGAATGAAACTATGGACGTAAGATCGTCCTTAGATGAAAAAAACAGGGAATACTACATAGATAGAAAGAGACTGTGGGACTTTTTCTCTGCAAACGTCCGGCTCTGGCGGCTAGGCGCTTGAGATTCCTTAGCGTGTCCTTTGGGGATGACTTGAAGAAACTCTCCAGCCTAGTTCCCTTTTCTCTCCTCCACTACATCAACAGCACTGGATGGCTATAGACGGTTTTTTCTCTTCCCTAAATCCTTTCACAGGTAGCGGTCCACATTATGGTATCAAAACGGCACGTAGGTAAGTGCTACTTGTAGTGTACCTGGGGTACTCTTGCCATCTTACCAACCTACATAGATATCATCTTAAAGATTTCGCTGTGTCCCGAAGTTTCGTCTTCGAATGCAGAATTCTCTGAGAATCTCGAAAGTGAGCGTACAGCTTCTGAGCGTTCTACCGGTGCACGAGAGCACCGTTCAACAATTTGTGTAAAGAAAAAACCGCAAGTGCTCTCAGCACTTCCTGTGTGAATGTCCACGCTTCGAAGGATGCACTTCAAATTTCAAGCGAATAACTTCGTAGAGGACTTGGTGAGTAATGAGGTAGTCTGGCTGCAAGTGCTGATGGGAATCTTCACCAGATCGGGATAGTTTAAGACACAATAAGAGCTCTAGTAATAGGAGCATTTCGAGCAAAAAGAGATTTTGAGAAACCAAAATAGAAAAAATCCAAACTACGAAGAGGTGTGGCTGGAATAGTAAAGAATATCCTCTCAAGAAGCACGCGAGAGTCAACAGCGCCACAGATCAAATCGAGAATGAGGGACAAAGAAAAATTATTCTCCTCTTCTGCTAAGGTTTTAAGTGAATCAATAAAAGCAACGAGTTTCAGGCACACCCTTTTTTATGCATGGTCGAGCTCCGCCTCCTGTTTGTGGCGTGTGTCTTGTTCCTTCTATGTTGTACCACAAATGGAGGGACCTACCGACTCCGAGAACCGACTCAGAAATACCCTTGGCGATTTGTCATTGCCTGCCGAGGGGCGACGGCTATTAGAAACAACTTTTTTCTTCATTTTATTGTTTCACGGAGATTCGAGCCTACGTTCTCTCTGAATTCCGAATGGTGGTCACTCACCAACCCATTCGGCTACGGCGGCCGCTGAAAAGCGTAAATCACGCAATGCAAATCGTAAGAATACTTTTGGATTCCTTTAATTCTAGCAGCATGAACAATTTAAAAATCGCTCATTGCTCTGTGAAAATCGTATTCTAGGGATCAAAATAAGAAACTTTGCCGAAGGAACCATACCTCTAAAACGAATACTGATTTCCCCCAATTTGGGTCGAACTTTTGAAATAAATTTTGAAAAATCCCACTTTGACCCATTTAGAGTGCTCCAATCGAGTCCAAATGTATGACCGACCCCCACTAACTTTGGACGGCCGATCCACCCATGCCAGTGGCACACCCTCTGGAACTCCCCTGGGGGGTTCCCCATACAATCATTTCAAAATATCATCATTTTTGGCCTTTACATGAGAAAAGAAACTAAAAAGTTCGACCCAAATTGGGGGACATCAGAATTCGTTTTAGAGGTATGGTTCCTTCGGCAAAGTTCCTTATTTTGATCCCTAGAATATGATTTTCACAGAGTAATGGGCGATTTTTTTGCCTCCCCACAAATCGACCCGGCCTAATACATACCCAACTTTGGAATGTCCGAACTGATAGCGGCGCAACAAAATAGTTTTTACAGGAATTTAAAACTCATAACTCTCCATTTAGGCAATTTTTCCGTGTCTTATCTGGAATTTCCGTTTCTATTCAAAAACCTTAGCACATCAGAAGCATCCACTTGGCCGAGTATTGGAAAATAATTATGAATTAGCATTCGAATGTTTGCAACTTGCAACTTACAGCTACTTTATTGGCAGCAGGAAGTATTGAAATTCCGCACTTCTCTTCGTACAATCAACACTACGAATTGTCGGCATTATTAATTTAGTGGCTTGGATTTACATCGAAATTTAATTGACGTTCATTCATGCGCCTGACTAGGCCAAACGGCGGTGCAAGGCAAAGCACCAGATAAGACAATAAAGCAGAGCACAAGACTGCAGAGGAGTACTTTTGAGTGCTTTTGAGATTAGTGCCTAATGCGCTGCTGTAGTCGAAGGAATGCCTAGCGTAAGCTGCAAGCGCAGATGGCTACCTGTGAATGTGTGTGTAAATGTAAGCGTATAAATACACTCTTATGTTATCAAATGCATTAGCACTGCACTTAGCTGATCTAATTTCATAACAGCAGCTACAATTAGTGTTCATAATTAGGCTTTCTCCTCTATGGTATTTTGATATCGAATTTGCATTTTTCCAACATTTTCAAGCTTTTGTTGTATATTTCTACATTGATTTTGTTGTTGTAATAATAAATTAATAATAGCAATACCTACTCAAAGTTTATTGCACTTATACGTACCTATTAAGTGTCTATAATTTCCGTTTCTGAACTAATTTACGAATTCATACTAAATTCCATGCATTCCTGTATTTGCATTTAAAATTCACTGGTAAACTTTATTCAATTTGGAAACCCTTATCAGGCTAGCTAGTTGAGCACTCGAATTAAGTCATGTCCCATATGTTATGCAATACTCGCATTTCCAAGTGGCCTTAAGCATTTCCAAGTGTGTGTGTATTTATATTTACGCATACACAGGGTGCGCACGGCGCTTGAGAACAACTTGAGAGTAAAACTAATTAGCTTTTATTTTGAATAAAATTTAATGGATGTTTACGAATTTTTGACACTTCATTAACTTATTATATTCGTTTGGGGAGAAATAAATCCATTAGTATGCTTTTTTTTTTTTTTTTTTTGCTCAAATAGTTTCCAAAATGGTTTTCTGGTCGCTCTTTAGCTTTTAGGCGATGCTACGACTACTGATATGGCGGACAATTTTGATTATTTCTGTGATTTTATCGAAATTTTCTTTAACATCAAAAGCGCCTGAACGGAATGGGCGAAACCAAAATTCCACATAATCATCTCCTGTATTATCGGCATCATAAACACCATTTACTATTTCAGTGGCCTGACATGCATTTTTGCCTTTAGCAAAGAAAAACTGGAAAAAGTATCGAATTTTTTCTTAGTTGACCGCGATTATTTACACCCTGTAACTCACAACTGAGAGGAACAAACAAAAATCAGCAAATGAACATTTTTTAATGTGAAATGTTACCTTGACAACGAGCATTAACTTTTAATTGTTTAATCGATACTTTACGAGATATCGATCACTAAAGCCATATACCGAGAAAATAGGCGATTACCTTTTCCCGAAAATAAAGGCTGGTTAAGTTTAAAGGGCCGGTGTTGATTTTGAATAAAATACAATTTTTTTAGAAAATTATTGTAATTTCTCTATATTATGATAATATTGGTATAGCTTAATTCCTTACAAAACAAAATACCAGCGAAGTGGCCGCCGCGGCCTCGGCGGCACACCTCCGTCCGATGGTCCAAATTTTCGATGACGCTGAGACATAACTGAGGTTCTATGCCGTTAATGTGCCGAATTATCTCTTCCTTTAGCTCTTGAACTGATTATCGACGTACACCTTTTCTTTCAAATAACCCCAAAGAAAGAAGTCCAACGGTGTCAAATCACATGATCTTGGCGGCCAATTGACATCACCGCGAGATTATTTGGCCATCAAATTTTTCGCGCAAAATAGCCATTGTTTCGTTAGCTGTGTGACAAGTGGCACCGTCGTGTTGAAACCACACATCCTCCACATCCATGTCTTCCAATTCGGGCCATAAGAAGTTCGTGATCATCTCAAGATAGCGAACCCTATTCACAGTAACTGCCTGACCGGCCTTATTTTGGAAAAAATACGGCCCAATGATGCCGCCGGCCCATAAACCGCACCAAACAGTCACTCTTTGTAGGTGCATTGGTTTTCCGGCAATCACTCTTGGATTATCATTCGCTCAAATGCGGCAATTCTGCTTATTGACGAATCCACTGAGGTGAAAATGTGCCTCATCACTGAAGATGATTTCCTTCGAACGCACGTTTTGTTCAAATCACGTGCCCGTTTTACCGTTTTCATAATAAGCCTGAATAACTTTAACGCGTTGCTCGATTATGTATCTTTCCATGGTTCAAATTGAGTTAGTCTGAAATTGAAAAATGTCAAATAAATGCAGAAAAAGCTTAACGTTTAGATGTGGTTCACATTCAACATCGGCCCTTGAAATTTAACCTCTCTTTATATCTATAAAATTATTCAATATTGACCATAACGGTATAAGTTGCAGCCTTCACAGAAGAAATGGTGTTTTGTTTTGATTAAGGTCTGGGGTGTTAGGTGGCCATAAGCTCGGTATTATGTGGTCATGTAAATTTTCAGCCACCCTGTCATGTGTCGCCATTGCTTTTTGTGAAGGGGCAGACGCTTGCTGTATGGGGTCTCACCTCTTACACTGTGAATCCAGTGTTTCACTACTCTGTCCATAAACTCGATATATACAGCAGAATTCACTCGAAATCCACTTCATTGCCCATTGTTTCTCGCAACATCTAAAGCTATAAGAGTGGCTAGAAACTACGTGTGCATGAAAACAGGAACCTCTGCAGGAATGGAACACAGCCATCTGCCATTCCTGTGGTTGGTCTTGATCAAAATTTATTTCGTTAGAAAAAACCATAACATCTCACGCGTTTCAAGGAGTTTAATTGTTTAGAAGGTGTTTTTCTCGAATAACTCACTGGTCTCGTGTTTGCTGCGACATAAACTGTCTTCAATGCTTAGCGTTGAATTTCTACTGGAGATCTTCATAGACAACTTGATGGGTAAGTCCCTCAGAAACTTTAAGCTACACCGCAAGGCCTCTCATTGTTCTCGTAATTGATCGCTTGCGCTTGTTGAATAAATTCTACAATTCGGACAGTGTCAGAACGTTCTGTGTTTTTGGCATTTTGCTACAGGTTCTTAAACGCCGCTTGATGTTTCCAAATTTAATTTCAAAAATTTATGCCACACTTAAGATAATTAGAGATTTCTCAATCGGTGTGACAATCGTGACGATAACTGCATGTCTAGTTATTGTTTGAGTAGTCCTCCATGTTTATCTGAAAAAGAGCAAAAAGAAAATTAATGCTTTCAGGAAGTTAAGGGGACAGACACTTGTAAAATTTCGAAATTTTTTTTGTTCATAAAATATTAATAGAATGTGTAAAAAATGTGTGAATTCACAAGTTTTTGAAAATTGTTCGAAAAAATAATTTTTTCGAAGCAAAAATAGTAGGAAAATTCGCCCCAAAACTCATTTTTTTTTTCAAGCATTTTATTCCATATTTGTCCCCTCAAATAAAAAAAGAAATATGTAGCTATTTGCACGTCCTCAAATACCGCATACACCCTGTACATGTGTACGATATACGTAATATTTACATATAAACAAACTGGCTTATCTGCTTTCCTGACCTGCATTTGGTTGCTGTTGTACAACACAGCCCACAGCAGCTCGCAAATTGTGATAAAAAAGTATCTTAAAGAGTACTGGGACAAATTTCTGACTTTAATGAAATCAAAATTCTTATTTTGTAAACATATGCATTAAAAATATATAAATTTATAAATACTTAAATATATAAATTTATATACTAATAAATATGCGATCCTTTAACTCCTATTTGGAGCATAGGCCGTCGAAATTTGTACATAAATTTGTACCTAATTGTGGAAGTAAAGAATTAATAATTAATTAATATATTGAGAATTCAATTCAGCATAACCAAAGAAATAAACCAAAATTCCGAAAAAGGTTCAGTTATTACACCGTGCAACAAAAATCATTGTTTTTTTTTGTTACCAGGAAATATTTCATATGCACGAGAATTATTGCGAATTCTGATTATGAATTTAATTTTTTTAAATACTTTGAGGAGTACAGCTTTTGGCTTTTCAGTGCTTTTGCTATCCCTAACACAACCAGTTTCTTGAATTTTTTTCTTCTTCTTCTTTAATTGCAATTCGTTACCGAATGTAAGCGATCATGTAGGTATATAAAATATAATGTAACTATAAAATTCTATGCATACAAAATTAAATTAATACAATAAAGCTTAACAAATATGCTCACAAAAATAAAAAAATTTTTATACATTTTTTATAATATTTGAAAAAGCGTCTCTGTTTCGGGCTAATTCCAAAAGATGATTGATATTTTGGATTCCGATCCATAGACGTATATTTCTACTAGGATAATTTTTTTCTTCCGATGCCTCGTCTTCCTTCAATTTTTCCTTGCAGTATAAGTTGCAGAAGATTACACTTATGATTTCGGCATATATGACCCAGGTAGGCTGTTTTTCTGCGTTTAATGCACCGTAGAAGCTCTCTTTCGCTATTTACTCTTCGAAGCACTTCAGAGTTTGAGACACGGTCGGTCCACGGGATTTTAAGTATTCTTCTTAGTATCCACATTTTGAATGCTTCTATGCGATTCATATCAGAAACTTTCATTGTTCAAGTTTCCATGACATACAACAAAACTGAGAGAACATAACATCTAACAAAACGTATTTTTAAGTTCAAATTAAAATTATGGTTTTTTAGAACGCTGCTGTATTTATAAAAAGCAGCTCTAGCCATTTCTATGCGGCATTTAATTTCCATTGAATCATCGCATGTATCAGTAATATATCGGCCAAGGTACTTAAATTTTTTAACCCGTTACATCGGCATGTTATTACTTGTCAGTGTGAGATTATTGTAGACATTCTTACAACTGATTGACATAAATTTTGTTTTATTGACATTGATTTTCAAACCATATATTTGGCTTTGTCTTGTCACACTATCGACCAATCGTTAGAGTCCTTCCGATATTGAAGTTGTGTCATTAGCGTATCTTATGTTGTTTGTATATACGCAATTAACTTTAATACCGTCCTCAGTGTTTTCTAAGGCTTCTTGGAAAATTGCTTCTGAATAGATGTTAAATAGAAGTGGAGAAAGAATACATCCTTGGCGTACTCCGTTGGAAATGGGTACATCATACGTCGTTTTTTTCACCGTCAATAACAATGTCTGCCGTTTGATTCCAATATAAGTTTTGTATCACTTGTATGTCCTTTTCTTTAAGATGTAATGCCCTCAAAATTTTGAATAGCTTTTCATGCTGCACATTATCAAATGTCTTTTCGTAATCAATAAAATATAAGAAAACGTCTTTTTGCACGTCCATGCAATTTTCTACTAGCAAATGAACACAAAATAATGCTTCTCTTGTACCCATGCGATTTCTGAAGCTAAATTGTGATTGTCCCATTAATTCCTCACAAGTTTGATATATTCTATTATAAATCACTTTCAGAAATATTTTTAGCGAATGACTCATAAGACTTATAAGTCTATATTCGCTATTCGCTGCAGTGTTTTGCGTGATTCTTTTTTGGAAGAGTAATAAATGTTGATTTAAACCAGTCTTGCGGGTAGTTCATAGACATGATTGAAGAGTTGCACCAGAAGTTGAATATTGTCACCATCGATTAGTTTTGAGATTTCAACCGGCACTTCATCTGGTTCTGCCGCGTTCCTTTCTTTTATGTCGCTTTTCTTTTTTTCACCAACCTTTGAATTTTCAACTCATTCGGCTGTTTATTTGTACCAAAAAAAATTACGAATTTTGCGATATGTTGTTCTTAAAGGTCGACCATTTTCATAGTAAGTGTGAATAATTTTAACGCTTTGTCTAGGAATTTTGCGAAGCCTAAGAAATATTCACCACTCACATCTAAGCGCCTAGAAAGAGTTTTGTGGAAACTAAGAAGATGGGCTGCCAGCAGTAGCCTAATTGTTAAGCCAAGCAAAACGCAATTAATTTTGTTTACAACTAAATGCAACATTCCTGAGTTTAAACAACAATCAAAGGGGTTGAACTCCGCCTACAGTCAAAGCGACATATCTAGGAGTACTGCTAGATCGGAGGGTTAACTGAAGGTAAGAAAGGCAAGTAGGAAAATCTTATGTATCTTGTTTGACTTGTAAACGAGTTATCAGCAGTAACTGGGGTGCAAAGCCAAACCTCGCACTTTGGATGTATACCGCGGTAGCAAGATCGATTATGTCATGCGGAGATTTAGGCGTCTAGCAAGCGTACATTGAGCAGGCTGCGCAGGAATAACAGGAGCTTTGAAATCGTGTCCTGCAGAGGCACTTAGTGTCATGCTCTATCTGTTGTCAATAGACTTACAACTACGATCCACAGCAACGAGCACCGCCTTCAGAATAAAAACAAAGTGCGTCTAGCGTAGTACACATAACAGAAGTGAAACTTTCAAGGCAGACAAAGAAAGAGGGAGAGACCCGAGAGAGAATGAGAGCGAGAGAGAGAGAAAGAATATTTATCTAAATAAATTCACAACATTTGCTGAGAATACAAAGAGACAAAATTTACAGAAAGAAATAAAGGGAGAAGGGTCGACCGGTGTAGGTAAACGCCGGACACAAACCGTGGCAACAACGCGCACTACTCCGAGCGTTTATCACCCGCACAAACGCAGCGATTCCAGAACCGCGGGAACGGCACAAATTACTGCAAGGCAATACCAATAAATCCGACGCCGGAATGGATAGCACTTTATAGACTTTATAGTAGGCACAAGCACTAGCCAGGAAACGGAAATAAGCGTCAAAAAGTAGGCACCAAAAAAACCCCAAAAAAATTGGGACCAAAAAACGCCCCAAACAGTAGGCACCAAGGAAATATAGCGCCAAAGAGTAGGCACAAAAATTTCCTTCAAGTTTGCACCAACAAACAAGCGCCAAAAAGTAGGCAGTGTTATTTCTCACTAGAAATTAGCAACCACAAGGAACAACTCAGGAAAAATAGCCTAAAGTGTATCTAAGATATATATAAGGTATAACTCTCTCTTTCCTTCTCCTCTATGTTATATCTTTTTTCTCTCTCGCGGAACGAAAATGCCCAAAACGTTGCATGGCCTTGAAATTTCACTCTCCATTCTCACTCGTCCATCGACGCTTAAGAAGTTTCACTTCAAAAAGGTAGTTATGGAATGTTAGGATCTTTGATCATAGCGCAATTTTAGATAGCCAACGATTTACCAGCAACTTATCATATTTTATTACCGCCTCCCTAGACTTTAGAATAGAGCTTAAGGTAAAGTTGGCCACGCAAAAGGAGTGGAATTTGAATTCAGAATTGCGCTGACGCAAAAAAAAAAAATAAAATAAAGAAAAGAAACTCTGAATTCGTTTGGTGCGCACGACAGGCATGACTCTCATTTGGCTATCTAGCCATACCCTATGGTCTGAAAGTACCGGGAATGTTTAAATAAAAAAAACGGAAATCTCCTTCCACAAAGTGATAACTTCAACTTGGGAAACAAAAAGAAATCGCACGGGACCATATCAGGTGAATACCGTGCTTGCACGATTGATATTTACTTGGTGTTTGGGCAAATAATCCAGCACAATTTGGACTCGGTGCGATTGCGCGTTAGCATCATGCAAAATCTAGAATTGTTTCCCAGGCAGGCACTAATGATCCGATGGCGCTAAGAAGGGACAGATGTGTGTCTTACAGTCCTACCAACATAAGAAAAAAATGTGGACCGGTTTCCACGTGCGCGGTTCATTTAAATTAAACATTCCCGGTACTTTCTGATCATAGGGTAGGAACATAAAAGGAGAAGGTAAAGCTGTTGAACTGGTAAGAGAGGGAGCATTCCAGAATGAGTCCGAAGCGGTAGAACTAGGCTGTCCCCAAGGTGTGCGCAAAAGGGAGATCTTCTCGCTATTCCAGAAGTAGGCAGTTGCCAAATGGACTAACACCGACTAATACCTGCAAAATAACTAAACAAACGTGGCCCGAAGTCAACAAATCCAGAACTGACGAGTTGTTAAGCAATTCGAGAGCATATATTTGCAACGGCTGAAAGTCACTAAATCATATTCACGATGTGAGGAGTGCATTGCTAGTTGATACATAGAAAAATGAAAAAATAAAAAAAATATTAACTTTTACTTTTCATTCATTAAGCATCCTAGGCAGCGAATTTTCAGCCACTCCTCGCAATTCAACCAAGGTGTTAGATTAGATTAGATTAGATTTGTGGGAGGTTGGACAAGTCCAAGCACTCAGTCAGTACACCATTGTACTACACACGGATAGATTTCAGTAGAAAGAATTGAGATGGGAAAGATAAAAAGTGGGTGGTAAGACGGAAAAATTAGTTTGAGGTGTTCGCCAGTGTCGCCATACTCATGACAGGATAGGCATATCGGGTTGTCGATTACCCCCATAGCAGCCGTATGCTGACCACAGGCGTTGTACCCTCTGATTACACCGACTAGTATTCTCTGGCCTTTCGCTGAGTTTAAGCAGAAAGGTCGCATTTTCCTGTTTGGTTCTTTCACAAAGGACTAAGGTATACTAAGCAGTAAGTTGAAGTTCTCCTTCGAAGCCTTCGAAAGTTGTATACCTTACGTCTTAATAACAACTATATACAAACACATTTTAACACATTTTAGCAGATGGAACTGCACAACTCCACATCCTCAATTTCATTCCATTCCATTCCGTTTTAATATTGTTGTTTGATTTTATAGTTTGTAGCAAATTTTTATGACCGAAAATCGCACAGCAGTCTTTTGTCAATGTGAAATTTCCGACGCAATTAAATTATTCATTTACGAGGGTGCATTATGAGCAATATAATCGTGTGTAGATTTGTCCTTTAGTACTTTGCGCCATTAACGAGCAATATGCGGGGTATTACAGCAGGGGTGGTGCCCAACTGATGCGCCTGCAGGTGTGCTACCATTATTGCACATAAAAACACGAATATTTGCCTATAAATTTCGTCGATTCACCTGAGCTGTCATAAACTGTATTAAACAACACAAAAGAAGACAAATGCAACAGTAGCGAGTCGAGTGCTCTTTTTTGTTCTGGTGCATAAAAACATAGCGTAGGTGCATTAGTGTGAGGGCATATATGCACATCCATACATCCATATGCGCACTACTCACAGGCGCGCCTGCACTCGAAATCGGAATCGAAATAGAGTTGCATGCCTTACGTGCGCGGCACAATGTTGTCTGTGTGTGTGTGTGTGTGTGACAGTTACTACTGTGTAGCGCAGTAAAGCAGCTGGCTTTTTCTTGTGTGTATGTGTGAGTTGCCTTATAATTTGTGTGTGCTTGAACACATGCTGCATGTTTATCTACGACATTTTCGCCCGTGCAACATAACCACATTTGTTGCCATCGACTTTATTTAGCGCCTATTTTCGTTTGTCGGTTCATTCCTTCTTTGGCTCCTTTATTGTGGGTGTTTTTCAAAGGCTTGCTGCAGCATAAAATGAACTACCACAACACCACTTTCGCTCGTAGTTAATATTAAATAAGGAGACATGGACAACCAGCAGCGGTGATGCAAGTTGTGGGTTGCAAGAAGTGCTCGTGCTGCACGGCAGAAATGAATTTTTATGATTGCCATAAATTTCAATGCATTCGGCGGCAGCAGCAGCAGTTGCGCTACAGCTACTGTCATTGTTATTTCGTTTCGATACGTTTCGGTGTTTCTGTAGTTTCTTTATTTTCGGGCGACACAAGTACCAGTGGCCCAAACACATCACCCGCTGGTGTACACTTGTGCTCGGAATAATTGCAGCACAACATTTTACAAAGTTTTCTTATTATTTTCTAAAAAAAAGGCTATACCACAAGAAAAAATAATATTTTCTCAAGTTCCAAACTTTGTACAGAATTAAAAAAAACGTTTGAATTTTTTTTATTTTTTTTATTTTAAAATTTGAAACTTTTTAGTGGGAATTTATGAAAAATTTTCAATATTCAGATTGAAAGCCCATTAAATTTAGGCACGAAAGAAATTTTATAACATTTTTTCAAATTTTGCCCATAGATTGAACCTCAAGACATACAGGGTTTGATTGAAAAGTAATGAGCCTTATTTTTTTTTTGTTAAGCAGTTTTATTAAACCTTTTGGCTTATACAACTAATATTCTTCAAAATAGGACCCTTGCGCGTCAATACACCGCTGGTAGCGGTCCTTCTACTGCAGGAAACATTTTTGAAACTCATCCGCCGGAATCGCGATCAATTCGGCTGTCACAGTTTTTTGGATCGCCTCGATGCAGTCGATACGCCTCCCCTTTAGCTTTCTTTTCAGGCGCGGGAACAAGAAGAAGTCCGGAGGGGACAGGTCTGGGTTGTAGGGAGGGTGGGGAAGCACCGGAACTCCCATCTTGGCCAATGCAGAGGTGCAGAGGCTGCATTGTCGTGATGAAGGGTCCAATTGTTGACGAGGTCGGGCCGAACCCGGGCGATGCGGTTTTCCAGCCGAAGGAGCACTTGTTGGTAAAATGCCGGTCAATGTTCAAAAATTCACGAACCCGGTTCACATCTTCGTCTGTTTGCGTCGTCGGAGGCCTTCCAGATTGCTGTTCGTCTTCGACGTCCTCCCGGCCTTCCTTGAACGACTTGTGCCACCGTTTTACCTGGGCACTGGACAGAGATTGGTCCCCGTAAGCCTCCTTGAGTAGCCCAATGGTTTCGGTACTCGTTTTGTTTAGCTTTACGCAAAATTCGGTCGAGTAACGTTGCTCCAACGATCGCTACATTTTCGCCACTGCAAAATCCTAACACACTTTTAAAACAGCTTGGAAAGAAGAAATTGTTCGTGACGCATGGCTGGTAGGTTTGATAGTTAACACCCACAAAAAGGGGCAAGGTGCGATGTGAAAACCTTCGTGGTATCGCAATACTCTTCTCGAGTTTGCTGGCGAACCGCCTCAGATGTACGGCGGATTATAAACTGGTAGAATATCACTGTGATACTGTGATGTGCTCTGAAGCCAACTTCTTTAGCTTGAAACCCCTCCTGCCATTCACTTCTGCAGCCATCAAAGCCACGTTTAGCAAACGAGTTACTTTAACCCACAAGCGAGGTTGGCTGGCTGAGAGAGGCTGCAGATGGACAAGTCTTATGTCACCTGTCACGTCCGGCCGACTGTTGCAGATCTTTCTGTCATTAAGCAAAAGGGACTGTAGGAAGCTGCTTGGGCTAATAGCAGGCCACTTTCTATGAGCGAAGCACATGGAAAAGGAAGGTATGACTCTCCGCTGGAGGAAAAGATGAGACGAAGGACCACTTTCTGTGCGTCTTCCCGGCCTACGCTCGAATCAGGCACTGATGTGTTGAGAAGCGAACACTTTGGCTCTTTGACCTCACATGATCTACACAGATTTCTTCGGAGGATGGGTGCATTTAAGGAAAATGAAAAAGGTATTTCCTAGTCGTCTCGACAAAAACACAAAACAAAAAAAAAAAAACATAACAAAAAAAATCACTGTAGTTTTCACCCCGAACGCTCAACACATGACCAGCTGTTCAATCTATTGTAATACAAAACCTTGATCGATTCGATCTTCATCCATTTCAAACAAGCTTTTCATAATGTCCTTTGAATCAAAATCCCTCAAGCATTCACGGAGCTCGGCATAAACAAACAACTATTACGCTTAATATAGCCACCCTTAGCAACAGCAAAGAAAACGTCTTTGGGAAACAGTCAACCTCGGAACACTTTCTCATCAAAAGTGCTGCCAAACAAGACGACACCTTATCAAAAACTGTGCTCAATTTGCTTTTGCACTACGCAATCAAGGACGATGTGGGATCCGGTCATCTGTTCAGACGCTCCGGCCTAACCATCGCGTATGCTGATCATATAGCGAGCCTCGCTTGAAATCGAAGGTACATGGATGAGCTTTTCTCTAGGTTAGGATAAATGGCTGTCCTTGCGAGGGCCTCACTTGGACAAATATTCAAAATTGGCCCGTTGTGATGCCAAATAGGGAGATGCCAAGAAGGGAAAAAACCAGACTGGAAGAAGCGACTTTGGATTAGTAGATGAGGGCGATTTACGAACAACAAGCTACTGATGAAATTCACCCGGTGTATGATATTTACACCCGCAATATCCGCAGGTGTAGCGAATGTCTAATTACGAGGGCAGGACAGCTGCGAAGAAGTTGCTGAGATGATTCCATCTCGTCCTCCAGACAGCTTCTGCTGAAAGGATTTGAAGCTATCCCAAGCCTCACCGCATGGACACCTAACGAACAATGTCCGGAAAGAATACCTACCAAATTCGAGAGCTGCGGCTTTGTTAGCCTAAGAATTTCCCTCGTGCGCCCCTACCTACCCGTGGCCAGAAGAATCTCGCACCTTTGTACGTTTGCGCAATAGCTCAGTGCTCGCGGACTTGACACGAGGCAACTTTTCTCTAACAGCGAAACAAAAGTTAAGGCTGTCGGGCTCCATATCAACGCCGATAAGACCAAATACATGAAAATGTCACGTGATGTTGAGAGGCGGAAGCCTGAAAATATAATTATTGGGCAGTAGGCTTTTGAAGGAGTAGAGAGTTTCAAGTGCCTGGGGGGGCTACTAAGAAATGACAGTAGTGTACAAAACTGCAACCAAGATCGACTTGATGCAGCAAACAGCGCTTTCTACGCCAGCCGGAAACTACTCAACTTTCTTTTATTCTCAAGAAAAATAATTATATAGCTCACGGCTTCCACTTAGTTGGACTGCTTAGGCCTACCAGATCATGCGAGACTGCAAGTTTTGAGAATTCGGGTATAAAGTTTAAAATTTTGATTTGAATTTGTATGCAGAGACTTCTCTCGCGCAGCTGTAAGTACCGAATTTACAAAACAATAATAAAACCAGTTTTGACGTACAGCTGTAAGTCCATGGATACTGTCAGTCAGTCCGAACTTTCAAAAGAGGAGTCTTACGAAAATTGTATGGTTCAATACGGATTGAGGATAGTTGTAGAATCCGAAACAATGAGGAACTACTGTGGACTTGCAAAGGGGAAGATGTCGTTAAGTTCGTCAATTCGCATTGACTCCAATGGTTAAATCCTGTTGTGCGCATGAGTACGGAACGGCCCCCAAAATCCTTCTTAAATAAGAAAACCTAGGAAACGCTGGTTCGACGAAGTCAACGGAGCCATCAAGAAACTGAAAATACATAACTGGTGGTGTGGTGCCTTGAATCGTGTAACTCGGTAAAGGCTAGATGATGAAGCTAAAGGTCACCCCGAGCTGTATGGCTGCCTGATGATGATGGTGAGGATGACAAGATACACTTAAAAAGTAAACTAAAAATTAAATAAAGGGTGGTTAAGTTTGAAGGGCCGATGTTGATTTTGAATAAAATACAATGTTTTTAGGAAATTATTATCATTTATCTTTATAATGATAATATTATTAAGGCTCAATTACGTATGGAACAAATTATTGGCCAAATGGCCGCCGCGGCCTCGGCGGCACACCTCCATCCGATGGTCCAAATTTTCGATGACGCTGAGGCATAATTGAGGTTCTAAGCCGTTAATGTGCCGAATTATCTCATTCTTTAGCTTTTGAATTATTGCTGTCTTATCGATATACAACTTTTCTTTCAAATAACCCCAAAGAAAGAAGTCCAACAGTGTCGTTGACGTTTAAGTGAGGTTCACATTCAACATCGGCCCTCGGAATTTAGCCACCCTTTAAATAGTGAAAACTTTGCAATATGTCGCGTTGCTATTATTGTGCACCCAGGTGCACACGTATTCTCAAATAATTTTATATGTAAACCCATTTTTATATGCACATAAACTGCTGCAGAAAATTGTTGGATGAACTCATCCTTTTGTTATGCACACAAACATTTAAACTCGCATTTAAAGCTGGTTAATAATACGTGCACACACATACATACACATGCAAGCGCTTTTGCATCTCAATGCGCCCCAAATTTGCTCCACCCTGCAACCTTTTCTCTTCTTCTTGCTCCTCCGCCCTTTCGCTACCACCAACGGTTCGGTTCACTACAGACAGTATTTTATTGTTAATTCGTTTTTAAGTGTATAAGGATATGCGGAGGATATGTCGCACTACTGTGCAACCAACAACTGCCCACACATACACACAAGTTGTGGGAGTGCAACAAAACCCTTATGAAAAAATAGCACCTTCTGACCTCAACTCTGTACATTTTTGTGTCTGCTGCTGCACTTTTATGATTGCGCAGCCTCGCTGGCTGAGGTGCATCACCGCTGGATATATGAAAATGGTGGAAAATATTAATATCCCTGTAGCAATTTTTCTCTTTTATTATACATTCATTATTTTATTTGCTGTCGCTTTCTTCTGCTTTTTCATTTTATTTTGTTTTTGCTTATTTTTGCGTTGGCTTTCGCCATCTGAGGTGACTCACATTTTTTCACAATGACGCCTTCAGTGTGATTGGGTTGGTGCATCCACGAGTGTGCGTGTGTGTGTGTATGATTCTGTAATGACGTTGCATCAGGCAGTCACTACGAAAAATAAATTATGTTGCCACTTTTATAAACATTACTCTAATTGGTTATTTGTACCAAATGAAGAGTGAAAAAATTTCTGTGTACCAGTGGAATCTACGAGGAAATGTGGATTCCTTTAGAGGTGTTAAGTACAAACCAAAAGTATTGCCTTGACAATTATTTGTGCGCCTGAATTATTTGTGCAATTTAATTATTAATAACAAAAATTGAATTTGAAATTCGAAAATGTCATATGAACGACTTGAAAAAGAACGCTAGGAGGGTCATTAAAAATGAATGCTACCAAACTAAAAACTTTGGAAGTTATCGCGCAATTTTGAATGAAAACAAAAAAGACATTAAATATGCGAAACGCAACTGATGAAAGGAGTACTGCGAATCCATTGAATCTGTGCAGAATTCCGCCAGGCTAAACACAAGATCCTTTCGAGAGACCACTCCCGCAGAACTTTTGTAAAAAGAGAGGATGAGGAATGAACTGAATCTGCAGAAGAATCTTGGACTATCCTGGAAATAATCACTCTGCCAAAAATTATATTACCCTACGTAACATTGTCGACACGAGTCGACAGGTAGCCCTACTAGATGTTTCCCTGAAATCGGAGCTGTCAGTTGACAGAATCACATGGGCAATCAATAGTTTTCCGACCTTTAAATCTCCTGGTTCTGACGATGCCCTGCCTGTGGTGTTTCAGAAAACAGGAACTTTGGTGGTTCCAGTCCTGCAAGAAATATACATGCCGTGTATCGCTCTTAATTACGTCCCCACCAACAGGAAGATAACGAGGGTTGTTTTCATACCCAAGGTTCGGCCAAGGACTTTAGACCTATAAGTCTTACCTCATTTATCCGAAAAGTGTTTGAAAGATTGATTGATTATCATACCCAAGAGCATATCAAATCCAAATTATCTCCAGCGCAACATGCTTACCTGAAAGGGAAATCCACGGAATCAACTTTACACGAGGTCGTAGGGACTGTGGAAAAGTCTCTGGAAGACAAACAATTCACCTTGGCGGCCTTCATAGATATAGAAGGTGCTTTTAATAACATCAGGGCGGAGTCGATTGTCACTGCATTAGATAGACTAGAGGTGGAAAAACCTATATGTCTCTGGATGTCGTCCCTGCTTGGTTGGAGCGAAGTTAATGCAGTCGCAAGAGGGGATAAAGTCACTAAAGTCACCAAAGTGCCCTTACTTTGGCTAGGTGATATTGACAAAGTTCTGATGATGTGAAATAAGGATGGGGTTAAGGTAGTAGCATACGTTGATGACTTGGTCCTGACGGTATCGGGACCGTTCAGGCATAGCTGAGATTTTGGAAGGCCACTGGCTGTACTCAGTCGATGGGCTGCCACTGGCGACCTCTGGGTCAACTCTAACAGAACGGAGCTGGTGCTATTTATCAGAAAATATAAACCGCCATCCTTTCCACTTCCCAAATTTAATAACCGCTTTCTCCCGCTTTCATCGGAAATTAGGTATCTAGGAGTGATACTTGACTCCAAGCATCATTGGAAGCTACACATTGAAAATCGGGTAAAGAAGGCCAACATAGCCCTCTACTCCTGCAAATCTATGTTCGGTCAAAAATGGAGACTCAAACCACAGGTCCTGCTGTGGATGTACAACGCAGTGGTTTTGCCAATTTTAACGTATGGATGCTTGGTTTGGTGGGAAGCTCTTCTAAAGGGCTATAATATCACTAAACTGAGGAGGGTGCAAAGGACTGCATGCATTGGCATCATCGGAGTATGTAAAACTTGCCACAGTGCCGCCCTAAATGTCCTTTCGCACTTACTTTCCATTGACTTTTACATTATTTCCATCGCAGCTCAAAGTACAATGAGGTTAAAGGAGATTGGCCTCTGGAGGCAATCCCTCATGGGACATGGTAGCATTTTCGAGCAGTTGGCACCGTAATTCTCCGAACTTCTAATAGATCTCTCTATCCGCAAACTAGAGTTTGAGGGTCGTGCTAGGGTTATCTTTCCAAATAGGCAGGATTGGATCAAGGGGAAAATATGCAACGAAGCTTGCACCTCTGTCTTCACTGACGGTTTCAAGATGGAATCGGGAGTCGGAGCAGGGGTTTTCTTTAAATCAGCCAATTTATCTATCTCCTTTAAACAGCCGAACACTGCTAACGTTTTTCAAGCAGAAGTCTTTGCGATCTTGCAGGCATGCAAAACGCTGGGGAACGCGGGAGCGAGGGACATAACATTTTCTCCGATAGTCAATCCGCGATTAAGGCTCTGACGGCGCCATATTGCAGAACATAACTACATAGTAAACTCCTGTAAGAAGGAGATCAAATTTATTGGGTGTGCAGGTAATATTTCTCTGATCTGGGTTCCAGGACATAGGAACATAAAGGGAAATGCAATTGCTGATGAGCTTGCCAGGAAAGGGACTGAATTGGCCTGAGCGACTTCCTACCCGGTCATGGGCATCCCCTTGACAGTTGTTGAAGGGTAACTGCACAAATTATTTCCCAGGAAAGCGCAGAAAAGATGGAGCTCCATTTCTTCATATGCTATTTTGAAAACCCTTTTGTGCAAAGTATCATCATATTAATTTAATTTATTCTTCAAAAACCAAAGAAAATTGTTAGTTAGTTTATTTATTGTTAACCAGTTACAGTGCAAATGGAATAAAAAATATAATAAAATAGAACCAAATTCAAATAATTTTCAGCGCATATAAATGTCTTTTTCATGCACAGAAAGATGAGTCAACCAACAATGGGGTACTTAACTTTTGAGCGTTGAATATACACATAAAAAATATAAATCAAAATCACATTTTTGTCAACCAAATTGTCATATTTGTGGCTTTGTGCATTTTATCCGAAAAGGTTGTCATTGAATTGTTTGCCATTTCACCGTGCGTGTGCTGGTGTGTATTTCTGCATAATCTTAAAATGACTTTTATCCTTTACAAAAAGGCATCATTTAATAAAGGCAATAAATTTCCCACACACACACACACGTCCATATACAAAGCAATCAAAAGATCACAAGCAGAGAAAGTATAAGAATTTGCACAAAGAAAGCCATAGTGCAGAAGCAGAAAGTCAACGCAGCGCGCACCTGAACGCCTCTTTGGGGAAGCTGCTGTGCAACTGTGTAAAATTGGCTGCAAGTGACAGCTGACAAGTGGAAAAACCACATACTGGCATATAAGTGGCATGAACAAACGCATGCATAAGCACAGACGAGCATTTAGACGCATGCAGATATGAGAAAACGCCTGCTGGTAGGCAACGAAATGAAGTTGTGCTTTCAAGGAATGTAGTGCCTTTTCAAATACGGCAGTATGTAGTTATATAGTATTTACAAGCATATATTTTTTTTTTTTTTTGTTATTTGTGTGCATGTATTTGTGCGCGTTTGATAACCACTTCATTTTCTGCATAATCGAAATCTTTATTTTCTTACATTCATTTTTATTGCAATTTCTTTTCGTTTTTTTAACAAAAATTGGTGAATTTGTGAAGTTTCGGGTGAATTTTCTTTGAGTCAGTCGACATAAAAATTTTAAATAATATAGACATGAGTATATGAAGAATTTGCGCTGTGCCTTTTACTCTTATTTCTGTATGCGAAATCTCCATCGCTTTCACGTGCAGATTTTTATTACTTTTTTATGAAGTTTCATGAGTCCTTTGAATCAGCGTTTTCCCTACCGGCAAGCACACGGCCTTGCTTTTGCCATTTGACATTTGTGCAACATATTGCCGTTCACATTTATGGACCTCATAAAAATTATTGGCATTTCCAACATCATTGCGTGCTGAGTATTGGTGCTGAAGTACTTATGCGCTTATATGTATTACACCTATGTATGTGTGTGTGTATGTATATATATGCGTGTATTTATTACACGTATGCATGCAAGCATGTGTGTATGTTTGTATGTATGCACGCAAGCACATCCTTTGGCTCATGTGTCGTCATCGCCAATCGCGTTTTGGGTTGCCTGTTGTCAAAGTATGGCGAATTTGAGAAGTCACTCTGGAGCAGCGCAGAAATCGGTTGGAGTGTAGGCAATAAATGCAATAAATGCAATTTGAAGTTGATTGAAGTTTAATAGATTAAAAACACATAAAAAATTGGGAAATTAAATTGCAGCGCACACAAAAAAAGTAAGCGAAAAACCAGTCAATCGAAGGCAGAGGAATACAAGGCCATAAAAATGTGTGCGCTGAAATTTACAAGCGCAGCTGTTGAGTAGAGTAGAGGCATTAGAGAGCAATCAAAAATTACAGGAAATGTTGCACTGCTGAAGAGTATAAAACAAAATTTGTTGATACTTCAGCGTCAAAAATATGCTCGAGCGAAGGTAGTGAAAAGTGAAATGTCCATTTAAAAGTCAATGAAATGACTCGACTGACGAGTACGATGAAGTAAGTTGCAAGCAACAAAAGTGTATGGACAATAGCGGCAGCAGCACCAGCAATTTGGAATAAAGTTTATGTTCACCCTCGCCCAACTTGGCATGGAAAGTGGTTTTATGATTAAGCCATAAAAGGTGCAAAATTTTATTGCTGCCCACTTATAGGCGGCATTTTATATGGATGCTTACTTTTGATTTTATTGCTGCTATTTACTTCAGAGAGTTTTAGGGAATTTTATTACCCTGAAAAATGTGATGAAGATTAGAGAATCATATCGCGAGATTTTTGTACATCCAAACGAGATGTGAGGCAAGTTTATAGCTTGCTTTTAAGCCTATTGAATATAAATGCTTATATTTTGATGAGCTAAGTAGGGAATTTACTGGAAAAGAGCTGCTTTTCTTGAACAATTTTTTGCCTTTAGTGGGGCGAAAAAAATGGAATGCTTAACAATTTCTCGATGTTTGGATAAAGTTCCACATAGCTCCGCATCACACAAAGCTATGGCAACGCTAAAAAACAAATTTCACTTTTAGAACCGAGTTTTAAATTTATTTAGCCGAATCACTAAATCCTTTAGGTAGATCGGTGAAATCTTGCCTATATACAATTGCAAAAGATATTGAGAAATCTCTGTATCAGAAAGAGCTTGCGGTGGGCGCTTTCCTCGACATTAAAGGGGCTTTTAATAACGTTCTCCCGAAGGCACTTACTAAGTCTCTGGCTAAACTGGGTGTCGCAGCCGACCTTTCCAGTTATCTCTAAAGAATGCTTAGCAACAGAACAGTCGTGGCAGAGTGGGGCGGCGTCCCTCACCGCCGGCAGATGAATAGGGGCACTGCGCAAGGCGATGTTCTCTCATCATTTCTCTGAGTTGCCGGTGTCAATGGCTGGCTGGAGGAGCTGATGAGAACGATCTACAGCGTGATTGCCTACGGGAATGACATGGCACTAAGCGTTAGAGGAAAATTTGTGTATACTCTGTACGATTTGAAGCAGGGATATCTGAACGTAGTTGTTAGATGGTCAACAGATTGTAACTATTGTATCGTATATCCCAAAAAAATATAAATTTGTTGTAGCATTGAGCTCCCTTCACCATTCTCCATTTGTTGATGAGGGTGACAGAAAAAAACCTGAAATAATACTTCACTATAATGAAATAAAAGCTGGTGTGGATGCGCTTGATCAGCTGGTTGCTAGTAAACGTCAACGACATTTATAGTAAACGTCAAACCAAACGTTGGCCAGTTGCCCTCTTTTCGAATATGTTAGATACTTCGGCATATAACGCATACGTAATATGGACAGAGATAAATCCCTCATGGAACTCCAACAAGCTTTATAAGCGAAGACTTTTTCTTGAAGAGTTGGGAAAGCAAATCGAACCAAATATTATCCGCAGAGAGAGACTGGCGCGAGGAATCGCTGCTAAGAATATAGTAAAAAATATTCAAGAAAACTCCAAATCTGCAGAAGAAGCGTCTACTTCTAATATTTCTGCCAGAAATGAATCCACCAAAAAACGACAGCGATGTTTCTTTTGTCATCATACAAAAAATTCGAACAAATATTCAGCTGTTTGCAGTACGTGCCAAAAATTTGTTTGCAAGGAACATAGCAGCTTAGTTTGTGAAAATTGCCGTTAAAACATACATACATATCTCAACTATTTTCTACAATTAACATACACTTAACTTGATTCAAATAAAAAAAATACGAATTCTATCAATAAAATAGTGTTATTAGTGGAGTTTTTATAAGTGGGTCAAATTGACCCAAAACACTATATGTGTAATTTTTTCCTAACATAGCAGAAGGGTTAAACTGGCTTACAGCCCAATTAGAATCGAGAATTTTCATATTTTTCAAAAAACAAAAAAAAAAAAAAGAATTTATTCACTATGTAAATATCTTGAAAAGATTGAATCTCGTTGAAAAATGGGTACTGACTGAAAGATAGAAAATTTAATTTGCCATAATTTGCTTTATTTCAAGTTTTGGTCGGTAAACGAACTCTCCAGATATTAGAAATAATTATGACCTTCACTTTTTCTTGTAATCAAAACCATTTTTTGGTGATATCTCGATACCAAAATTGTGTGGATTTTCGGAATCAACGACCGACATTAAAAAGGAATTGGATGATCTGGTTCTAGCGCCAAAAAATAATTAATTATTTGTAAGCCTGTGTAACTATCAGGTCAGTCCATAAGTTCGTGCGTTTTTTAAAGGTGGTTCTAAATTTAATAAAAAAGATGTTTAAAGTATTTATAAATTTAATTAATAATATATTTTCCTTCATTATTTACAATGTCTTCTCAACGTTTAGGCAAATTTTTAATTCCCTGCTCAAAAAATTGTTTGTCCTTGGAGCCAAAATACGCTTCGATATCCCTTTTTATAGCTTCTTTTGAGGAGTAGTTCTTGTTACTCATATGGGATTGAAATCCACGAAAAAGGTGATAATCACAAGGTGCAGTATCCGGAGGGTATGGCGGATGCGGCATTAGCTCCCATCCGAGCTCGTTCAGCTTGCCTAATGTTTGCCTTGCGGTATGAGGTCTTGCGTTGTCGTGGCGAAACAAAACTTTGCGTCCATTCACTAAAGACGGTCAATTTTTGTTAAAGGCCTCATATAGGTTTGATAGCTGATGGGAATAATAATCAGCAGTTATCGTCTGGTTTGGTCCAGAAGTTCATAATAAACAATACCGGCCATATCCCACCAAATAGACAGGAGAATCTTCTTCGGATGCAGGCCATCTCTAGTGGTCTGTTCTGGTGTTTCATCTTTACCTAACCTTTGGCGTTTGCGAACAGGATTATTGTAAAGGACCCAGTTTTCATCACCAGTTACGATACGGTTCAAAAAACGTTTATTTTCAAGCCGTTGCAGCAGCTGAGAATACACATTCACTCGCTGCTGAAGGTTCACGACGGAAAGTCTATGCGGAACCCATTTTCCCAGCTTTCAAACCTTTCCCAACTAAGCCAGGTGCCTGTGAACTGTTCTATGCGATGAGTTTAACCTCTGAGCTATCATATCGACTGTCAGTCAAATTTGGCTCCGCTTCCACGAGTTCGTATGTATACGTCATGGCTGCTTGATTTTTTCGCTTTTCCTCATGTTTGACTTTCTCCCAATAAATAATCGGATAGTAAAATGAATGCCGTTTGACTTCAATTTTGTCGCCGTTGAACACCAAAACACCAAAAATTTTACTTTCCGGCTGGCTAAAAACGGCGCATTCGGAGCAAGCGCAAGAAATCACAAAAATAAAAAAATAAAATATTTATGCATATAATTCACGGCTCATAGCCGCTTCCGTTGCTTACAATATGCTACGATTTGCTTCCGTTTCATTTGATATTTATTGTTATTGTCTCTGCATGGAGGGAGAAACTTCAGCGACACTTGCACACACCAACACATGCAACACAAGAATACATTTTTGTGTTAACATAAGCCAACTCAACCGGATATCTGGTGCTCCCCAAGCAGCCGCAAGCAGCTACAAGACGCTTTTCGCTAATATTCCTAAGAATCGTCAAGCGAGCGTATGTGTCAACACATACATACATATGAGAACATGAACAAAAAAAAAAGAGTATTGCACAATAAAATTATTGAATTGTTCATTCGCTTGATATTCCATGCGTAATTCTCTTTCACCCCATTCATGAATATTTGGGCGCATTTATTGCGTTATAATATTTTCATTGCCTCAGCCTCATTGTGGGAATGCGCGTTGTGAATACACATACGCACACGCATACTAAAATAGATAGTGAGGAGAGCATTACAATGTCGTCACATATGAATGTAGTTGTTGTCACCCGAACACTACCCTCTCTCAATAGTTCAAATGCTCGTACATACAAATGAGCAACTCGTACTTGAATCTACATGGATGCTTGAATGTATGTATTCATATATGTGTGTGTGTGTGCGTGTACGGCATGTTGTTACTGTTTTTTCTTTTTATGTTGAAATGTGCGAGCATCCATTTGAGCTTTAGTTTTATGGAATACTTTGCCTTTTTGTCCAAAAAAATTTGCACAGTCGTTAAATTAACAATAACATGCGGATAATAATAACCAGTCAACGCAAATTGGCAAGCTAATGACTGCTGGCTGCTTGTGGTAGTAGAGTGTGAATGTCGCCTGCCGCTTGCAGGATAATGAAGCCACAGTGCCCTGTAGAGAAAAATTCCTTGGTCTCGTATCGCCAATCTTTTGGTGACTTTGCAGTCGCTGGCTTATACATTTTTGAATTTTTACTTAGGTCTCTGAGAATTTTATTGCTTGAATATTTTACAGCAATAAATTAAATGTACATAAATTATAATTCCTGAAAAAGGAAATTATTTATAAGATTTCTTTTTAATTTAATTCAATATAAGCGGAAAAAGAAATCGAAAAAAATCATTCTTTATTTTTTGCTGAAAATCCATGCTTAAAAAAAACTGGAATTATTCAGTTAAAACGGCTAATTTTCTTTTGCTGGAATGTTGGTACAACTGTCCTCTATAGTGTCGCAGAGTTTGTGCGTGATCTGTCAATTAGCTTTTTTTTGACATTTAAATCTATGAATCAACCGCAGGTGTACTCTGCGATTTTCACTATGGATAAAAGTATTGAAGAAAGAATTTGTTTTAAATTTTTTGCTTTATCACGGATCTAAAAACACTGGTCTACGAGTGGTATAAAGCTTTTGCAGAGGGCTAAGAAATAGTGGAAGGTTTGCCCCCATCTGGTCGCCCATCAAAGTCTTCAATGGATGCAAACGTCGACAAAGTCAAGGAAATCGTGACCTTAGCGTGTCTCATGTATCAATTCGCAATATTTTACAACATCAATTGGGCATGAGACGCGTGGCTGCTCGACTCGTTCCAAGAAGACATGCTTGAGCAAGTGAATTCGGGCCCAACGTTTATTCAGCGCACCATAATAGGTGATGAGTCGTGGGTTTATGCGTTTAACATGCAAACCAGTCAACGCCTGGCTGAATGGCGTTATCCACATAAGCCGAAACTCAAAAAAACCACATCAAAGTCGGTCAAAAGTGAAGGCCATGCTCTCGTTTTCTTTGATTACCGTGGTGTTGTGCCCTCGTAATACATCCCAAATGATTATACGGTAAATAGAAAATATTATGTGGAAGTTATGCGACGTTTGAAAGAGAATGTGCGTATGAAACGGCCCAATTTGTGGAAAGAAAACTCATGGATCTCACACCATGATAACGCACCGTCTTAAAAGACTAATATTGTGAATACTTTTTTAACCAAAAACTCGACAAATAACATCGAACAACCACCATATTCATCGGATTTAGCCCCCTGTGACTTTTTCCTTTTCTCAAAACTTAAATTGCCACTCCGCGGGCACCGCTTTGTGTGGATAGAGCCCATTAAAGAGAATTCGCTGAAGAAGACCTCTTCAAACGCGTTAGAAGATGCTTTGATGACTGGACTAATCGTTGGCATGGATTTGACTTCGAATGGAGCCTATTTTGTGGGCGGTAAAATAAATTTTGATGATTAAACAAATATTGTGCGTTTTATTGAACAATTCCCGATACTTTTTTGACAGAATGTAAAATTAATATCTTAAATATGACCTTGTGAAGAGTATGACCTTAGGGCGTAAAAGTATCTTCATATTTCTTATTGAATTATGGCGCACCTCCCCTCAGTTGTGCTGAAAACTTTAAAGGCCTTAAAACCGACTTGAAATTGCAATGATTAAATGTGCATTTAGTCGTATGTAGTCATAATTGGATTATCCATGGAAGTACGATAAAAATGTTTGCCTATACAAGGTGGCGCAAAATTAACCATCCTATTGGAAGATTTATAATTTTGATTTGATTTAATTATTTAATAATTTTAAAAGCAAAATAATAATTTCGTAGATTTTATTCGACACTTCTGAACTAGACAGCTGTAGAATGCAAACATACAGGCAATTTAGCGCGTAAAGGTCAAAATAAAGATTTCCATCGTCGAATTTCGTGGAATATTAATTTGAAAATAATATGTAATGTAATGTTTGATATATATGAAAATTTCTTGAACTTGGTTTATTTCACTGACGCTTGGAAGAAAAGTTAAACATTTAGTTATTCCTTAGCCAACTACAGTGGCCTACCCTCATAAGGAGGAAGCACGAAATAGTATGTACAATCTCCCTAAAAATCTTGTTACCGCAATATTAACCCAACTTAATTCGCTTTCGTTAGATACTCCTGAGTCTGAGCAGGGCATGATGATATCAAAAATATTATGTTAAGATATCTCCCTTAAGAGGCAATACAATTTTTTTCCTCTATAATAAACTCTTGCCCCAAACTAAAGGGTTTTCCAATAAGATGTGTTACTGGTGAATGGATTGTGCTGTGGAGAGATTTTTTATGGCCGAAATTGGATGGTATTGATGTGGACAACGTTTATTTTCAACAAGGCGGCGCTACGTGCCACACAAGCAACGAAACCATTGATATTTGAGGGGAAAAGTTTCCGGTCCGGGTTATCTCTCAAAGAAGTGATCACAATTGGTGATGACTTGTGACTTTTTTCTTTGGGGTCACGTGAAAGCGAAGATCTACGCTAGCAGCCCAGGGTCGATTCAAGACCTCAAAGATGGAATTCGTGTGGTTAACGAGGACATAGGGCAGCCACTTTGCAATTCGGTTATGGAAAATTTCAGGAAAAAGGATATGTCATGATGTTATTTTCCACTATTAACGGCCTCTTTATAATGAAATAAACATCCGACCATTTACATTAAACAATAGTATTTTTTTTTGGAATATCAAAATAACACCTCTTATTAAAAAACCCTTTGCAATATTTTCCCAGCATTTGGGAAATAGCGAAAATCGTACCACTCCGCAAGCTTGGTAAACCAATCAATATTGCTGGAAGTTTCCTACCTATTCGTCACCTAGGTCGTCTGAGCAAAGTTTTTGTAAAAGTGATTTAAGGAAAAATATCTCTACTTATAAATCTTATTCGAATAATACCAAAAGAACGGTTTGGAGCAGCAGGTTTAGGCAGCAGGCAGTATTAAACGGATCTCTAATCATGTAAAATCAAGCTTTGAGAATAAAAAGTCAATTGGGCTAAGATTTCTGGATGTTAAAAAAACATTTGATTCAGTCTGGCATAAAAGGCTTATACATAAATTTGATAACTTGCACTTTCCGCCATATCTTGTAAAAATAATTCAAAGTTTTTTCGAGCAATCGGTTCTTTTGTGCGCGTTTAAATAACGAATACTCCACATTATCCATTAACCGGTTGGAGTCCCTCTACGCTAAAACTAGAAAATCCTGAAACAACATGGGCTATCTCTGTAGCTATCTTGGAGTGGTTTTTGATAAAAAAAAATACATATTGTGAACATGTAAAATGCACACAAGAGGAAGTTAACCTAGCCATTAAAATACTCTCTGTAACCCTATGACTAACAGGCCGACTACTATGAGTAAAGAAAGAAAATTACTAATTTACAAAACAGTTGTTCAATCCATAATTCTTTACGCTTGCCCAGATTGGGACACCGCTGCCGAATCGCTTTAAAAAAAACTGCATGTATGCCTGAATAAAATTTTTTAAATGATGCCTGGGCTTCCCTGTGATTATCCTTCCATAAGGCTTCATAGTCACTCAGAGACTAAACTTCTATCAGAGCAAATTCAAATAGTGACTTATAGGTTCACAATTCGTTGCGCCATATCTGGCAATACATTAATTTTTTATACAGGCGATATTTAAAGTTAAAATGTAAAAATGTAATGCTTTTCTACTTAATAAAACTAACTAACTACAATTTTCCTAGTGCTCTTGTTTCAACTGACTGCCCAGTAAAGCTTTGTTCTAAAAGTTAAACTTCTCTCGCTAGTTTAGATTTTCTCCTGCAGGGCACGCATATATGTATGTATATGGAGTAGTAGTACGAGTATTTCCAACAACATTACCCATTACAAACACACCCTTATTCAAGCAACTGGGTCTGCAAACGCCTGAGTCCGCATATGTTACGCATTTAATTTCTTTATTTTCGCTTTATTTGTTCGCTTCTTTATAGGCGCAATCAAAATATGCCAGAGGCTCACTCGTAAGTCACTTAATTTATTGCTCTGTTTTGTTTTTGGTATTCGTGGATATTAGCGCTGGTCTGCCACATTTTAATGTAAATAAGGCATTTTGCTTCACTTGACTGAACATACATTTGTATAAGTAGATTTTATATATATATATATGCAATTAGAAAATCGTGTATGTGCAAATTTTGGTGTAAGTGGCACTAATCGTTTGTGTATTTTTATGAATACTTTGAGTAGTGGTGCTGTAATTTTTTGAATTTGGATTTGCCAAAATTTGATTATGGCGACAAGGCTGGTAAGCATCGTGGAAGGCATATCTTGAAAACTCGCCTTCTTCAAGACCTAAAATCTAAATCTATGGTATTGGTGTTTTGGGAAATAAGACAGACTGATCAACTAGTAACATCAGGACATGCTCAGAATACCTTCTTTCCAGAAACAATCGATGCTATGCGTCAATTGATAACGGGAGATAGTCATGCGACATATCGCGCGATAAAGGCATCCCTAGTCATTAGTTGAACCAGCGTACGTTCAATATTCTCCATATTCATGAACATTAGGTCGTCAAGAAGATTTATTCTCGACACCGCATTATTTGACAATTGCCTAAAAAAGAACTCGTGTCGATTGGTATAAAGAAATGTTGAAGAAATTCAGCTGCGGTAGTTCAAACTACGTCTATGACATCATGACAAGTGACGAGTCTTCGATCTATATATCTATCTAACCAAAACAAGCAACAAGTAATCGACAGTATGAGTGTTTTAATATATACTTATGAGCCTAATCCACAAAAGTTGTTCGCGCAAGAACCATCTCAAAGCAAAGGCTCCCTGTTTGTTCGGAAAATCTGCTGTTGTCGCAACCGTACCATTAACGAAATTTATAAAAGTAAACCATTTGCTTTGCAGAAGATTTTGGATAATCAAGGAAAACCAGTCGCCGAAGAAGAAAGGCAATGTGAGCTCCTACGTTCCGGCTCACACAAAAGAGTTTTCTAGTACTCAAAAGGTTGAATTATGGGCACTCGACCCTGATTTGGCACTTCATGATTTCCTTTTTGTCCCGCACATAAAAAATTAAATGTCAGGCCAACGCTTTTCAACGTCTAAAGCAGCTGTTAAAGGCTTTAAACAGCTAATTTTGGAGACGTCCACTTCTGAGTGGAAAAACTGCATTGAAATCTAATTAAGGTGAATGCAGAAAAGTATTGACTACCAGGGAGAATAATTGGAAAAGCAATAAAGCCATTTTTATTATTATTTTGCTGTGTTTTCGTTATTGAGCACACTTTATAAAAGGTAACCCTCGTATTAAGAAGTTTTGATTATTTTTTTAATTTGCTGAAATAATTTTTTTTTGTTGCTGGTAAAAACACATTCTATAGCAAAGACCACAATAATCCAAGTTTGAAGCTTTTCCACGATATTTGTAAGGACCCGACAAATTTGTTTAAGAACTTCAAATTTTTTAATCAGAATTTTAAAAACATACTTCATTTTATAGTAGATATTTTAAAAAGGAGTATGAAAGCTTGAAATTTGAATGGAAAACTGAAAATGTTTGAAAATTTTCAGAACACTTTTTAATTGGTTATGGGTTTGTGTTGTGTTTTAATTATAGAATTGAAAATTTTTTTATAAAAAAGTTAATTAAAATTAATTTGAAAAAAAAAATCTGGGTACTCAGTCCCATTAAATTTTAAGTAAAGAAAAGAGCACAAGTGCTTATTGCACCATTTCCCGTCTGAAACGGTGAATTAGTTGGATAACCTAGTAAACCCATCCTTAGATGTGACTCTAATCTTATTGAGCCTGTAATTACGCTCATATCTCGGCTGACTACAAGTACCCATACACTTGGAGACTAGGGAGGGAAAATATTTAAATACTCCTACGGATATAAATAATTGGTGCGTACACTTCTGTTAGGCGTTCGACCGAGCTCCTCCAGTTTGAAGACGGCTCCGAATGGCAAATGGTGTTTTTTGGGGAGCTTTTTCATGGCAGAAATACACTCGGAGGTTTACCATTGCCTGCCGAGGAACGAGAAAAAACTTTCATTTTGGTGTCTCATGCACGGGGACTCGAACCTACGCACCCATTCGGCTTCCGCGGTATTTTTAGTATTTATTGAAAGAAAGCTTTGCGACAGACGACTAGCCTACCATCTCTAAATCGGAAGATTTAATAAACTGAAACTATACCAACAAAAAATTAAAAGAAAACTACTATTAGACGGCGAAAATTATTAAACCATTGTGGGCTTACAAAACATATATAGCTGATCTTTTGTGAAATTCCAAAAAGTGTATAGCTGTAATGCGGCTACCTAGGACGCTTAAGCCTTCATTAACCGAGGATTTCTTATGTATCTGGTGGTTTTTTAAGGGGTTACATGGGTTTCGTGGGTTAAAAAAATCGATTTTTTTGGCTTATTAATTTCTACAACATTTCAAAAATATTATCCTAAATTTTCAAGTCGATCCGGATAATAGTTTCGGAGACACAGCCTTTAGAAGGCGTGCGCTCCAAGCCACTTTTATTGTTGCTCAAAACTTTAAACGCGTTTTTCTCGGAACCGTTTTTTCAAAGTCGGTTGTCAAATGATCTCGAAAACTACTCAACCGCTCTTGATGAAATTTTACAGAGGTGTTCGAGATACAATTTGCTCGTGCTTGGACGCAGGATTTTTTTTTTGTCAATTACAACTATTAAAAAAAAAAAAAAAAATGTCAAGCAAATTTGACCGAAATTTTAATTTTTTTGGAAAAATGTCTGCCAAAATTCCAATTTTTACTTTTTTTTCCTTCCTTCGTTCAAGCACGAGTTTATGGTCCTAACTAAAACACTTATTTTTGTCTTTTCATTGTATATGATCCTGTCAGGAGTTATGCTGACAACGCGGACGCACAACTTTTTCGAGGGGTCACCGGAAATGACGTCACAATGGAGGAGTTAAAATTTTTTTTTTTGAAATTTTCAGAAATTATTCTTAAATATGTTTCTATAAGACAGAAAAAAGTTTGAATTAAATAAATAATTTTTTACATAAAAAAAAAAAATATTGAAAATAGGCTTTTTTTCCCCCCGACGAAACACATGTAACCCCTTAAGGGCTTGGTAACTTAAAATTATAATGCAAAACAGAAATATTTTTGGAAAGAATTTTTTTTACTATAATCTGGTATATAATTCCAAGGCATTTATTTTTTGAATATGACTGCTGGTATATGTACGCCGGGGCTACTAGTTGCATGGTCCGTTCGATCAGTTCAATTTTTTACTTTTTTTCTAATAAATCTGAGCAATAAATCTAAATGAGCCCAATCAGCAAAAATGCGACCCAAACGTCGGTTATTTGGCCTCAATTCTTGCGTGGGCTGTAATTTATAAGCACACAGGCCAAGAGCCTTACGTAGAATTTTCCATGAAGTCGAAGGGGAAAGGTCAACAAGTTGAGAATTGAATTTCGCGAATGGATTTATTTTTTTTTTTTTTAAGTAAATTTCCACAATTTGGAAACGTTGCCGTGGCATTAAACGATTCTTAATGACCTGCCAAATCTAACTGAACAGAAATGTTAACACAGTTTGCCTTTTTCAACTATCAAATCTTAGTTATCGATATCAAAATTTTCCATGCAGTTAAAAAACAGCCGATATTAGGGTATGAAATATCTTCAAGGTCGTAGTGTGCCTCTGTTTTAAGGCCGCCTGATTTTCTTTTCTACTTCGATCATTTGAAATACAAAATTCCGATCGTACTAAACCTCAAAAGGAATCACTGACACATTTAGAGGTTACACACATTTTTGGATCGGAATAAATTAAAAAAAAAAAGCAAAAGGTTCCTAAAATTTACTCCAAAACATCCCAACAACCAAAAGCACCAATTATCTGCCCACAGGAGGTGGTAGCTAGCACAAAGGGAACAAAGAGCAACCAATAACAAAAAAAAACAAAAACCAATAACAAAAATGCAAGAGCATACTTATGCACCTGGCAAACACATAAAAGTATGCAAGGTACGCGTATGCAAATGTCTACATTGAGGTATACGCAGTGGAGCGTCATTTGCGTATCAGCAGCGATGCGAGCTCTTCAATGCAAGCCACATGTTCCTAATGATGCACTGCCTCATCACGATTCACCGTAGTTCACCAACTAAGTACGAGTTTCGACAGCCAACGAAAATGAATAAACGCTTGACGCCTGGAGAATTTTCATTTGCAACGCTTGTTTTAAAAGCACTACGCAGCTGGTTGCTGTTGCCATTGCCGCTGGCAGCGCTGATGACACAGCTGGGGTGGCAACGTCGTACTTTGTATTTTAGATGCCTTTTGTTGCAGCAACTGTTGATGTTTCGTGGTGGCACTTGGCACTTCCTGCTAGTTGGCATTTGTTGCTTGCTGCTGTTGTTGTTGTTGCACATGTTGACAATGTTGCTAACGATGTTGTCGTTTGCTTGTTTTTGTCTCTATACTTTGCTATGTGTGCGCCTCGCTGATAAGGTGCTGAGAGCAACAGCAACCAGTTGTTGTTTTTTTTTGTGTGCGCCACAAAGCGGCTTGCAAGTCGCAATGGCAGACAAAGTGATGAACTTGTTGCGTACGTATGTACAATTGTGTGCACAATAATAGCAGTGGGGCATAAAACAAAACAAAAAACGAAAAATTTGGGGCGTACACTTCTGTTAGATGCGACATATTTCCTGGTTTTGGCTATTTTTTTTAATTTTTTTATAAATATTTAGTTCATACAACAACAAAACCATGCTATCAAACTTTTTTATGAAATTAAAAAAAAAAATCAACTTTTCAAATTTTTTCGTCAGCATTTAAAAAAATGAAAGTGGTTTGCATTTTAGTAGCCAATTTAATTTTTAGCCAATTTTTAGTGTAAATTAGATTTATTGGAGCTTTTGCTTTTTTTCTGACGGTCTTCCGCATTTTCTCGATATAAAAAAATTTTAAGATTTACATAGACTGGATCGATTTTGAAGTACTTTCACGAACCGGGTTTCTTATAAGCAAAAATTGTTCCTAAAATAATTTTTTTTTTCACAATATCACCTCAGATGATGGAGCGGTAAAGCTTAAAAGGTCAGTATGAAAAGAAAAATATTTAAATTGTTTCAACAATTTAGCAATAATATTTATTTGAAAGAGAGAGAATATCTTTCCAAAATTGCCGGAGAAGTCTAAATTGGTCAAGATTGGGCTGACGGCCGCCGTAGTCGAATGAGTTGGTGCGTGACTACCATTCGGAATTCACAGAAAGAACGTAGGTTCGAATCTCGGTGAAACACCAAAGTTAAGAAAAACATTTTCTTAATAGCGGTCGCCCCTCGGCAGGAATGGCAAACCTCCCAGTGTATTTCTGCCATGAAAAAGCTCCTCATAAAAATATCTGCCTTTCGGAGTCAGCTTGAAACTGTAGGTCCCTCCATTTGTGGAACAACACCAAGACGCACACCCCTAATAGGAGGAGGAGCTCGGCCAAACACCCAAAAAGGGCGTACGCGCCAAATACGTATATATACATATATATATTAAACCTTTCTTCCAAAAACAGTAAAAAATTTGACCAAAAATCTCATTAGTTTGATGCCATTTCAATAATTTTTAATCATTTTAATGCAAACCTTTTAAGCTTCATTACTTGAGGTTATTATTTGGTAAAAATATGCCTAACAATTAATTTTAATCATAAAAAGCTTGATGTTTGCAGCTCAAATAGTTCCAGCTCAAGTAAATCTGAATATTTGCCTGGGATATTCAAGCGAAAGATTTGATTTATAACAGGAATTTCGTTAAAATGAAAAGAAAATAAATAACACGGTCGACAAAACAAAATTATCAAAAATCAACGCAAATTTTGAGCCCCTTTAAACTGGCACAGTGTTATATAAAAATTGAATGAGCTACAAACTGCTTAACCTTAAACAGAATCCTTCTAAATATTGCGACTAAAAACTATGAAATTTTTTTGAAACTATGATTAATATTTTAAAATTTTGTACAAAGTTTGAGATTGTGGTTAAGTGTTTTTGTTGTAGAATGAACTAAATTTTTTTATTAAAAGTTAAAAAAATTTATAAATGTAAAATTTAAAAAAATTAAAAATATAAAAAATTAAAAAAATATATTTTTTAAATCTAAAATTTTAAAATATAAAAATAAATAAATAGTTAAAAATGTGCCATATATAAAGGGTGGTTAAGTTTCAAGGGCCGGTGTTGATTTTGAGTAAAATAAATTTTTTTTTAAGAATTAATATCATCTCTTTCTATTATAATTGGTATGGCTCAATTACGCATGAAACAAAATATCGGCCAAATGACCGCCGCGGTCGCGACGGCACTTCTCCAAAGACCACCAAATGCAAATAGTTCCTTATCTAAAGGTTGGTTAAGTTTCAAGGGCCGGTGTAGATTTTGAATAAAATACAATTTGTTTTAGAAAATTAGTCATTTCTCTTCATTATGATAATATTAGTATGGCTCAATTACGTATGGAACAAAATATCGGCCCAATGGCCGTCGCGGCCTCGGCGGCACCTTCCATCCGATGGTCCAAATTTTCGATGACGCTGAGGCATAATTGAAGTTCTATGCCGTTAATGTGCCGAATTATCTCATCCTTTAGCTCTTGAATTGTTGCTGGCTTATCGACGTACACCTTTTCTTTCAAATAACTCCAAAGAAAGAAGTGTGGTTCACATTTAACATCGGCCCTTGAAATTTAACCACCCTTTATATAAGTTCCGATGATTCGCTTCTGTTGGACGTCAGCCACTTCAGTTCGTTCCAACTTTTGTTTGCCCTTGCTATTTCCGTTCCTAACGTTCTTCTCCAGGTTAGTGATGATCTGCCTTTTTTTTTGCGGATTCCAATCAATCGCATTTGCCATATGAGGCGCTGCTATTATTGTGCGTACAAGTGTGCCCAAGTGTGTACAGCTGTAGCTGTTATAACTCTCGTTGTTCTTGTTTCTAGTATCACTACTATCTATGATATATTTCAGCTATTGTTAACTAGGAAATGGCTACGTTTTGTCGACACAGTGGCGAACAATGCATTAATGATAATCGATTTAAGGTGATTGAGGGGGATTGAGCGCTTTTAGGCGCACGGGGAATTGTATGTAAATTATTTCAGAAATTTAGGTTAGACAACTTAGATTACACAACTTTAAAAACTTAGTATCATTAAACGAAGAAAAAATAATTTTATTATTTGTTCATATAATTTAACTAAATTTTTTTTTTAATTATTTAAAACGCGAATTAACCTGTACAAAAACAAAACGAAATTCAAATTTTCGTACAAACTGCATATTTCGAAAATTAAAAAAAGATGCATTTTCTCTATCAGTAGTAGTTAGATTGCGTAAACAAAATTGTGTATTAAAACGAATGTTAACAAATACCAAAACAGGAGAACCGCAACAAATGAAAAGCCAACTACCGGTACATAAAAAAAAGTGGCAAAATCACAGGAATAACGAATCCTATGCAGCCTCATAAAATACCCTTGTATAGAAAATTTAGACAAAAGGAGTGCATAGGTGCTCCCGTGCCTTCCAATTTGTTTGTTCCATCCATTGAATACTTTGCCAGTTGAAAGGCTTTGTGTCCAAAGAAAGTTGTCGTTGGCCAGTTCCTTGTCTGCTTTGTTTGTTCAGGTACCTGTAAGCAACTTTCAATGCACAACTGCGGGTATACCCGATTTAAGTTATTTTTCAATGCGCCTTATTAGCATACACACGCACACATACAAGCATATCTTCAATACAATACTGTTTAAAATATATTCATGTATGTTTGCATGCTGTCATTGTGATTTTATTGTGCGTTTGTATTGTTGAATAGTCAGCAGGCAACAAAGGGAATAGTAGAACCAGAATTGCTGTGGAAGAGGTGGTAGAATGGTTTACATTTCAAGCCCTTACGGTATTTACATGCAGTACGGCTATTGTGCAAAGTGTTTTCTTGGATTTTTTATTGCGTTCTAGTTATTGTGAACAGATACTTTCGATATGAGAAGCAACGCAGTGACGGTAGGAGAGTTAGTGTTCGTAATTCCAATTCAATTCAAAACAGTTTTTTGTCTGTTTTACTTACTTTTTCAAGCATATAAACATTTTTAGCTTATAAAGGCTTTAGGGCCCTTAAGCCTATTTTTGAAATCAAAGATACTGGATGCAAGGTGGGTCAAAATTAATCACGCATCAGAAGTGTTACAATTTTCCAAACGGTGTCGTACGTCAACAAAATCTGACACTTGTCAACTAGGCAGTTGCTGTATACAAACATAAAATAAATGGAACCCGTAAAGGTCTTGATAAAGATTTACATCATTTAAATATTTTTTGGGCTTTTTTTATTTAGTAAAAAATAATAAGGGATGATTAATTTTGTGCCATCTTTTATTGACAGTTGTACATTTATTATCCATTTTACCTGTACTGTGTATTAAGAAAATGTAATTTAAATTAAAAAAATCGTCACTGTTTTTCTATCGGAATTACGAAAAAAGTGTATTCTAGAACTTCCGATGTGAAGAAATATTGAGTAGTCGAAAAAGTCTTTTCGTATTTCTAATCAAACTTCAACTCATTTTTTTTATATTTATAATGGACTTTATTAAACCAAATATGTACCATTTTGGTCGACCACCTTTTGCCATTGACCGAAACAAATGGTAGTCCGATGGTGCAAGGTTAGGGCTATATGGTGGATGCATCAAAACTTCCCAGCCAAGCTCTCCCAGTTTTTGCCGAGTCATCAAAGATGTGTGTGGCCTAGTGTTGCCCTGATGGAAGACGACGCCCTTTCTGCTGATTAGTTCTAGCTGTTTTTTTCGATTGCTTGCTTCAATCTCATCAGTTGTTGACAGTAAAGTGTAGAATCAATCGTTCGAGCAGGCTGGAGCAGCTCATAGTGGATGATTCCTTTCCAATCTCACCAAACACACAGCATAACCTTTCGAGGCGTCAAGCCTGGCTTTGCGACCATTTGTTGAGCTTCACCACCCTTGCACCATGATCCTTTTCGCACATTATTGTCGTATTTGATCCACTTTTCGTCTCCTGTTACCATTCGCTTCAGAAATGGTTCGGCTTCATTTCGTTTCAGCAAAGAATCGCACACGTTAATTCGGTCCATTAAATTTTTCACAGACAATTCATGTGGTACCCAAACATCGAGCTTATTTTTGTAACCAGCCTTTTTTAAATGGTTCAAAACCGTTTGATGATGAATGTTTAGTGCCTTGGCGATGTCATGGCAGCTTATGTGACGGTCCTGGTCAATCTTTTCCATAATTTCATCTACTTTTTCAACGATAGGTCGACCAGAGCGAGGTGCATCTTTCACATCGAAATTTCCAGAACGGAAGCGAGCGAACCATTGTTGTGCTACACGAACTGATACAGCATCGTCTCCGTAAACTTCACAAACTTCATTGGTGGCTTGCGTGGCATTCTTCCCTTTTTTATACAAAAAATTCAAAATATAACGAATTTCTTCATTATTTTTACTCATTTTTGATTTTTCATTTTAATTTTGTTTTTTGGTTAAATGAAGCTTAAAATGTCACCTTTTTAACACCATATGATATGACACAATGTGATTGGTAGCACTGGAGATAGATGACTCCAACGACATCTATTGACAAAATACGAAAAGACTTTTTCGACTACCCAATATTAGGTATTACATGAACTGGATAGATTTGGAAGTACTTTCAAGAAGCGAATTTTCTATAAATAAAATTAGTTCCTAAAATCAATTTTTTTTTTAAATCACCTCATATGATTGCGGTGAAGCATAAAAAGTCATCATAAAAATATTGAAAATATTTCAACAACTTAGCAATAAAATTTATTTGCAACGGAAATGGGTTAATTTCCCAAGAAAATGAAAAAAATATCTTTCCAAAAGTGCCGGAGAAGTCTAAATAAAGTGAGAAAAGACTTGATGAATCGGGTCTGAGCTTCCAAATTCATTTACGTTCCTTCCATTCGCAGCAAAAGTTAGGAGAGTGACCCCTAGTATTTGGTATTTTTTTAAAGAACAAAACTCGCATCTCTTGATTAGTAGAATTTCTGTTTTGTCTCATGCAACTTTTGCTCACCTTGCTTCATCACCAAACATCAAATGCAGCACGAAAAGAAGCAAATCGCTGTTGCTTTTCTATTCTTGTTGGCTCACTGAATGGTTTTTCTGCTGCCTGATTGTTTTGCTACTTTCTTGTCCTTAGCTCATTTTCACAGCATCACGAGTGCTTTACAAATTATTGTTGCCTTCATTCTTTCATTTTGCTTTTGTTTTTGCTCGCTGTGCTATATATGAAATTTATATTTTATAATTTAATTCAACTCAACGCCTTGAAATGAAGCCGCAGCAGCCGTTGCTATCCGTTGATATTCTGCAGATGAAAAGCGGAAGACAAGAAAAAAAGTGCTCTTGAATAAGTGGCGTTGGTGCTTGTATTGCGTATGTGTGTGTGTTGCGATGTTTTGCAACTCTTTGAATGTAAGCGAATTAAACTTTCTTTTATCACTTCTTGTTGAGCTTCAATTTTTTACGAATTTGCTGCCTCTTCATTCCTGCTAGCATTATTGGCATCTCACGGCGCTAACCACTCAGCTTTTGTCAATATGAATATGTAGATATGTTTTATAGATAGTCTAGCATTTATGTGGGTAATTTCCCCCAGATTTTCATGCACTCTGCTTATTTATTTATTTATTCATTTATTTTTTATTTATTTAAGTTTATGGATTAACAACTTCACAGGCTGGGACAACACTAATACTCGTGCTAAGCTTAAAAAACAGTAAATCTTACGAAAACGATATAAAATAATATTTAACCTTCAGTAGACAGACCCTCAAAATTTTTCAGGCTTGTTTATTTCTAACGTCTGGAAATATACAGTTAGCTGTAGTTTAGTAACGTCGATTTTACTCTTCGAATTCATGCACGCGATAGTTAATGCTCACCGAGCGTCAAAAGAAAGTGTACGCTATATATCGACAAGTCTAGGACACTATCGATGTCATCAAAAGCAACTATTTCATAATCCAAATCAGGTAATTTAACTCTCTTTTCCTTAGAGGCCGACTTCTCCAGCACATTGAAATGATTTACCATACTCCTTATAGAAATTGAATTAGAAGAGGTAAAAATTCGCCTTTGACAAAACTACGCTAAATAAAAGTGCTTACATACTGTCAGCGTCAAAGGAGAGTGTACACCACATATTGATAACTTTAGACTACTTATTTATTTATATTTTAATTTTAATTAATTTCATAAAAAAATTTATTTCATCCTACGACAAAAACCATCTAATGCAACTAACTAAGTTTTAATCGTCAAAATTCAGACCTGTACGTAATTTTCTGTGTTCAGCTTAAAAAAATTGGGGTATTGTCGCGGTAGCTAAAACAACCTACGTCATAAAAGAGCCACCGTGGAAGTTTCGGGAGTGACGACGCGTAATTATCATAGTTCGTGTATGTCTGTTACACAAGTATGAGACTCACAATCGTAGGAAAGCCGAATAAACTCCAAGAGAGCCAGCTTTTCAATCATTAATTTGTGAGACGTGATACTCAATCTGAAAGTCAGGCGAGAAAGACATGAAGCAATATTCACTAAAAGTATGATAGCAAGGTCGGAGATAGTAGTTCTCCCAGCAACAAAACCATGCTGATACGGAATAATAATAGATTCTCCAGCTAAACTCGTTTTTCGAAATATTATAATTTTTTATGGCCACTTTTAAGAATTGCTTTAAGATCCAAAGCATTAGCAAAAGTCCCAGAAGATAACGCACGATTTATTAAAAATAAACTTCACGAGGCAAACTAAAGCTGGACAATTCTTGACTATGTAGAATTACAGAGAATCCATAAACATTCATTTGCGTACAGGATTTTGGTTTAAGAGTTGCATTACTAAAGTCATCTAATGTGAGACTTAAAGAGCAGAACTTACAAGGCGTTGCAAATTCGTGGGAAGATCTGCAGAAATGTCGTCATTATGGGAGAAGTTCGACTTAAAAAAATCAGCAAATAAATTTGCCGCATACCTAGGCGATTGAGCGATTGATCATCTTGAAAAAGTCCAGTAGATAAAGTGGAGCAACTCTTTTTTTGGTTTTACATCGGATTATATTTAATGTTGAACTCCGCGTTACGAACATGGAGAGTAAAATTTCATGGCCATGCAACGTTTTGGGCATTTTTGTTCCGCGAGAGAGAAAACAGATGTAACGTAGAGGAAGAGCAGAGAGAGAGCTAGACCTTATATATATCTTAGATACATTTTAAACTATTTTTCCTGAGTTTTTCCCTTGTGGTTGCTAATTTCTTGTGAGAAATAACATTGCCTACTTTTTGGCGCTTGTTTGTTGGTGCAAACTTGTAGGAAATATATTTTTGATGCCTACTTTTTGGCGTTATATTTACTTGGTGCCTACTGTTTGGACATAAACTTCATTTGATTTGGCAGTCAATAAAAGATTTCTGTGCATTCGTATTATCCGCTTATTTTTGGTCGTCATTTAAATAGTTTCTGCTCGTCACGGTTTCTGTTGCCCACTGCAATTTACTAGGTTATTCAAAACAAAAACAAGCAAAAGCAAAAAAAAAATTAATAATTGAAAGCGCGTAACTAACAAACCATACGCTTCACACAGAAATGATAGAAATAAATTTCTAAAAAATGCGCATAAAAAATTCATCTCGCAGAGCTTAAGCTACGCACGAAGAAGTGCCACACAAATAAAGTTTAATTAGATTTTTTTTATTTTTCTCTACAAGCGCCTGCATTTTGATATCCTTGAAGGGCTACTGCGAAATTTTCTGCTACCAAGCGTCCAGTTAATTTCAGCCAGTTTTTATATTTTTGCTATAACCTACTCTTTTCCGTGTTTTTTCGTTTTCCCGGACACATTCAGTGCGGTTCTGCTTTTGCTGCTGTTAATTTGTTAGTTTCCTCTCAAGGACATTCACGTACTGGCTGTGCAGTTATTTACTGAACCAGTTAGGAGAAAATTCAACAAAGTTTCACAAAAAATAATATACACACACATCTACAAAAAGCAGTAAAATGCATGCGACAGTCAATTACAGCGTCAAAGGAAGCCAACAACTGCAAATGGCAAAAAACAAAGAACTGCACACGCAAGACGGCAGGCAACAACAGCGCGAAATGAGTGACACGTTTGAATGCTGCCGAATTTAAAAAGCTATCCAAAGACACAAACACATCCGCATACATCTGTACGTATATGCATGTCTATGTATGTTTCACTACCACGTGCAGATTTCGTAAGACGGATATTTTAGGATCTGTGCTACCTGCCTGCATGAAATTATCTAATTGCCATACGCCTGCATGTATGCTACAGACGTGAGCTTAACCAACTTTGCAGTTAAATAGTTTAATTAAGAGCACGTGTTTATATCTTGGCAGGTCTGTGTAGTCTGTTTTAATTTCTTATTTTAGTCTTTTGTAATTATTTGTACATAATTAAGTCCACGTGCTTGACAATTACATCTCTCTGCACTATTTTAATTTCTCGGAGTTTTCCAATTTATTCTCGCTTAATGAATAACGAATGCTGGCTGAAGAAAAATTAAATCTTCTTGCGTCTGTTCGTAGTACTACAGGGTGGTCCAGGTAGTGTTTAGAATTTGAACTGTCGAGTTTTTTATCTTGACAGCTGAAATAACTCTCGTGAAGATAGCCTTTGCTGCCTTAATTATGCAATCATTTATAATTCTATTTCTTGTAGATAATTAAATAAAAACTCTGGTGGTGTGTCAGAAATTTAAAAAAATTGGAGTAAGTTGAAAAAAATTCAAAAAAACAAATTCTTTTGATACAATGCAGCGCGTGAAATAACTATGCGCCGAAACTGGTTAGCAGGCAGTTTCGATAATTTCTAAAGTGAAACTTCTCAGGCGTCGATGGACGAGGGAGAACGGAGAGTAAAATTTCAAGGTAATGCAACGTTTTGGGCATTTTCGTTCCGCGAGAGAGAAAAAAATATAACGTAGAGGAAAAGGAGAGAGAGAGAGCTATACCTTATAAATATCTTAGATACACTTTAGGCTATTTTTTTTGAGTATTGAGTTTTTCCTTGTGGTTGCTAATTTCTAGTAAGAAATAACACTGCCTACTTTTTGGCGCTTGTTTAGGGGTGCAAATTTGTAGGAAATATATTTTTGGTGCCTACTTTTTGGCGTCATATTTCCTTGGTGTCTACTGTTTCGGGAGTTTTTTGGTCCCAATTTTTTGGCGTTTTTTTGGTGCCCACTTTTTGACGCTTATTTCCGTTTCAAGTTGCAAACAAAGTACAAATTTCAAAAAATTCCCAAAAAAAAATTAAAAAAATTTTAGAATCTCCACTAAAATTGCGAGTAGGCAGGGTTATAGCCCATTGAATTTTTATATGCAATAACAAAATGAAAGTGTTAACTGGCTCAAAAATTGTGATAATTTAACTTTTTTTTGTTGACGCTGTTGGGTGTTTTACTGCACACGAGAAAATTTCGGGCATTCATCACAAGGACGAAATGCACAAGACGGCCCCAAAAAAACAAATTCTTTTGATACAATGCAACTGTACAGCTAAATCATATCTGCGCTTTATTATACCAACATTCAATGTGCCAAAACACTAAACATCTGAAATTTTTCTAATAATGCGGATAAAAGTTAATTGTCCGTGATACTCTTCCCATCTAAACTAGCTAATTAATAGTACTGAAATTTTCCTGAATATTTACTGGATTTTTGTTTAATTGAAACCTGGCTTGAAACTTGGAGTAATACGGTTTTTGTAGGAACTAAAATAGTTTTATTTTCATAACGAAAAATATTCTCAATTAAATTTTGTTTCTTTGTTCAATCCACTCGGGAGCATAGGGCCTCGACAAGACTCAGTCTTGCGTTGGTTTCGTTAATATATTTGCTTTCTGACAGGCTAGGTGATTAGCCTGCCGCTACCAGTCCTAAGTAGTGGGAATGCCCACCTGTCGTTGCTTAGGAACAAAGCCTTCTCACTGTTTAGAGCGCCATCTGTGTGTCACATTTTTCTGCCAGAGGGATCACACAGATGGTTGAGGACTTCGCTAAATTTAGTGTGTCTGCACTATTACGGCGATTGCTCGCTTCCGCTTGCTGGTGCCACTGATTGCAATGTGTAACTGTGTCTTTTTCTTTGTCTTTTCCTTGTTGTAGCATACACAATGTAAATAATGCGCAGACTTTTGTGCGGGAGTAAGGATTGGAAGGATACGGTTTTTGGGATTGAGGAATGATTTTTTTTTTTTTGGTAGTTTGAAAAAGTGCGAGGACCTTGCTTTACATGGGATCTGAATCCACAACCTCTGGGGTGGCAAGCTAGTGCAAAACTTGGCAATAAGTTCCGGTGCTGCAGCTCTTTATCGCACAATATTTCCAAAGCATTTTTATTTGTTCACTTTTTTGAAATATAATTACAACTAATCATTCCATTTATGGAAGAACATCAAGACGCACGCCACAAATAGAAGCAACAGGTCGGTGCAGAAGTGTAGAAGCAGAAGTGTATGCCCCAGTTATTCCCTTTTTTTATCCCATTACAAAATCCAAGCCCTTTGCAATAGTGGCTATCGGCCTCCAAGGCATTTTTAGCGACGGCTATGGTAGCAAAAAGAATTGTCGCATTTGGATATCAGAAAATCCTCACATTGTTTTGGAGGCGCAGATGTAAGCACAACAGTCAACTGTCTGAACCACCCTGTATTTTATTAATATAAAATAGTCAGTAAAATTAATTATTTATTTCTGTTAGTCACAACAGTCAATCTTTCCTTATTTCTCATGTCCAATAATTTGTCTTCCTCTTTTTTTAATGTGAGAATGAGGGAATAATTATTGAAAGGGTACACAAAATCTCGCAGCGAAACGACAATCATAAAAAAAGATGTGAGGCCTATGAATAGTACGAATACAGGCATACAAATGGAGTTCTCACCATTTTTCTGGCGGTGTCTTTCGAGAGCCATGTCTCACAATTTATAGGGTTAGCAGGAACAACGTTTTAAGGGCATTATTATTAAGGGCTGAAGGACATTGTTATAGCTAAAACGACATACTAGTTTTTAAAATTGTTGGCAGAATGATTTCCATACAAATTTTAAAATTTTTTTTTTTGATGATGTGAAGTTGGAAATGCTGAAAAATCGTAAATTTCTACTACTTCAACTCTCAGAACTCGGTGCAAATTTTGATTGATTAAAAACAGAAAAAATTGGACCTTTCAAAACACATTTAAAAAGTAGTGAAAAATTCAACAATTTTTAGCTAATTTAAAAAAATTCATTTTTTTGGAAAAACTAATTCACTTTAGATTGTTTAAAAAGAGGGTGAGTCATAACTTTCTTAAGGTGTTTTAGGTTCAACTAGAAGAGAATCAATCAATCAATGTAATCTCGTTTCGATAGGATGTTTAACTTTTTCCCAATTAGGAAAAATCGTAAAAATAAAAAACCGAGAAATCGAATCGATCCGGCCTGCTCGACGCTTGATCACAATTTTTTCTGTAACTCCGAAAATATTTTGAATTTGCTTCTGAAATTTTGAGGGCACATTCTTGGATAGTTTGGGAAGACATTTATGCAAAAAAAAAACAAATCGATTTTTTGAAGCCTCTAAAGCAGACTCCCCCCTTAAGTATCTAAAATGCCTTTCTCGGCAACCCTATTTGTACGCACATCGCAGCGGGCCATTCCAGGCGGCGATAGCATTACCCTTCAAAAAAGGATTTCTTGGCAGCTTTTGTTTAGTTTGGAATTTGAAGAAGTTAGTTATGGTTTACAATGTTTCAAAATAAAGGTAAAAAAATAGGAAATTCCATATGGAAGTTTCTAATGACAAAGGTAAAGAGGTGGAGAAGGCGGTTAAAAAATGTGTGCAAGGGCAAAACGCCGGTTTCAACAACTACACTCAGGTACTTTGGGCATCAAAGATGCGACAGGTTCTGGAAAGCCAAAAAATGTCAGTAAGATCATGGAGCTCGGGGAGTTAGGCAGCTTTTTGAGCCTTTATTCCTTTGCCGAAAAACTGAAAATTCGCCCCAGAACGAATTAAAACCATTTACATAAGGTGTGCCTCAAGAAAACACTCGATGTATGGGTGCCACCCGATTTGAAGAGAAGCACCAGAAAATTGGAGCCCGCAATTATTTTCTGAAGCGTAAGAAAGTCGACGAAGTACATGATAACTGCGCATGAAAAATGGATCACTTACGAGAAGAACACCGGGGAGCCGTTCAGAACGCTCTCCAAGAAGGTTTTGTTGTGTAATTGCTGGATGAAGATGTAAAACTATAATTTCCTTCATCCACAACTGCTTTTATCGCATCAAATACTCAATTCGGAGCTCTACTAGCAGCAACTGAGTAGATTGAAGCAGACAATCGACCGAGAGTGGCCGGAATTGGGGAATAAGAAGGGCCTGACGAAACTGACTGAAGCTACGAGAGCTTGTAGAAGAGGCTTTATAATACTGGTATGTAATTTTTAAAGTTTGCATACTCGACATATGAATGGGTGTTCTGAAAAGCTGCAATACAGTCTGGTTTCTGTTCTGCAGATCCCATTAAACGTCATTGCTCTAAGCTGGGATCTTTCAAATGTCATAGATTACAATTTTCAAAGTTGCTCAACCATATGTGTCCTTTCTTCAAACTTACCCTACTAAACCTCAAACTTACCTTACTAGATGTAGTACTGTTCACTAGACAGGGCTAGTTTACTCGGGCGGCAACCTTTGGTCGGGAAAAACCCGAGTCATTCCGCTAACGTAGAACCGGCTGCCATGGGAATGTTTTAACAGTCAATAGACGACATTCACCGGCAGACCGTCACCACCTTCTGAAGCTCCCGTCCTGCGAATACTGTAATCTGAGTCCAACCACCACCTATAGCCGATGAAGACCTCCAGCTTCCCCGTGAGGCACGCGTAACACTGGCACAATTACGTTCTGGATATTGTAGCAGGTTAAACTCCTACTTATCCAGAATTGACTCTGACATACCAAACATATGTGCGGCATGTGAAGTTACACCGCACGACACTAACCACCTTTTCGAATGCCTTTTTAAATCTACTCATCTAACACCCCTCTCCCTCTGGACCCAACTCGTCGAAACAGCATATTTCCTGGGCCTACCTTTAGATGAGCCAGACGAAGGCGACCGGTGATATACCCTACGCTGACGGGGCTTCTATTATTTTAAAACAACAACAACTAGATGAAGTAAATTCACCTTACTAATCAGCAATGTGGTAACTAAATTGTATCAGCACTCAAAAAAGTGTTAGAAATCCAAAATACTAACTTAAGACGTACGAACAGGAAATAATGAATAGGCGACCCGCTTCTCATCCACATCTCCACAACTTCTAGTTAGGCTGATGTTTAACAACTTAGTAATGTTTGTATTTCATTATTATTTATTTAATTTGCGCATATTTGTCTGGCTATTATTATTTTACAATGAATGATCACTTCGTTATTTGTTTCTATGCTCAAATGGAATCGAGCCAAACACAGTAATTTGCTGATGTCCATACATTTAATGGCAGTCATGTCAACAGTGGTAGGATTCTACATTGTTTTTCTTCTCTTTTCCCCTTCTTTCAATTCTTTGCCCCTGTGTGTGTATGTCGCTTGCTGAACAAAGATGTTTACACTACATAAACGGCTTGCAATTAATGCGACCATCTCGGTCATCATCGGCAACAGCGGCGTCATCGGCTCTTCAACAATTTATGTAGTTATTGTTCATACAAGCAAAATACATATAAATAAGCAACAACAAAACCTAGCACAATTGCAAAAAACAAAAGCAAAAAAGAAAACTGAATACACGAGTGCAAATAAATGTGTTTGAATAGAAAAGTACGAAAAGTAGCAGCAACAAGAAATTGACATTGGAAGCCTGACAAATAATGAGCGAACAATACTTGCGCATATCTATATATGTATGTATGTGTGTATGTGCTTAGTGGCTTCCTTGAAATGTCACATAAGCACGCAGGGCATCGGGGACAAACATGGCTGGATATTAATTGCTTAAGTTGTGGTGGCCTGTTTAATTGTGCGATTTGCTTGCTTTCTTTCCATCAGCAGACACTTTTGCGTTTATGTGGACATACACATACATACATATGTCTGTATGTATGTATGTATGCATGTACATGAATGTGATGCGCGGTTGTCATGTTATTAAGCTTTTGCTGTACAAATACTGGCATGTAAGCATCAAAAACGTGGCCGCAAGTGGGTCGTGCAGACTTCAACCTTTTTGGCTAAATTTCTTGTACAAATAATTGTCATTTAGAGGTCACTCAACGTTTAGCAGACATTTTAAATTGTCTTGATTTTCATTCTAGTGTCAAATGGCGTATTAAATGCCGAATTCGGCCGCAATCTTAGACAATTCACCGAATACTATAATCGAAATGCTTAATTTGGTTTTGATATACTATATACATATATGGTGAAGGACTTAGGTATACATACAGAACCATCAGACATTTAATGAATGCTCGGAGATTTTTTTTTATATGGAGAAAATTCACAGAATCCCGAACGAAAAAAATTCGCAAAAACTAACTCTATTTTTATGTCAGTTTCAATTTACAATGGAGTCTAAAACTGCATACTCAAATCTTATTTTTTGCTTAAAAATTGTTGGCCCACAAGTGGAAGTACCCACAGTTTCAAGCCGACTCCGTACAGCAGATATTCTTTTTTATGAGGAGCTTTTTCATGGCAGAAATACACTCGGAGGTTTGCCATTGCCTGCCGAGGGGCGACCTCTATTAGAAAACGCTTTTTCCTCATTTTGGTCTTTCAACGAGGTTCGAGCCCGCGTTCTGAATTGTTGTCACGCACCAACCCATTCGACTGCGGCGGGAAATTCTCAATACAAAGTTTAAAATTTTGATTAAAATTCTTACCATTTTTAAATTTTTAATAAAATGACAGGTCCGGAACGGGAAATAAAATGTGCACGAACTCGCCTCTCAACAAGCCCATTGTTTCGCGTGCTGTGTGGCATGTGGCACCGTCTTGCTGAAACCACATGTCATGCAAGTCAAGCTCTTGCATTTTGGGCAAAAAAAGTTGGATATCATTTCACGGTAGCGCTCACCATTCACAGTTACGTTACGATTCGCAGCATCTTTGAAGAAATGCGGTCCAATGATACCTCCAGCCCATAAACCGCACCAAACTGTGACCTTTTCTGGATACATTGGTAGCTCTTGCAATTCTTCTGGCTGATCTTCACTCCAAAATCGACAATTCTGCTTATTTACGTACCCATTGATCCAAAAATGAGCTTCGACGCTGAACACAATTTTTCGATAAAAAAGTGACACGCATTTTTGTAATAAAATTCAATGATTTGCAAGCGTTGATCGTTTGTAAGACGATTCATGGTTAATTTATAGACCACACTGAAGATGGTTGACAGTGAAACAAAACACGAAACGTGCGTCAGCTGTTTAAACCAACAGTTTAAAAAGATAATAGCTAAAAAATCACCCGTTAATTTTCCAATAATAGTTGTTATTGGTGAATGGATTGCGCTATCGAGAGTTGATTAACGATTTTTTATGGCCGGAATTGTATGGTATTGATCTGGGCAACGTTTATTTTCAACAAGACGAATGAATGAGTAAATAAATAAATAAAGCCTTTTTTTTACGTTTTTAGATTTTAGCGAAAAGAGATTTTAACTTATTTAAAGCCAGTCGTTTGCGATTACAATTTAAAACTTCTGAATCAATCTCCGACAGCATCATTGGAAGACTAATTCTTCTATTTAATTCTCATCATCACTTTTCATTCCACTCAACCTCGAGTCTGCTGAGTTAATGCTGCAGTGTTGAATAACGTCCTCGTCTATGGGGAAACCTGCTAAGTGGCTAGCAAATGTTAAACGAAGAAGAAAAGAAATCACTATCCAAAACATTACTACTGCCCAAAATAAGCGCTTCTCTAAAAGACAAAGTCAAAAAAACCAGTTATAGTTGCGATTTCTCCTAAATAATTGAACTTAGAGGAGCATATGCCAAATTATGTGAAGATAAGGAGACATCCGGGTAAGAGGAGTTTAAGTTCAGGAATTAAAATTGAATTAATAAAAGAATTTAAGAAAGAATTTAAGAAAAAATGATATTAGTTCTCCAAACACTGCTGCCACTCAATATATTTGGAGCTGTAGTATATTCGAGCTACAAAAGTTCGATTTATTGACGTTTGACTGCATTCAAAAAGCGCAGAACTGGAGCGGCAGAAATCACTAAATATTTGCCATGTCTCAAATTTGTCACATTTCTCCGCCTCCGGAACTCCGTAAATAAAAATAATAATCCATCATTTTTCTTGAGTTGCCAATTAGTAGTCGGCCGCAAAAACCCCCTTAAGCGGCCATAATTTGTTAGCACATTAATTCACAACGCCACAATTAATTATGGAATCTTCAACGTCTCATAAGTCGCCACCTTGTCTGAATGGCCAAATCGCTGAAAGCAAAGTACCCACACACACATGCACGCATAGTTAGCAAATAAATATTTGACGAAAAGGCATTTAATTAATGTAATTAATATTTGCTTGCCAGGAGGCGAGTTTTCCATACAATTTTTCTTGCACACATACATACGCAAATGAATACACATACATACATGTGAAACGCACACACGAGTACAAAATATTGGATGGCTCATAAAGCTCATAAAAAGGAGTTATTTATTTCAAGATTGCCCCAAAATTGTTGTAAGAATTAGAATTTATTGAGTAATACGCCACTCAAGCCGAAAAAAGGAATTGGACTATGAGCCGACAGCTATTTTTAATGAAAACGAAAAGTAAAATTGTAGCCGCAGTAAAATTGTAAAAAAGTCAATGCAGTTAAAATAATTGCATTACATTCGGTAGAAATCGGGGTTCGATATGCACCCAGGTCATAAAACTTTGCAAATGAAAAACAAGTAAATATTTAATTATGGGTGATCTTCGCTTAGCAATGGCACAAATCCATGACGAAAGTTCTCACAAAGCTCCTCTGCCTTTCGAAAGCGATTTATAATGAATTCGAGAAGCTCAGCCAAGTACCTAAAATGGGATATACTATGTACACCTGTGTTCACAATATTAGCAGCGCAACATATTGCAAAGTTTTCGCTATTTTTTCATTTAAAACATATTTTTCTATGCCTTATTTTTTATAAAAAATATAGGTTCTGCTAGTAAAAAACATATAACGAAGTTTGAAATTTTATTCAAAATTTTAAAAATGGTAAAATTTTTTTTAAATTTTATTAAAAATTCAAAATTTAAAAATGGTAAGAATTTTCATCAAAATTTTAAAATTTGTATTGAGAATTTCCCGCCGTCCGCAGTAACGTCACTATCATTCGGAATTCAGAGCGAACGTAAGTTCCAATCTCGGTGAAAGACCAAAATGAAGAAAAAGTTTTGTCTAATAGCGGTCGCCCCACGGCAGGTAATGAAAAAACCCCCTAGTGTATTTCTGCCATGAAAAAGTTCCTCATAAAAAATATTTGCCATTCGGAGTCGGCTTGAAACTGTAGGTCCCTCCAAGACAACTTCAAGACGCACGCCACAAATAGGAGCTCTGCCAAACACCCAAAAAGGCTGTTTGCGCCAATTATGTATATAACGGGTGATTTTTTAGCTATTATCTTTTTAAACAGTTGGTTTAAACAGCTGACGCACGTTTCGTGTTTTGTTCTACTGTCAAACATCTTCAGTTTGGTCTATAATTTAACCATGAACCGTCTCAGAAACGAACAACGCTTGCAAATTATTGAATTTTATTATAAAAATGCGTGTTCTATTAAGAAAGTTTAAGATCCACTTTTTTATCGAAAAATTGTGTTCAGCGACGAATCTCATTTTTGGATCAATGGGTACGTAGATAAGAGGAATTGTCGATTTTGGAGGGAAGATCAGCCAGAAGAATTGCAAGAGCTACCAATGTATCCAGAAAAGGTCACAGTTAGATGCGGTTTATGGGCTGGAGGTATCATTGGACCAAACTTCTTCAAAGATGCTGCGAATAGTAACGTAATTGTGAATGGTGAGCGCTACCGTGAAATGATATCCAACTTTTTTTTGCCCAAAATGCAAGAGCTTGACCTGCATGACATGTGGTTTCAGCAAGACGGTGCCACATGCCACACAGCACTCGTAACGCGTAACAATGGACTTGTTGAGAGGCGAGTTCGGTGAACATTTCATTTCACGTTCGGGACCAGTCAATTGGCTACCCAGATCGTGCGATATAACGCCTTTAGATTATTTTTTGTGGGGCTATGTTAAAGCCCATGTCTATTCAGACAAGCCTGCTTCAATTAACGCATTGGAAGACAACATTAAAGCATTTATATGTAAGATACCGGCCGAAACATTGGAAAGAGTATGCCAAAATTGGACTAAGCGGATGGAGCATTTGAAGCGCAGTCGCGGTCAACATTTGCATGAAATAATCTTCAAGCATTAAGTTATATCGACTGTACTATCGATTTAAATAAAAATTGCATGCAGTTTTCTGAATTTTACGTGTGTTTTTTCGAAAAACTTTCCTATAGCTCTTGAAAAATCACCCTTTATTAATACGCCATCGTTTTGGTTATATGGTTCAGTTATATTGGCCTAGACGTCTTATAAGACAGACACTTTACCTAACCTAACCTGGTTCCATCGGCGTCTGATTTGAGAACTATTCTGTGTCGACAACAGCCATGCCGACTCACATATCGAATGTTCATAACTGTGTTTTGACAAAATATGTCTCCACGAATCTAAGAACACATGATACTGTTAACGTGCGTGTTAACTTGGCTGTTGCTAGAAATGGACGCTGAGAAACGATATCTCCAATAGGGCAGTATTTTTTGAAAATGCAAAAAAAGAGCTACTCAAGTTATTAAATACTTTGTTATAGGTCGAAAATATACCGTGATGAGTACTTGTATATATAAGTTGATGAATACTTGTAAATAATTGCAACATACACTCCAAGGAAAAGAAGAATTATCTCTTTCTTTTAGCACACATTTGTAATAAATTGTATCAGCAAAAAAATGCATACTTGCACTGCAATCACCACTGCGTATGAGTAACTCTCTCTCATCGCCTTTCGAATCGATGGCAAATATCGCTCCATATTTATTTCCCCTTCAGCTTTCCGGCTATTTTTCCCCTCACATACGTCGGCAAAGATATCCAATTTTTCTCACTAATGCCTTCGGCTATTTGTCAATTGATTAGAATTTCAATTTCATTCTGCCCGATTTTGCGGAACATGCAAGTTCGTTAGTTTTTATGAAGTGCGCGAACACATTTGTCCCCGCTTTTTGTGCAGAAACAAAGAGAAAGGAATATAAAAATGCAGATATTTTATACACATATATCTATTTGTATTTATGTGCATAGCTTGGCAACTGCGGCCTCTGCTTTTTGCTTTCTTATTCCAGTTTTTGCTCTTTTTATGAGAGCATTTTTTCCTACTTTTTTTATTTGTTTGCTTGTATTGAAATACAATACTATTTCAACCATTCGAACATCGTTGACGGGTATTTTCATTTATAAAAGAGTTCAGTATATCAATTTTTCATTTCGAAAACTGCCAATATATATATGCGTATGTGAGTTTGTCGGATGCAATACAACCGAATAGCCGCAAACTGCATATAAATCTAAACCACCCTTCATACCTCACTAACCATGTGGGACAATACAAATATTGGTGTATAAAAATTGAGACAAATGAAATATTTTGTTGTGCAAAATCAATGGTCAGCTGTGAATGTTGTCCCCTTCCCGTGATTTTTGTACGATTTTTATACTTTTTTGCTTGCTACAATTTTTCCCAATTTTTTCAAATTTCTTTCTTAGTTTCCTTTTTTTCTTTTTCGTTTGTTTGCTATTGGCGCATCCTTAACTCATTTATTGTTAAAAGCATTTCACTCGTTTATTTGCCTGTGCAAATATATATTCGGGTTTATTTGCCACTTTTGTTGTGGAGCTGCAAAGCGAATATATGGAATATCAGGTTACTTTGGAAAGTTGAACTCTGCTGTATTTTTGAGGGGAAAAATTCAATCAGACTGTCAAATCATATTTGCACAAATATGGCACTCTGAGCTACATAAAATGCTAGAAATGGGTAAAGTATTTACTTAAATAGAATTTGAATCGCTTTCTTTTTAATATTTCGAAATTAAGGGTAAATAATTCAAGGATTAAAATTATATTGAAAATGAAATAGAGCCGAAATACCTAAATAAACCAAGCACATTTGCTTAAAGTTTCCTTAGTTGAAGTTTAACCTTCGGTTGAAGTCATATATTTCTTTGATTTACTTGAAATTTTCACAGAGTATTTTCGAAATATTATATTTTTCTAAAATGTATAAAACAAACACTCGATGTGTTTTAAATAAATCATTCACATATGCTAAAAGCTTTCCTAATTTTAAGTTTGTGCGTTAATTATCCATTATTAAACCTTCGAGTGTCTTCCTGGCAATTGTGTAGAGAAACAGACAATACAAGAAGGCAATCAGGGCCGCCAAGAAAGAGCGCTGGGAAGATTTCTGTTCTTCTATCGAATCTACCAGAGATTCTGCGAGACTTTGTCGTATTTTGTCCAAAGGTCATTCAATGGCTTCTTGGGTTAAGAGGCCAGATGGTACTTGGACTTCTACGGCAGACGAGTCTCTAGAACTTCTTTTAAATACTCATTTTTCGGGATGTAGCGCCCATGACAGTGATGTTGGGAGAATCCGTCAGAGTCGATATGACCCACAGCATCTTGTCGATGCAATAGTTACGAAAGAAAAGGTTGCATGTGCAATCAAATCATTCTCCCGTCATCCAAAGGGCGTTAATAGACTTAGGGGTGGAGAATTGTATCATCAATTGGATCATCTCTATGTTAGAAACCAGGATCATCAAAGCTAACATGGGTCATATCAGCTTAACTAAGAGAGTCCATAGGGGTACTCTCCACTTCTTTGGTTATGTGTGATTAGCAAAATCTTAATAAAACTTAATAGAGGTGGGGTAAAAGCGGCGGCATACGCTGATGATGTGGTGCTAATGGCGTCAGGACTGTGTCCTAATACGATCAGTGGGATCATTCAAAGGGGATTAGGCGAGCTTAATTCTTGGGCAACAGGCTGTGGCCTAAGTTTAAACCTAAGTACAACAGAACTCATCCTCTTTACCACCAGATATAAGGTACGAATCTTTACCCTATCAAATATCAACAGACAAACCCACTCACCAAACTTAGCTGGAAATTAAACGCCGAAGAACGGGTGAGGAAAGCTGAAATTGCTTTATATGCCTGTAAATGTATGCTTGGAAGAAGATGGGGTCTTCAACCTAAGCATACATTATGGTTGTATAAGGTTATACGACCAATTTTAACGTATAGCTCGGTGGCATGGTGGAAAGCTCTAGGGAGAGATTACAATGCCAAATTACTCGGCAGAATACAAAGATCGGCCTGTGCAATAACGGTCGATGCAATCAGATCATGTCCTAGAGAGGCTCTCAATGCACTGACACACTTTATTCCAATAGACCTACACATTAAGAAGACGGCAACCATGAGTGCATTTAGGTTAAACGACGCGGGTCGCTGGAAAGAAAAAACGTATGGTCATGCCAGTCTACTATTGCGACAAACTCAGTTCACCTCGGTGAGGGCTGACTACATCGTCCCGGTAACATTCAATAGGAGCTTTGCCAATCTCTTTCCATCTATGGAAGAATGGAATAAGGGATTCTCACTAAACAACTTCGACACTACAGTCTATACAGATGGTTCTAAAATGGATTGTGGTATTGGAGCTGGTATATATTCTCACAGACTTGGAATTAAAAAATCTGTGCGTCTCCCTAATACCAGCAGTGTCTTCCAGGCGGAAGTACTGGCAATTGGGGAAGCTTGTAGGCTACTAATCGCAAATCCCGCTTTTAAGGGCAATATCGCTATTCTTTCGGATAGCCATGCTGCAATCCGGCCACTGGGTTCGGCTACTACAACCTCTAAAGTGATGGCACAAAGTAGGAATAGCCTCACCACCTTGAGTGTAAACCATAAAGTTACCTTAATCTGGGGACATCTGCCGGGACATCGGAATTCTGAAGGTAACGAAAAAGCCGATGAACTGGCAAGAAGAGGATCTGCCATGATTCACACCATTAAGTGCAGTCAAGAGTACAATTTCCCTAATTGACATAATTTGTTTTAATAGAACACCCGGTAAGACCAGAATTTCCAGAACTCTTTTAAAATCAGTCACAATCGCCACTGCAATTAAGTTCGTACTCGCACACAAAGTATAACTTTTCTCACAAAACTCTCCGAACACCGCTGACAATCCTCATCTTTGGACATTTAACATCTTTATCGCCGCCCTCCACTAACAACAATTTGACAGTTTTCCATTGTGATTACCTTTTCGCATCAACAACCACAACTCCATAAGAAGCCAACGAGTGTGCTTTGTTTACCTTAAACTTTTCTTAAATCTATCCATTCGTCGTTTAGTTGAATGCCAGTGTTGATGGAGAAGGTAAACAAAATGTCACAAACTTTAATCATAAGATGAACTAAAACAAAAAATTAAATGCTTATACTCTTTGCAATTTGAGCTGTCATAGTTGTTGTTGGATTGTCCTAATAGCACTTGATGCGGGCAGCGCTTCTAAGTGACACACACACACATGCATATACTCGTATGCGAATGCCTCTACTTCGTATTTCGTATTTGCTGAAGACTTCTGACTCAGATAACTGGCATCGCTGGCGTGTTGGTGATAAAAGTCATTGGGAATGGTAAGTCGCATAGTTGGGTGAGCGCTCACACACACGAGTATGTGCATGTGTAGGTGTGTTCGGTTGAAGTTGAATTGGTCGAATGTCTCCCTGTGAGTGACAGTTTCGAGTAAAAGCGGAAATTGTCAGACGTGAGGTCGAACTTTATTGTAAAAAGTGCACGGCGATGGTAATACCAAGTTGAGAATTGATGATGTTTCTTTCTAACAGGAATTATGTGCACATAAGTGTAAAGATTAAAAACCGCGAAGGAACTTTTTATTTTAATTAGGTTTTTAAAAATATTTATTACTATCATATTTTAATTAGAAACAAAGTCAGTTAGAAAAGATATTTGCTTCGTAAAGAGTTACCGAAACTTTTTTAACGCCGGAAGGTGACTCGCTTGGTGCCCTTAAAAAAAAAAAAGGATTTGTTTAAACTTCCGCAAAAGATGTCGTTTTTCCGTTCTATTCCAAGTATCGGCGAACTGAAACTGGACGCATAATTTCTTAAATTTAATCTTTCTTACCTTAAATCTTAAAAATTGCTTATGTATGCGGGAGGACTAACAAAAGTTCAACAAATTGAATTAAAAAAACAATACACATTTTTTTTAATTTAATATTTTTATTGTTCTCCAAATAATCATCATTATTTTGAATACATTTTTTTAATCTGTAAATCCACCGTTGAAAAAAGTTCTCAAAATGGCGTTTTGCAGCTTCTTAAGTTCACTAGTAACCGCATTTATTATCTCTTCATTGCTACCAAAGATATTTCCTCTCAAATGTTTTTTTTATTTTTTGGAAATAACCTAACACTTCAAATCCGGATAATATGGCGATGGACGAAATTCTTCAATGCCAGAAGCGCTAGTTACTTGTCATTTCAGTGTATCAGTGTAAGCTGGCGCATTTTTGTGTTGTAAGAAGTATCGGCGTAGTTCCTGATTTTTCCTATTTTCAAGTAAATTTTTATACACCTTTGGTAAGCAGTTGCCAGTTTATCATTTGGCAGTTACTAACTGAGAAGAATCTAGCGAAATAGCAGCAATTACTTTCGCTCTGGTGAAGTAAACCGAAGTCATCACTTTTATTGTTGACATTTGCTGCCTGACTTTCACAGGTGGATTTGCTTCTTTTGGGCTCCATATTATGCACTGCTGTTTGGTTTCTGGGTCATACTTAAAAAACAGGATTCATCAGTTGTTACGATCATATTAAAGTTGCTAGAATCTTCGCTTTCAATTTTTTTCTTTTAAATATTGACCAAATTTACGCTGTGTTATTTTTGACTTTCATTAAAAATTCTTGGAATCTATGGGTTTCACATGCTTATTTGTGTATTGCAAAACATTGTGCAAGCATTCAAGCCCAATTCACTGCATATCATTTCCTATATCATTCGGGGGCCTCTGTTAATTTTTCAATTCACCAGAGCCATATTTATCTCGCCGATCGACGATTTTTGCCATTCTTCATATCCAGTTTGAAATCTTTTATACCGCTCACAAATAGTTCTAGGAGATAGAACGACCATTTTATATGCAGTTTGAAATTCATTGAAAAATTGCACAGCCTTGTGCTGACGTCGAAAGCCGTAAAGTATTGAGTAACGTATTTCCTGCAGCATCGCTGGCGGAATTTCTGCTGACATTACATCAATTATCAATTATAATTTTGCGTTTTCTAGTCTCCATGCTAGGTTAGGTTAGGTTTAGTGGTAGTCGGTCTGCACGACCAACTCACTTAGACCTACAGGTCCGTTGTGATACCACTGCGCTACACGGTAACCTCATTTACCTACCATTTTGTGGCTCTTATGAAACGTAGAATTGATCCCAATCCCACGCCAGACAGCTCTGTAAGAGAATTGAAAAAGTGCTTACCTAGACAACCTGCTCTGATTTTAGCTAAGGCTGAACAATTCAAAGGAAGTGCTCAACTGTTTCTGCCTCTTCCTCATCTCTACAACTTCTACAATATTTATGGTAGAATACTCCTAGTCTGAAGGAATGCGTGCCAAATAGCCAGTGGCCGGTTACACAAGCCACGACCTTCGAGTCTTCTTTGAGAAGCTAAGCTATTCCTTTGTCCTTTTCTTGTTTATTTGCGGCCATAGTAGCCTGGCTGTTACGCATGTCTCTTCATCTTCCCATGACCTATTGGCCTCTTGGATAATGTTGTTTTTTATTATTAATTTACTCGTGGCCAAAGGTTGAACAGTGAAGAGCAGTATCTTTTCTGTTGAGGAGCAGTACCTTTTCTGGCTAGCTCATCAGCTTTGCAGTTTCCCTCAATGTTTCTGTGTCCCGGAACCCAAATAAGGCTGACCTTGAATACGACGCTAATATCATTTAGGGCTGTTCGGCATTCCTGCACAACCTTTGATCTAAGTATAGCCGGATTCATTGATTTAATGGCCGCTTGGCTGTCCGAGAATATATTTATAGTCGTTTTTGTTACGGCATGCAAATTTAGGTATGTAGCCACTTCTTTTATGGCTAGAATCTCTGCCTGATAAACGCTGCAGTAGTCTGGTAGTCGAACGGATAGTTCAGTCCTAATTCTTTCGAAAATACTCCATAGCCAACTTTATCGTCTAGCTTGGAACCATCTGTATAAAAATTTAATTCCCCTCCATGGACTTGGTGTCTGCCACTCCCTTCTTGACGGTATACTTGTCTTGAAGAGCTTGTCGAAGATAAGTGTAGAATTAGAAATAGTCTATTTCTTGTTTGTGACTGTTCAGAGTGTGCAAAATACCGGCGTGGCCAAACCGCCGTTGTTTCCATACCGCCATACTTTTGAGTCTGAGCGCCGAGGCGGCGGGCACGTTTTTCCGTACGAGATTTAGTGCAGGCAAATTGATTAGCACTTCTAGCGCTTTCTTTGGGGTAGTCCTTAAAGCACCAAAGGTGCATAAAAGAGCTGTGCCTTGGACCTTACACATGATTTTAGCGCAGATGACCATTATACAAGTATTCCATATATTAAGATTGGTCTAACTACCGAAGTATATAGCCAATGAGTAACGCGAGGTGTTAACCCCCATTTAATACCGACCGCTCTTTTGCAAGTATGTAATGCAACGTTGGCCTTTTTTACTCTTTCCTCAATATTAGGTTTCCAAGTGAGTTTCCTATCTAATATGAGTCCTAAGTACTTAACATTCTCTCTCAAAGGAATCTCCAGACCCTTGAAAACCATCAGAGAGATTATAGGAAGCCTATGTTTCTTTGTGAAGAGAATTATTTCAGTTTTTGCGGGACTTATAGCGAGTCCCCTACTCTCAGTCCAGCTCCTAAGCGTGGCCATGTTAGAGCGCAGAATGTCCATGAGGGTGTTAGGATATCTGCCTTTAACAGCAATTGCGGGATCATCTGCGTATGCAGTGACGTGGCAACCCCCTCTCTCCAGGGTCAGCAATAGCGAGTTTACCGCCAAAATCCAGAGGAGAGGGGAGAGGACACCACCTTGAGGTGAAATTAGCCATTACCTTCCTTCTGACGAGTATTGCTTCTATCAGGCAACAACGTGTGGTTCAACTCCAAAGTCTTTTAAAGCATCTACTATAGCGCTCGCCTTTATATTGTTGAAGGCGCCTTCTATATCTACGAAGGCAACCATGGCGAACTCTTTATCTGATAAACATTTGTCCACCAACCCGACAAGTGAGTGTAAGGCGGTTTCTGTAGATTTCCCCTTAGTGTAGGCATGCTGCGCCGAGGAGAACTTATTCATTAGTATAGTGCCCCGTATGTACTCGTCCACCATCCTCTCTAGAATTTTAAGGAGGAAAGACGTAAGACTAATTAGTCTGACGTCATTGGGGTTAGTGTGTGAGGACCTGCCTGCCTTGGGTATGAAAGAGACTTTTGTCTCTCTCCATCCTAGCGGAATGTAGCCCATGTTAAGACAACTTCTAATGATGTTTTTAATAAACGGTGAGGCAATGCCCCGTGATTTCTGCAATTCCACAGGATAGGTACCGTCTAGTCCAGGTGATTTATAAGGACCAAAAGTGTTGATAGCCCATTTAATCTTTGCGTTTGTCACTAATAGACTTCCTTAGTTGGATTGCCTTTCATGATTAGCAGAATCATTTTGTTCCACCGCCTTGCTTCCTGGGAAGTGTGTGTCTAGTAGAAGACCTAATGATTCCTCACTTGACGTAGTCCATTTATTCCCTTGACCTTGTAGATAGCCTAGGTTACATGGCGTCTTTGAAAAAAAGTTTTCTTAATCTGGCCGCTTCTGAAGCTTCTTCAATTCCTTTGCAATAATTTTGCCAGAATTCACGTTGCGCAGTTCTGACTGCTTTCTTATACTTTTTCAGTTCGTCCTTATAGGCTTGCCAGTCCTCTGACCTTCTCGTGTCCTTGACGAGATTGAATAACGTTCTATGGTATTTTTGTAGCGAGGTTAGTTGCTTGGTCCACCAAGGAGGTTTAGACTTTCCTGTATGCCTGACAATCGGGCAGCTAGCTGCTAAAGAGATAAGATATTTATGCTAACCAATTTTTCTGAAATTTCAAATGAAACATCATAACATAATAGCATAAATATACATATATTTTTTTTATTTTTACTCTCTAAAGTTTTTGAAAACTGTGGTAATTTTTGCTTCAGTGCCGAAATCTTCTTCATATTTTAATTCACTTTTCGGTCACTGTTAAAACCTTAATTGCGACTGCTTCAAAGATTTAAAAATAATTATTAATTAGGTAGGGTAAGTAGGTAAGGTGGCTGCTAATATGAAATACTCAGACCTGTCGAAGGTGCGTTGTGATACGAATGGAACTTTTTCGTACACTATGGGATCCCTTTTAAACCGTCCTGCGGCTTTTATAAACGAGATTAGCTTCGTTAGTTTGAGATGCGTATTTATCCGCTACATCTGTTAAAAATGCACTACCAGGCGTTTAAAGACTTCTTCTAGCTAATCTTTCACACTCACAAAGCAGCTGTTTACCAACTTCCTCCTCTTCGGCATTGCAGCAGCCTCTACAATAATCTTAGTAAGTAACTCCCAGCCTTCTGGCATGGTGACCTATTAAACAATGACTGGTGAATACACCAAAAAGTTCTCGTATCCTCTCTGCTGAGTTTTAGCAGGCATTTTGAACGACCAGTGTTAAGTTTAAAATATTTATTGTATAAAATTATATAACTCGTATTATATTTAAAAATAATTAATAACAGCACAGAAATACTTCATTAAAATTTATTAAAATGCGTAAAAAATATTTTGATTCTATTGAACTTCATTCTCAATATATTTGTTTTTTATTTATTTTTCCAGATCATGTACGCGAATTCAACTGCGGCAAATTATACTATCGCACTTTCCACATGGATGAAGAGAGGGACTCACTCTACGTGGGCGCTATGTAAGTGAACCGTAAAAAAATTAATAAATGAAAATAACAAATACTTCAAAAAAATACTCCGCCCATATAAATTGTCGCTGCTGTGCTTGATCTTGATTTATTTATTTTATTTTTAACGAATCTTTTTATTTTGCCAATGCAAGAGCAACAGTTAGCTACTCGCTTATGCAACAGCAATCCCAAAAAGCCCAATAGCGACCACAATGGCGGCGATTTATTGGCTTTTATCGATATTAACTGATTTTTATGTCTCCCGCAGGGATCGCGTATTTCGTTTGAGCCTGAAAAATATTTCGTCCTCGCAATGCGATGTAAGTACCATATAATACGAAAGCAAATAAAACAAAAACAAAACATATTACTACACATACTAACAACATATTTAAAAGTATTTTATTTTTGAAAAAAAAAATGAAAAAAAAAAAAATCATGTAATACCAGTGACTGAGCAGAACAGAAGGAGCGGCATAAAAACTATAAAAGTATAAAATATGACCGTGGCGACCCTTTTGCGAAGCTTAAAGCCATAATTAAAAATTGATAAATGCTCTTAGCTGGTATTCCTAAATGTATGCAATGCCTTTGGCGCTTTGAGCCATGAGCTTAGCGGGCTAGAGGCATCAGCACAAAGCTGATTTCGCAAAAGTTCAAAGCTAAAATAAAAAATATGCCAGCAATGATACAACTCACTTGTGGCTACTAATACGCCTGGAAATATGCAATTGTTTTTGTATATTTATTAGAATAATTCTAAAAAAGTAAGTTCGGCTATGCTTGAGTAATGAGTAAGTAGAGTGGGGAGTATGGGAAGGTAATGAGGTTGAGGTTAAGTTTGATGTCGCGCCGTTGACGTAAGCGCTAGAGATTTATGAACATCCGCCTAAATTTTTCCGCAAGCAAAAAAACGACGTAGACAAACAAAAAAGAGAAACAAATAAAAAAAAAAACGCACACAAATAAAACCAAAAACAAAATTAAAAAAGTGAAATAAAACAAAACAAAAACAAAACGTATGCAATAAACTCGAAACAAAATTATATACATTTTTAATGAAAATGCGTCCCAAGCGATACAAACGACCACAAATTCAAAATGTTATGAGAGCGCATGAAAACAAAAAACAATGGCATGCACAGAATTACTTTCCCATGTACTTGTATTTATTGGCTTTCAGCTTATGCCCTGCCACAATGTAGCTGTTGTTGGTGAATTATTTTTGTTTTGGCTTTTTGTTAGTCGGCATTGTATTTGCAATAGTTATGCTCGTAAAGTGCGCTTTTAGGTTGCCGCTCTCATCTTTGTAAAGACGCAGGCAAGGAAGGCGAGCAAAGCAAATACTAACAAGTGTACGAAATGTATTAAGCTGCGAGACACAAAGTTGTCGGCTTACACCTTGACATCATTTTTCACAACTCAGGGAATAAACGTGAAACAAAATACTGGCATTTTTGTCGTAGGCATTTGGCAGGTCGGCAAGAAATTTGAATGAGATTAAAAGCAGTTATGCGGGCTTTTCAAATAGTGATCACTAGTAATGATTTTTTCCCAACTTAAGCACTCCACTTAGGAACAGAGGGCCTCAACAAGACTTCATCATCTGATACGATTTGTTGCTGTTGTTTTTGCGCTATGCCACGTGATGTTGCCTGCGGTTAGCTCACACGAGATCGAACTTCTCTGGTAATTTTGAGTCAATTTTCCGCTCTACTACCTTGGGAACTCCAGTTTAGCGTCATTCGAGTTAAACGATCTGGTGGTCTTCTGAGGTTTTGGCCATCCATCGTCTTTTTCTGCGTTTTCTCTGTCGCGGGATGTGCTCTTCATCGGTAAGATTCCACAGTGCGGCATTACAGATTGTTTGTGGTCAAAAGATGCTGCAAGTGATGCTTAAGCATTTGTTTATAAGCGTCTGTAGTCTCTGTGTGTTGTTGTTTGAGATCAACTATGTTTCACTTCCATCCAGAAATTTTGGCTTTACGCAATACTCGAAGCTTCGTTCGCCTGCCAATGTGCGAGCCTATCCAAACTGAGTTAAGTCAACCAAACACCATCCTTGCGTTACTCAGTCTGAAGATGACGTGTTCTTCGGCAACGCTGTGTGTTGTGATTATTGTTATAGTATACCCTAACTAACAAGATTAGTGACACCAAAGCACTACCACAGTCAGTTACTTTTTTTCAGCATAGTTTTCTTTGAAAATTTTTATTTTTTAAATAAGTGAATAATTGAAAGTTAAAAAATAGTATATTTACTATAAGAAATAGAAGGCTAAATATGCACAGCAAACTCTTGCAGAATAAGGCCAGTAAAGCAAAACATTATACCTCGATTTTGTTGCCCACGACAGTCAGCTCTACGTTCTCGGAACGGATTTATATTCGGAATTTATATTCGACCAAGGAATGCCACTGCAGCAGCAATCCTCAAATATTTATGGAAAATGTTATACTATTACAACAACAACAACCACGATTTTCTATCCGCCCTCACTAAAATTTTTAGTTTTTAAATGCGAATGGCCTTGTTTCTCTGGGATTAAAAAAAAAACTAAAAATTTGTTAATAAACTTACATGGATTACAAATAATTTTCTAAGCAAGTGATCAATACAAATAAGAAATCAATCTGAAGGGATGCATATAAATAAATATAAAAAAAAAAAAAATGACGTGTAGCGTGGTACACACAACAGAAGTGAAACTTTCAAGGCAGACAAAGAAAGAGGGAGAGACCCGAGAGAGAATGAGAGAGAGAGAGGGAGAAAGAATATATATCTAAATAATTTCACAACATTTGCAGAGAATGCAAATAGACAAAATTTACAAAAAACGGAGAAGGGTCGACCGGTGTAGCTAAACGCCGGACTCAAACCGTGGCCACAACGCGCACTACTCCGAAGGTTTATCACCCGCACAAACGCAGCAATTCCAGGACCGCAGCAACGGCACAAATTACCGCTAGGCAATGCCGTCGGCCGCCGTAGTCGAATGGGTTGGTGCGTGATTACCATTCGGAATTCATAGATGGAACGTTGGTTCGAATCTCGGTGAAATCAAAATTAATAAAAACATTTTTTTAATAGCAGTCGCCCTTCGCCAGGCAATGGCAAACCCCCGAGTGTATTTCTGCCATGAAAAAGCTCCTCATAAAAATATCTGCCGTTCGGAGCCGGCTTCAAACTGTAGGTCTCTCCATTTGTGTACGCGCCAATTATATATATATATATATATATATACAAACAATATATATATGTAATACCAATAAATCCGACGCCGAAATGGATATAACTTTATAGTACGCACAAGCACTAGCCAGGAAAGGGAAATAAGCGCCATAATGTAGGCACCAAAAAAATTGGGACCAAAAAACGCCCCAAACAGTAGGCACCAAGAAAATATAACGCTGAAAAAGTAGGCACTAAAAATAGATTTCCTCCAAGTTTGCGCCAACAAACAAGCGCCAAAAAGTAGGCAGTGTTATTTCTCACTAGAAATTAGCAGCCACAAGGACAAACTCCTAAACCTAAAGTGTATCTACGATGTATATAAGTTATAGCTCTCTCTCTCTCCTTTTCCTCTACGTTATATCTTTTTTCTCTCTCGCGAAACGAAAATTCCCAAAGCGTTGCATGGCCTTGAAATTTTACTCTCCACTTTCGATGGATGAGCGATCGATGCCTAAGAAGTTTCGCTTCAAAAAAATAATTTTATCCAAAAAATTTTGGTTTATGGCTTTTATGAGGAGCTTTTTCATGGCAGCAATACACTCAGAGGTTTGCCATTGCCTGACGAGGGGCGACTGCTATTAGACTGTTTCATGCACGGAGGTTCGAGCCTATGCACTCCCGATTGGTAGTCACGCACCAATCCATTCAGCTATGGCGGTCGAGATACATCATCATTATCATTGTTGGCTGGACAACCCTGGTCAGGTCTTCGCCTGCTGGAGATACATAGTTGTTTAAAATGTTGATATTTTTTTTTTTTTGTTTTTTTGTGCAAATCGTTGATTTTTAAGTAAATTATTTGTCAGCCTTAGAGCAAACAGAACAAATGTGTTTTATAGGATTTTTTTTCGTATAAATTGTTTTTAATAATTCGACTTCTCCAAATTTTTTAGTTACAATATATATTTTTTTTTAATTTTTTTAATTTTAATTTTTTTTTTATAGCTTGAGCTGAGGGTTGGCATTTAAATAAAAGACACAAATTTTTATTGATATACAATATTTATTGGGTTCAACGATATTCCGGTTTCAATCTGAAGTCATCTTCATAGTATGTTTTATTTAAATTTCGGTTTTGAGCTCTGCTTATTGAAATTAAGTCAAACGGTCAACAACAGAATAAACAATAAAATGTTAACCATTTTCTTCTTTTAGTTTTTTCTAATATTTTTTAAGTTTTGTTTCCTTTTGATATATTTTTTTTAACTTAGGTATTTTTTATTTTTTTCCAAATTTTTTTTTTTGTGTAAATCGTTTTTTTTTTTTTGATACGAAATGTTGGCATGCCTCTTACTCAAAATCGCGTTTTATTTTTGAAAGCTTCTATAGTAATGCTAGCCATGTCCTGCAGACTACGGATCAACTAAAATGCCTTGTTTTTATTTTTGATACGAAATGTACATTCAGTAACCCCATTAATTTTCAACTGTTTTTCAAAATTTACAACTATCCTACCATCTTCCTTCTACAGTAAGAGCTACCTTTAGGGATATGTGCCATTTGAGATTCTAAAAAGCATTTCAGTACCATATCAACATAATTGCATTTTTCCTTGCTAAAAACTCTCATTTTGGCACAACGTCCATTCCAAGCAAAGCCATAATGTTGCCAAAACTACACAAAATGATTGTGAAAAGTCCTTGAGTTGATGCGCCTTAGTGCACATAAAAAATTTAAAAGCAAAATAGGGTTTTACACGTTTTTAAACTCCCCACAGCTTCATAATTTTCCATAACCACACTAATACATTTCTAAAAATGTGAGCATAAACGCAACTTCACTAAAGTAGAGTGAGCAAAAATGCGGCGTAGAGGGAGGTGAGTAGAGGTAGACTACTCAGCAGCAGCATTAGGCGGATGGTATAACGTAGGCTTTGGCTTAACGGCAATACTCAGTTTGTACCTACTTTATTATGTCCCTTAGCGTACTCACAGAAACGCAGTTAGTGCCAGAGCAGAGCTGGAGGCTAAATTAGAGGCAGAGTGAAAGCAATGGCGCACTCTGCTTTGTTACGCTCTGAATATTCTACGCCAGCATTAAATGTACTCCGATTGAAATGCAACACCCACCAAATTCTGTCTTTCAACACACGCAATGTTTGCTTATACAGGCAGGTGACTACAAACATATGTGGCACCTACTTGCATATATCATATTTTAGCTTGGTCGAACACTTACGGACATGGTGCCTTAGATATTTCAACCAAATTTATTCGAAGAAGAAAAGGGAAGTGCCTTAAATGGCGAAATAGGCTGTAACGTAATACGGGTGTATAAAATGTATTTAAGTCCTAACTGCGAGGAGCAAATTCCGAAAAAGTATGTAATTAGGCTCAGCCTTTCAAATGCATATTCAAATTTTTTGTTTGTCGGCTTGAGCATAAGAAGAAGTAAGCTGGAAAACATTTCAAATATTCTTAATAATTTCGAGATTTATGAATTTCGGTATGTTACACAAATTTTTTTCATTCCTTCACGTTGATCATTTGAACTGCGTAATGGCGAAAGACTGAGCACAAAATCAAAATTCCATCAAGAAATTTTATCTCTTCAGAAGAAGTTTGGTACCAATTAACCCATCTTCGGCCGCTACAAGAATTCGACATCATTTTTCCATTTCCTTTTTAGTCAGTGCTTATAGGACCATAATCAAGAAAAATTTAAAAAAAAAAAAAAATCTGATCATCGCTGTTTGAGATATGGACTGGTCGAAAAATCGACCGCTGGCCAAAAACCGTCATATATATTAAAAAAAAAATACAACATTTATGAAAAAAATTTAGCACACGAAGTCAATTTATTTCATTTTATTTCAAATACAAATATTTTTTTGATAGAAAAGTCAGCTTACAAATTTTTATGATAATCATCAAAACATTTAGTATGTAAAGGAATATTGCATTTTTTGCAAGTAAAAATAGTATGTTTCTTGCAAAATTTACACCGCCCAAATTTGTTTTCAATGCTTCTCATGACGGCGTGTACCCTTTCATTGATTCGAGGAAGGTTCGATGGACCTTCATCTCCATGTTCGTTTTCATACTCGTCCCATATTGGCCACCACCATTTTTTTCCTCTCATACATATTCCATAATTTGCCACTGAATTATCATGGAGAGCCACACCACCCATGTCATGATTATACTCTTGAATAACTTTTGGCTGCGGGATAGTGATAGTTTGTTTTTTCTTCCAACAATATCTTTTAGTGCTAATAATTGGATTGACTATTAGTTATAACTTTGACTACATTATTATCATTCCACCGAACAGTAAATATTTCTTGCTGATGATCAAGTAGTTGGTCAAATGTTCCTCGTATATTTTTTTTTTAATTTCTCAAAGGAGAATCGCCCATTCTATTTTCGCGTATAGTACCAATTGCAAAAAATCGACGTTCGTTCAGAAGGCACATTAGATGGTATGAAGAGAAAAAAATTATCAAAGAAAATGATGTGGCACTCAGGGTCAGATACGTTGGCAAGCAAGTCTAAGACTGTTTGTGCGCCTAGACCAATAGTTTTATTGTGAGGGGTTGCTGCTCCCCCGTACAATGAACTAGAAAATAAGTACTCACTTTCAGAGCATAAGCACCATGTTTTAAAGCCAAGCCGGATTGGCTTTCCCTTGATAAACATTTTGCAGGAGTGGCGTCCAAAGTATGGAATCATCTGTTCGTCTATAGAAAGATTATGGCTAAAGACTCCAAACTGCATAAACTTTTTGTTGAGAGCGTCAGTAATAGGACGAACCTTCGCAAAGCGGGCTGCTGCGTTTAAATTCGTGTTGTCAGCGAGATGGAAAAACTGCTTAATTTTTTTAAACCAATTACGACTCATAGTCTGCTTCACAATTGGAACTCCCATGTCCGGTCGAACAGACCAGTAGTGGTCAATGTGTGGCAAAGTATGGTACCCCGATAAGTACAATATTCCAATAAACCTACGTATTTCGATTGGCGTGATGTTAATTGGAGCATTGTGTTGGTTTGCATTCTTATTTGTGAAAGTGGTAATATTTGTGATAATATTATTATCAAAAAACAATGTAAAGAGATCATAGGGGGATTTTGAGCCTACAAAATAGTGCAATTATATATACGTATACAAAAAGGATTGATTGCTTACCAATTTCAGTAAACATGTCTTCCAATTTGATTGCTTCCTCATTTATTGCGGTCCTTGTGTATTGAAAATCTCTGGGTTTTCGCCATATGGGTCGGGCAAAATTCGATTTACTCAAGCGAAAAACAAAGCCAACATTCCACCGCTGCAGTTCGATATTAGACGAATGAGAACTTGTTCGATTTGTAGGTATTTTCTAATAGTCCCGTACCATCCAATATAGGACAGGTTCGATTTTGGAGGTAAGGTACTAGTGCTGAACTAGAATTTCGGTTCACTAGTAGTGATTTTCCCTGCAGGGGTAGTACCTTTCCTATACCACAAAGATAATCACTTCCATCTCTTTCAATAAGAAAAAAATATTGCTAGATTTTGTTCTATCCTACATGACAGTTCCTGGCCAGCGGTCGATTTCTCGACCACTAAAGTTTACGTCCATGAAACAGTAAAAATTATTGCAATATCGATATGTTACTTTTTTGCTTCTCTTAATTTCATCTTTTCTCTTCACAATAAATTAGTAACAATTATTTGTTTTTTTGTTTTTCATTATTTTTTCATCTGCACAAAAAACACGTAAAAATAGTGATAATTTCATTCTTTTACAAAAATCTGCCCTGAAACCTTTTTTCTTAAAAAATTATGCTCTGGAAATTAACTAAATTCCAAATTTAAAACTTGTGAAAACTGATCAATAAATTTACATTTAGTTTCTGAGATATTGGAGTCCGAAGTTGGTGGTCGAAAAATCGACCAGCTGCCGAAAATGGGTTAAAAGGGAAAAATCATTCATTTGAGCGAAATGGAGACAAAAAAAGGTTAGAAACGTAAACTAGAAAAATTGAAAAAAAAAAAATCGAAAATGCCTAAATTGGATAAAATTTTTTTAAAAAAGTGCATTGATTATTTTGTTTTTGGCCCTTAAATTGTAATGATTATTTTCAATAGAGGAAGCTCAAAGCTGGAATTTAAATTAAATATACAATGCAGATGAATTCAAATTGAAACCGGAATATCGACCGACTAAACAAAAAATTCAATTTGTGTGTTATATTTAAATCACGCCCTGCAGATTAAGTTATAAAATATATTATAAGATTTTTTATAAAATATATTAGGCGGCGATAGACGAGCGAGAATGGAGAGTAAAATTTCAAGGCCATGCAACGTTTTTGGCATTTTCGTTCCGCGAGAGAGAAAAAAAGATATAACGTGCGCGTTGTTGCCACGGTTTCTCTGGTTTCTTGTAAATTTTGTCTATTCGTATTCTCTGCAAATGTTGTGAATTTATTTAGATATATATTTTTTCTCTCTCTCTTCCTCTCTCTCTCTCATTCTCTCTCGGATCTCTCCCTCTTTTAAATTTCACTTACTACGCTACACGCACTTTTTTTTTTTTAATATTTGTTACCAACTTTTGCTTAAATGAAGGAAATTTTTATTTTTTCTTTTTTAATATTTAAAAAAAACCATTTATACAAATAGAGTTCAAACTACAGAAACCGAATTACTCCAGGTTTCTTGCTCTGTAGAAAATTTATAAAATTTTCAACAAGTTTTCCTCAAAAAACTTTTTGCATCGGACTTTCAGAAAAAATTATAAATACTCAGATTTGTATCTTGTCGAATTTCGGTATAATATTTTGCCAATTTAATGTTACTCGGCGGAGCTCTGGAGAATTACATACCAAAATAGCATCGAGAGTGAAATAAGGAAAAGGAAATTCGGATGTATAGGATGAGGAAATACCGCATGCCGCCTAGACTTGGAACCCGCAAGGAACAAGAAGAAGAGACAGACCATTAATGACTTGGCAAATGACTATCCGCAATGAAACTGGAACATCGTTTAATGAACTGAGATTTATGTCTAGAAATAGAAATGTTTGGAAAATCCTTTCGCTGTTTTCTTAAGCTCCTACAGGAGTATGGAATAGTAAAAAATATCACTTGAAATTTGCGTTGATTCAGATCATTTTTTTTTCACATATTTTCCTAAATTTTCTTTCATATAAAAAATTTTGGAACCCCTTTTATATGGGAAAAATGCAAAAGGCCCTATAACCTTTTTAATGTTCAAGTATTTTAAAAAAATTTAGAAAAGTCATAAATCATAAAGTCATTTGAACCAAGCACATGACCGCTTCACAAAATTTTAAATTTACGATTTTTCACTAAGAGTTTCCTAATTCACAACACTAAAACATAAAAGGTTTATATGAAAATTATTCTGGAATTAATTAATCAGAAATAACCTAAACAATAATGCTCTTCAGTATCTCGGGCAGGTAAGAAAATTTTCGCGTGCTCGTTCATAACAAATGCGGGTTTGAAAAGGTCGAGCAAGTGGCACCAGGAGTTTTGGTGGCTCCTAAAACATTCAGGGTAAAAAGCCCATTGTATTTAGAGCTCTGGAAAGAGGGTAGATAGTCAAGGAGGGAAGGAGAAAGGTATCAGAGAAAGAGATAGCAAAAAATAGACACAGAGATAGAGATAGTTAGTCCGGTGATAATTTTCCAGATTCTTTGGCAAATCTGTAGATGTCCTCCAGTTGGAGAAAACGAATTTTACTCATTCTCACTACATCGGAACCCAAAACTCATAGCCTTGCTCTAGCAAAGGCAGGACACACACAGAGAAAGTGCTTAGTGCTATCCGCCTCTCTCAAGCACGACAGTCACATTGGATCCTCAATGATTCCAATGATGGCCATATGCTAACCTTATGGGTTGTGTCCTGTAATGATATCGACCATCAACCAAATATCTTTTCTTCCAAGTTTTAATAGAAAGTTTGACAGTTTTCTGTTCGGACATATCACAAAACACTTTGCAGTTCTGCAGCGTTCTAGACCGGTCCATCGCTCTTTATGTAGATTGCCTACATAATCGCTCATCCATTCATGCGGGTTAGTGTTGGATTAATATTTTCATGGTTTATTGTTTCCAAATACCTTTTTTTCATTTCATCCTAGTAAATTTTCTGCCATACCGAGTAAGTCTGTTCCACTCTATGCCTTCGACATCCACTACTTAGAGCGCAATAAGAACTTTTTTGGAGGTCCTAAATTGAGACTTTGAGAAAGTAACTCACACACATCGGCAGTGCCTCTCACAGCCCACATCAAATGCGGGAGTTTCTGCTTTGGCAGTAAATGTAAAGTGTTTAATAATACATGGCTGTGGCTTCGTGCGTGACACAACGCAACTAAATATATCTAACATGCACGCAATACATACATACATACATATGTGTGCGTGTTTGTGTTTCACGAATGCATATGTGCATCCCCTGAGCGGCGGTGAACACTTTATGAATCTCCCAACACACCTGCCATCAACGCCAACTAACACCACCGTCGCCACATTAGCACTTGGCCATCAATGCCGTTAATGCGTGTGGGAGAGTAACGAGCATTTTAAGTACTTTCCAACGCTACGCAAGGCAGCACAATCTGCATGGAGTTGACGAAGAGAAACATGAACAGCTCCATGCTCATTATGGCGTCTTACTTTGTCTTCGCCTTATGTATGATGTGCATTACGTGATTTATAAATCAATTTTGTTGAAAGCTACTAATACACGCATACATCATACGTGGCTGAATGTACGTAGTAGATGAGCAAGCGCCATGACGCGTCTTCCCGCTGCCAAAGTCTTTCGTGCACTCTAAGTGCTTGCTAAGGTCCAACGTAGGGTGCTACGCCTAAATATATGCTGCTAAGCTCCATTCCAGCAAGAAAGTTGCAGCAGCACCGCATAACAATATTGAAATTTTTAGATGTGTCGCCGAATACAACAACTCAACTGTGGTTACACACATGAGAATGTAGCTTAAAGCAGCTGTGTACTTGCATGCCTAAGTAAGTATGCATGTATGTGTGCACACAGTGCAAACACACTCACACACAGATTACGCCACCTATGGCAAACAAAAATGTGTGCCATTAATATGCAGTTGTGCAGCGACCGCAGCACGCGCATGCTTCCGCCAGTCCTAAGCACCAAACCAAAAGTCCGCCCAATGAATAGAGAGAGGGGCAAAAAAAAACAAATATCTGGCAACACTCGTATGTGGAGCAAACTCTTCCTACTTACGCACGTTCGAGCTCATGTATGCCCATTTATGTGGATTTGTTGGTGAAAATATTTGATTTAATTTTCCTTATTATGGCACGCATTCGAACACTGCTGCTCTACTCTCTATGCTGCCTTGCTTTCATTGAAAAGTTTGCAACTGTGGCAAGTTGGTTAACTGCTGCTGCTGCTGCTGCTACTGCTTTCCGTTTGGTCGGCTGGCTGCAATGTAGTTGTTGGTTGTCCCATGGCATCTCTAATACGATTTACAGCATTTGCATGCAAATTATGTATAATTACGGTTTATTTACTCAAATTCAATTGCCGCTGATTTGCCACACACACATACACACTCATGCAAACGCACATAGTTACCTACAAATGAAATGGAATTACACGCCTTTGTGCTGGTAGGAGGGGGACAATGCAAACCAGGCTAATTGAAAGCTTGCGGTTGACGCAGTTGAACCAAAGTTAGTAACTACAAAATTCAATTGGTTACGCTGTTCCATAATTTCTAACGATAAATTTGAATTTAAATTTGGCAAAAAGTATGAATAATTAACAGTTGCACAAATCTCTAAGTACTGAACTGAACTCCAAGTGGAAAAATTGTTGTGCAGTGAAATCTGCAAGTAGAATAATTAAAAAAATAATAATAAATGCAGTTGACAGCCTAGAAATTTCAGCGAAATGAAACGATGAAGTATTATAGCATTGACAGACGGCTACGTGAATTCAGATTACTGGGCCAGTTAATCTGATTAATATTGTGGTGTGACAGACGGGTTTCACGCGGTTTAGTGAACAGCTGATTTTTTTATTGAAGAGTTTTGTCAGCAAAAGATGGATCGCAGGCAACAAATACGGCTATTAGCTATCCTGATACTAAGAAATAAATATTAATTTAAAAAAAAATCTTAAGTTGCAATTTCTCAAACTGCTCCGAAATATCAAAGCAATTAATGTAATTTCGAAAGAGTTCGTGCAACCTATCTCAGGGCAACGAGACATTTGAAAAGTTTTAAATTTTTTTCATGAAGAACCGCAATGGCACATTTTGGGAGTATTTATGGCGTGCGTAGAAGCACATTTGGCTCATATTATAGCCGATTGTTAAGCGGACAGATACCTGTAAACGGCCATATTTTCCCTGATTTAAAATGAATAAGTCAATATATTTTTTTCAAAATTGGCATACAGTTTATTTATACATTAAAATAATACAATTTTTTTTTTTATTTTAATCATTAAAAACGGTGGATGTACACTCAATTCTTCCAGGAAGGTCGCAGCGGGGCTTCTCAATCGACGGGCATTGTAGCACCGGCGTCAGTGACCTGAATACAAAAAACCAAAAATTTGATTATTTATTAATGTCATAATTTCTATATGAATTAAAAAAATTGAAAAAAAAAATTCGCGGAATAAAATGTTTAAAAAAAATGAATTTTGGGGCAAATTTTCCTACTATTTTTGCTTAAAAAAAAATATTTTTTTCGAAAATTTTCGAAAACTTCACATTCCCATAGAAAGTAATATCATAAAAAATGTGTGTGAAAATTTCAGGGAGATCGGTCAATAACTTTTCGAGTTATCGTGTACGCCAATTTGAAAAATATAGTTTCGAGAAAAACGCGTCTAAAGTCTGAATACATGAAAATTCCTTTCCCACCGCTCGAACGCAAAGAATAGAGTCGTCACGGTAGACGATCTATAATATAAGAAATACTTAAATTTACGTTCTACAAATTTTTTGACATATTCTTAATGGATTATATTAACATTTTATGAAAAAAACATTGTTTTTTTCGAAATTTTGCAGGTATCTGTCCCCTTAATGATGCAATGATTGCTTTCAGCCTTCTTCTTTTTAAAAGTTTAATTGCTTCTCATTCACAATAGATATTAACTGCGGTTTTTCGGCAGCGTTGCCTAATCCGCTTACAATATGGGAATTAAAACTCGTAGTTGATCCGAATTAGTTGCACTTAATTCCTGTCACAACTCTAATATAAATCGTTGAGGGGGAGCCTGCTTTAGAGGCTTCAAAAAATCGATTTTTCGTGGATTTTTTTTGGGAAGAAAAGAAATATTCGATTGAAACGAAACTTTCTGGTTTTATTGTTATATATTTCAACAGTCTTCTAAAATTTTTTCATTAAAATATATATCATATTATGCCTGCTACAAGCAGTTTGCCGAGGCGCCTCGAGTGTGCATGTGTCGTGCGGCGGGAAAGATGCAGGTCGCAATTTTCATCTGAAATCAATAACCCAAAAAAATTTTTATTTTAGTATAGTATAGCTTCTAGTTGAACCAAGAAAATTGAACAATTTTTCGCTAATTAAAAAAAAATCATTTTTTTGGAAAAACCAATTCACTTTAGATTGTTTAAAAAGTGGGTTAGTCATAACTCTCTTAAGGTTTTTTAGGTTCAACTAGAAGAGAATTTAATTGCGAATACAATCAATGTTATCTCGTTTCGATAGGATGTTTAACATTTCCCCTATCTTTCCCGCCAATTAGGAAAAATCGGAAAAATAAAAAAACCGAGAGATCGCACTTCGAGCGATCCGGCCGCTCGTAGTTATACCTGCTCGACGCTTGCTCACAATTTCTTCTGTAACTCCAACAATATTTTGAATTTGCTTCTGAAATTTTCAGGACACATTCTTGGATAGTTTGGGAAGACATTTATCAAAAAAAAAAATTGATTTTTTGCCTCTAAAGCAGGCTCCCCCCTTAAGTCACACTTACGCCACCATCTGTCGATGCTATAAGAGGCAGCGTATAACAGAGATATCAATGCTTTCAGCTTTGGAAACGTTTGCCGTACAGCCCAAAGGTAAGAGAATATTGCGGCTGTAAATGAGTAAATGAGAGTTTTGCGGAAGACCCGGAAGAATCGATTCGGCGCCGATCTCAGCAACTTTGGCTATCTTACGGCACTATTTGGACGAATTTACGCAAAGATCTTGATTTGAAAGCGTATAAAATACTGGGCTAGCCGGGCTATCTTCCAAAGCGTCATGTTTTAGTCTTTGGGCTATTGGAAAACTCGCCGAAGATCTGCATTTGTGAACCGAATTTTTTATTTAGCGATGAAACCCATTTTTTGCTTAATGGCTACGTCAATAAGCAAAATTGGCACACTTGGGCTGAAAAGCAATCCGAAGCCATTAAAGAACAGCCATTACGTGCATTGAAAACAACCGTTTGGTGCGCCCTATGGGCTGGAGGAATCATCGGCCCATATTTCTTTAAAGACGAGGCTGTCGCCAATTTAACAGTGTATAGCGAACGCTATTGCGCCACGATAAACGACCTTTTGATGCCAGAAATTAAAGCCTGTGATTTACACCTATTTGTGGTATGCGTCTTGGTGTTGTTCTACAATTGGAGGGACCTATAGTTTCAAGCCGACTCTGAAAGGCAGATACTTTTATAAGGAGCTTTTTCATGGCAGAAATACACTCGGAGGTTTGCCATTGCCTGCCAAGGGGCGACCGCTATTAAAAAAAACGTTTTCTAAATTTTCACCGAGATTCGAACCTACGATCTCTCTGTTAATTTCGTGAAATTATGGATTTACTGCGTCGTCTTTTCGGTGAGCGATTTAGCACTCGTCTCGGACTACATAGTGGATTGGCCACAAAGATAGTGGGATATCACAGCTTTGGACTTTTATTTGTGTGGATATGTAAAGTCTAAATGCTTTGCGGATAAACCAACTTCGTTTGAGGCATTGGAAGCCAACATTACTAAAGTTATTCACGAAATAACGACCGAAGCCCTCCAATGAGTCATTCAAAATTGGTGTTTACGGATGGCTGAATTACGGCGCAGATGCGGCCGACATTTGATTTAAGGGGATTCTCTCTAAAAAATAAATCCCATGAATGGTTCTACACTAATTTAATAAGGATTGAGTTTTCATGGTTTTATTTAAACTTAGAATCCAGTACCTCTACATTGAGCTCCATTTATTTTCCTAATTCAGAATTTCTTTAACTATCATGTAATAAAAATATGTTTTTACATGTGAGCCCTTGATTTTGAAAGTGGTATAAGTCATATTTTCCTTGTTTCCGGATATTTAGAGTTTTTCATGTAAAGGATTAAAAAATATTTTTGTATTATGGAATATGATTTTTCGACAGTAAAGTAGTGCCAATAAACAAGTATTTATTTTGATTTTGGAATTTATAACCATTTTTAAAAGGAATTGTGATTTTGAAAGGTTGAAGTGACTTATACCACTTTAAAAATTAACTGCGTGACTTTAAAAATGACTTATACCATCAACGAAACCTTATTATCAGTAATTATGAATCATGAATTTCCAGAAGATGCAACTTCTCGTGTTCATTACTGGATGCTTCAATGTTTAGTTTTAGCGAATCACGCTTTTGGCACGTTTCTCTACGAGGAGTATAAAAAATTTAAGTTGAACTCCATATTGAATATTTTTCTGTAAGTCCACTCTTTCACGCGTGATGAACTATTTTCATCACATTTTTCGCATAAAGCTCATACATTTTTCGAATATCTAAGACCGCACTTAGATACTTTTGACCTGAAATGTGATGTGATCTTCCGTTAAATATTTTGAAAGTATCCAAAAAAAAAGTTTTGCAAACAGAAACTTCTGAATTCCGTACATTTAGATGAAACATAAAACTACATTTTCTCATATATCCTTCGTAATTTCTGGGTCGTCTTTGTTTTATTGATTGTTTTCGAACCAAACCATACAGAAACAAATTCTGTTTTTCAAAACTTGTTAATTTCCAAAAATAATCAAAATTAGCTTTGCTGTCTTCATATCCGATTCCATTTATATATTTTTTGGAGCAAGAGCAATCTTTATTTTCGAAAAGTTTACCACTCACATGCTTATACTCTTTTGTTGCATATTCCTCTCCACTATTTCTCTTCATTTTTCTAATATCTTGTGCTTAATAAAGTTGATTTCGTGTCCTTTTTCTTGATTTCATGTTGCTTTCTTCCATTTGTAAGGGTTCCGAAATCACTTTCAAAGTATGAACTGATTCATCTGACGACAATATTAGTCTTATTTGCTTCCATTTCTTGGAAGTATTACTTATACTTCTTCGCCGTATAATGTCTACAATTAACTATAAATATTACATTTTTACGTTAAAAGGATTACTAATTATTTTGCCAAACTTTGTGAACAGACTGATTAAACCACTATCAAAAAGACAACAGTAACCGCATTTTGTTTACCAACCAAAAAATTAACACATTTTATCGAGTTAATTTTCATGGTATACTGCTAATATCTTCAGATTATATTATTTTATTAGGATTTGATATGAAATAGCTGATAAACTAGATTTTTCAAATTTTTTTACTTATACCACTTTCAAAATCAAGGATCTAGCGTTTCATTATTCGCTTGGGTAAAAAACCAACAAGAATTTATGATTTTATAAATAAAAAAATTTAATTTTTGTTTTCTAACTCAAAAGTTTAATTAGCAATAACTTAAAAAAAATTTAAATTTTGCCAAACCGTTTGGTGCAGTTCAAATGCACTCCAAGTACAACAAAATTACTAGGTACCAGCAAAATTTGCAACTCCAAATTGCATTGCGCCCCCGAACATTCCCGTTTTAGTATAACTAATTACAAAAATTTCTATTCACAAAAACATACACCAACATTTGGAGACATAAGAAATAATTTTCTAAAAATTTTAAATAATTTTTAAGTCGACTATGCACAATATTCCAAAAACCAACATGACTCAATCATCAAACTTTCTCCTACCTCAATTTTAATAATTCGGTTTTTTTGTGGTTCATGAAAACTGGCTATGCACATAAAAGATGGTCTCATTCAACCAAAATAAAAGGCGAAGTTGTGGACCTTTAAACTAAACACACACCCACCAAACTTAAACAATGTTTCTGCTTAATAAATTTAAATAAGTTTTTGAGCTTTGCAAATGTATTTTTCATGTTTTTGCCCAAAATTTAGAGGCAACTAAATGAACTACATAATAATTTGAGTTGCCACCGAGGATGTCGAGTGAACAAGCTGGACATCAAATAGTGTTGATAATATAATTTTATACAATTCTGTTACAGCTGTGCATGTGTGTGAGCATCCATCTATACTCCATATGTAGATATGTAGTTGTAGCTGTAATCAAACGTATTTGTGTATTCATGTTTATGGCACCTGAGAGCCTTTTGAGTGCTGCCAAGAGACAAGTTTCTATTTTATACATAGTTTGACATAAAGGCAGACACAAAAAAAACAACAACAGCATATGAAATGTGAAACATATACAGACTGTTAATAATATCCTCTGTAGCGTACATACATACGTACAGGCATAGCAGCCTTATGTTATCAACTTGAGAACTTTTTTATGTTTTGCTCGCAAATTTACATTGTCGTAGATGTTTTTTTCACATCATAACAGGCGCACTAGAAAAGGCAAAAAAATTATGACAGACAAAACTTTCTTATTTCCTCACCATAGTTGTCAATGACCCATAGCAAGAAAAATAAATTGAATTTTTATTTGTTTATTCTTAAATTTCAATTATTTTTTTTATAAAAATATGGTTAATTCTTTAACAAATATCATAATAATCCAAGACTCAACTTTGCACAAGATTTATAAAAATTCGACAAATCACAATCAAAATCTCAAACTTGTATTCTAATTTATAGCCCATTAAATTTTAGTACAACAAAGTGCTAGTTTTAAGGAGGGAGCCTGGTTTATAAGGTAAAAAAATCATTTTTTTTTTTTCGTTTAAGCGATTCCTAATATATTTCAGAATATTCACACAAAGTTACAGAGAGTAATTCTCAATATTTCCGTAGATACAAAGCCAAAGGTAGGCGAGCGTTAGGTAGTTACGCTATGACCGGACAGCTATAGTACAAACTTTATCTTTTTTTCTCGACTTTTCATTTTTATGATTTCTTTGAATTGGCGTACATGAATGAAAAAAACTAATGAACCTTTTGAAATGAATCATAGCTTGCTCCCTTCAGTATTAAATTCTCTTCTATTTGAACTAACAAAATAGATAAAAAAAAAATTGTTCAAGATTTTTATACCAAGTTGAAGTGAATTTTTTTTTATAGAAAGGCATTTTTTTTCTTTAAAACCTCCAAAAAGTTGAAATTTTGGAATTTCTCTCAGTTTTCTTAGTTCATATAGAATAAAAAATCATGATAATTAGAAATCCATTTGAAGTTTTTGCTTTAGATAATAATTACGAGCTGTATCTTGTACGCCAGTTGGAAACCCCGGCGTTGCAGCGCTTTTTTCAACTTATTTTAACCAGTACAAAAATTTTTTATACTTTTTAAATGTTCATTAAAAGATAGAAACAACTTTGCAGTGCTAAATTAATTTCTTCCTCAAAAAACCTCGCAAAGAGATGCAATTTTTAGACCTCATAAACCATAAATTTTCACTGATTTTTTTCTTATTTCCCCCCTGATGATTTTTCACAAGATATTGACATCATTGGGCTCAACCACCTTAGTTCTGCTTTTCCAAACTTCAAAAAGCAAGCAAAGCCTTGAAATCTAACGGAGAATCTCTCTTAACAGCAAATGTTACTTTGGACTAAGTAGGCAATTGAGTAGTAAAGCCCTCTCTCGACGAGCGAAACTATCACTTTATAAGACTCTCATCATCCTATCCTATCAGATAGCGCAGAGTAACATCCGATGGGGCGACTTTTGGAGTGTTTGAGAGAAAGATTCTGCAGACTATCGACGGCAAGTATCGTAGGCGATGGAACGATGAGCTGCATGAGCTTTACGATGACATAGACATAGCGCAGCGAATAAAGATCCAGCGGCTACGCTGGCTGGGTCATATCGTCCGAATGGAGACAAACGATTCGGCTCTGAGAGTATTCGACCAGCTGGTAGTAGCAGAGGAAGAAGAAGACAGTTTTTGTTTGGGAAAGAAAATATGAAGAGTATTTAGTTTGCTTTGTGTGCTCAACTGACACGAATTAGCACGAGAAAGAAACGATTCGCGTGCTTTATTAAACTCGGTCAACATCGTTTAAGTGGTTATAGTGCAAATCAAGGAGAACAGGATCTTTTGCATTCTCTTCGTATAAAAACAATGTATTGCATTCGCTATATTAAAGAAAATACGCAAAACCTCGAAAAAAAAATTATCAAACATCAACACTATTTTTGAGTCACTTGAAACGTGCACTTATTTCACACATAAAAATGGCCATCAGGTACTAAATATACAAATACAAACGAGACTTTTTTCTTACCGGAATAAGAATATTTTAAAACGCAATCAATCAAACCACATCAAAGACACCGCCCTGCGTGCAAGCGTTAAATCTAATTGATGCTGCAGCAAACACAAATAAAACTAATTTTTAAGCAATGCAAATCCTCTGTTGCACTCATCTTTAAAGTCACAAACCCACCGCAGCAAAGTTTTTACAAATAGACACAGGCGACCAAGCACAGATCCCAGAGCCAGCCAGTGACACATCGCAAAAGTGAGCAAAAAGTAACAGAGCGGCCGCCACACAAAGCAAACCCGAATGCTGAGTCAGTCATTTGCAACACTGAATGCCTTACAAATTAACAAAAAAAAACAAAAACACGAAGTATTATAAAAATAAAAAATAGTTGAGTTAACAAAGTTTACGCTCCTGTCTGTCTACTGTCTGACTAAATGTCTGACAGCCAGCCAAGCAGCCAGATACTGTCACTACTGTGTGCAAACATAAGTCCGCTCATCATGTCCACTTCAAGTCCGCTGATGGCTCCTTCATGCCACTCCTGTTGCTATGTAGTGTGTGTGTGCATACATGTGCACGTTTGTATGTGTGTATTTGTATTTGTATTTGTGTTTGTGTAGTGGTCATGTGAAGTGTTGAGCATTCGTTTGCGCATGAATTAACTTTATTTGCTTTGAGTAAATTAAATAAACTACTCATAGATATAAATTGGAGGAGTAGTAATTTACAATTTGCTGCTGCAACTTGCTGATAACTCTGCTGCGGAGAGGCGTGAGCAAAGTTGCAGCAAAATAAAAAGATTTTTCATTTGTGATGTTTAAAGTATTTTCTATAAAATTCATTTTGTACGGTAAATTTTCAAGTTTTGAAGCTCACGCAATGGAGGAATTTAGGTTTCACGTTCAAGTGGACGTCTTTGGGACAATCGAGTAAGCTAACCTAAGACCTTTAGACTTGACTAAATATCTGAATAGTTGGAAAATTATCCTTTCCTCAGGTTTACTCCAAAATACTTGCAGTCGCTCCTCCTTTTTACTGATCATGGATGACTTCTTCGATATAAATGGTGATCAATTTAGAGGTATTGGATTGTAAATTGAAATAAAACAACGAAAATTCAAATTGATTGGACGATCTTCATTACTTTTGGGAAGGAAGCACTCTTAGCAATTATTTTTTAAAGATAATCTCCTTCAAATGTTCGCCGTAACTGAGCCATGATTCGGCCTCCCGTAAACACCAATTTTGAATGACTAGCTGGAGGATTTCGGTAGGTATCTCGTGAATAACGTTAGTAATGTTGGCTTCCAACCCCAAGCTGTTTTTGCTGTAGCAGTTTTTTAAACCATGCCAGTGCGATGTAGTCACCTGTCGCCTTCGTCTAACTCATCTAATAGCAGACCCAAAAAAAGTGCTGTTTGGACAGGTTGGAGAGTACAAAGGGAGAGGGTTGTCAGATGCGGAGATTTGATAGGACAAGTGAACAAGTGGTTAATGTCGTACGTTGTGCCTTCTCATGCTGGATACCTATATATTAAGTAGATCGGCGTCGATTCTGGATAAAAAAGAGTTTAACCTCCGAACAATATCTAGAACGTAATTGGGCCGAAGTTACACGGGTTTCGCGAGGCAGCTTGAGCTTTTCATCTGGAACAGGTGCTGGCTAAATTCCGATAACGGCATTTGGGGGTCCTGATTTTAGGAAGGTGATAAGAGTTACCCTGTTTGTATACTGGCCGGCCCAGTAATTTTAAATATTAACCTGGATCTCATCAGTGCTGTTAAAGATGTATCTCCTGACGGCTCAAGCAAATGTCTGCAGGGGTGATGGCATATAGGCAGCAATCCCAAGTCTCATGGATGCCCAACAGAAAAGGAGCAGTATTATTTTATTATTATTATTAGAAGGCCATTACGCACTGCGACCAGAGCTTATCTATTGTGAATGGCCTATTTTTGTAACCCTAGAGTTTTTAAAAATGTTAGCATAATTTTATGTTTGTTGTTCCAAAGATTGCGTGGAGATACTACGATACCACCAAGGCGATGAAGTCTCTGTCTGTCCAACGCAGGACATTCACAAAGCACATGTTCTGAGGTTTCTATGTCCATTTCGCAAAAACGGCAGACATTGGTCTCAGATAAACCACTATTATTTAGATGATACCTCAGGCTGCAGTGACCTGTAAGATATCCTGTTAAAAGACGCAGATCTACTCTGCTTAGTGAGAGTAGCTTGTTAGATATTAATTTGTTGGAACTTAGAAATAGTTTGGCTTGACGCTGACCGGCACAGTTTAGCCAGTGTGCGGCAAGTCTTCTTTCTTCCCATTTCTTAAGGAATTCATTAATGTGGCCTTTTGTGAGTCCACAGAAAGGCCCAGGACCAGTAAGTTGCATATTTGCTCCTTGTTGTCATCAGCCATTTCATTTCCCTTATGTCCTTCATGTCCTGGAATCCAGCCTAGTGTTACTATGTTGAGGTTCCCTAACGTGTTGAGAAGGTTTAGGCCATCATTTACCAATTTGAAGGTGATAGTTGTTGATAGAAGGGCTTTTAGAGCCGCTTGGCTGTCTGACAGTATGTAGATGTGAGTACCTCCCATTTTCCTGCTGAGGCATTCTCTCACACATATTTCAATGGCATGTATTTCTGCCTGGAATATAGTTGGGTAGGATCCCATCGGAATCGATTTTTTGAATTTGAGCCCATTGATTCCTGCCCCTGTTCTACCATTTTCCAATTTGAACCCATCAGTAAACCATAGCTGGGAGCCAGATTTGAAAGTGATAGAGTTAGTTCTCCAGTCTGTTCGTTCATTGATTATAACTTGGAAGTTCCTGAAGAGTATTGGTTTGGGTGATAGTATATCATCCCTATGAAGAATGGGACTATGTAGGAAGTCTTCCAAGATCTTTAAATGTCCTTTCATATCCCCACTTTTAAGTTCAGTTATACCTTTTAGTCTTAAGGCACTCGAGCGAGCTTCCCTTTCAATTATAATTGGAAGCGGTGGTATGTTCAGGAGCACACCCAATGCATCCGTGGGACATGTTTTCAGAGCCCCTGTAATACCAACACATACCAGGCGATGCAGTTTGCTTAATTCGTTTGGCACCTTTCTTTGCTTGACCTTGGGCCACCATGCTAAGGATGCATAAGTGACTATGGGTTTTACAACTGTGGTGAATGTCCAGATGGTCATTCTAGGGTTTAGTCCCCATGTTTTACCAAAAAGCCTTGTACAGGCAAAGAATGCCCTTGTGGCTTTTGAAGTAACTCTCTCAATATGGGAATTCCACGTAAGCGTTTTGTCAAGACTAACGCCAAGATAGTTCGCTTCTGTCGAGAGTTGAAGTGTTGTTCCATTAAGGATGGGACATTTGAGATTTATGTTCCTTCTCCTAGTAAACGGTACAAATGTTGTTTTGGATGGGTTGATGGAGAGCCCTTTTTCCGTGCACCATTTGTTTATTATTGTAAGGGCTTGCTGCATGCGATCCGAAATGGTTTCCTCATGCCAGCCTAATACATAAACTACTAGGTCATCAGCATAACCCTGATTGTGAAAACCTAGGTTGTTCAGTATGTGGAGAAGTTCATCTATGACTAGAGTCCACAAAAGAGAAGAGAGTACGCCTCCTTGAGGGCAACCTCTTTTGGCTTTGATAGATTTGATTGTTCCTCCTAGTTCGGTGCTGATCGTCCTAGATTTCAGCATAAATATTATCCATCTAGTGATGGGTTCAGGTACCTCCTTTAGATATAGGGCTTTATAGATTGCCTCATAGGAAGTGTTATCAAAAGCCACTGTATCTGTTTGGACTCAATAGCCTTTTCAATAACTGTTACCAGGCTGTGTATTGCAGTCTCCCTGTTGATAGGCAAATTGAAGTCGATGCAGTGGGAAGTTAGCTAAATTGTTTTCCCTAATATACTGATCAACTATCTTTTTAATTGTTTTAAGGAAAAATGAGCTGAGACTAATTGGTCTGTATGATTTAGGAAATTGTTCGGATTTTTCCCCTACCTTTGGAATAAATACAACCTTAAGCTCAGCCCATTTTGTAGGTAAATATGCTAGGACACCCACAAAATTCAAAAGCTGTGGGTTAGTTAGCCTTAGAAGTGCTATCCAGCGTCCCCGATCTCGTGACTCGCACGTTTAAGATCTCGTGACTTTGCACGTTTGCGCTCGCTGAGTTGGCGCGTTTGGCTCATCTTGCCAGGAGTAGACTGCAGGTTCTCAAGAAAACCCCGTTTGACCGTCTCTTATAATTTCTATACCATTATGCAATATCACCAATATTTTTAAAATCCTTTAAACAAACCTAAGAGTTTTCACATTTTTCTGCATCCGCTTTTTCTCTTCAATGGCATCCTTGCGGAGGAATTCGAAGTTGAAGTGAGTTATCTCATCCTTGTGGGCAACCATCTAACTTTGCTAAGAATTTGTGCGAATTTTACTTGTTACATAAAACATAAATAAATTTGTCACCTTCCAACAATGAAACAATGTCGCTTAACTTACATATTTCTTTCCTCAACTTTAACCCACAAACGGAATTGCATTTGTTTCCCAAGACGCTGCAAATGTCTGAATATAATCTTCTATCCGACTTAGAAATGAGGTTAATAAAAATGTTAAATTTATACGCTGATATTTTAGCTCTTCACATAAAATCACTGCAGGCACACATACATGCATATATCCCTATAAAGTAGTAGCGGTCGGTAGTCCTCGTCATGTATCGAGCAATTCATCTATGCCAGTCGAATTGCAAGCAGCTCCTGGGCTACTTATGCATTTCTACTCTGTCGTACCTGCATCAAATAGTGCACAGAACACAATTCTGTACAATCGCATTTAAATCCAATGTAAAATTGCCAAGTGAAGCTGTCACAGTCAAATTGAACTGTCAGTGTAAATGAAATGCGTGGCGCTCTGGTATTAGCTTTAGGGGAGAATGAAACTATTCAATACATATCTTTACTAAAAAAGTATAATAGTATTGCATTTTTTATTTTATTCCTTTTTATTAAAACGAGTGCTAATTCTTATCTCCATATGCCACATAACGGTAATGCCTCTATCTCTACTGCCATATCATTTGTACGACGCGTATTTTGAAAATTTTAAATACTAACATATCTAAGTAATATAATATTTATTCTTGTGCCAATGCTCCATATTAATGCATCTCATTCTTTACTTTATATCTCTCTCTCTCTCTCTGCTGCACAGCGCGATGTTATTAACTTGGAACCCACACGCGATGACGTTGTCAGCTGCGTCTCCAAAGGCAAGAGCCAGGTAAGCTAAATCCGCACGCGGAAAAAATTATTTATCACTGATTTACCCCTTCATTTCTTTTCTTCTATTAGTTGCCATTGAATAAGACTGCCATGGTTCAATTCAAAATTTTGTAAAGCCTCTCAAAGCGCATAATAAAATCCACTTTTCTGGGATTTCCCAGTGGGCGGCAGTTGTTGGTGCGCTTGCTGCCAACTGCCAACTGGTTGATATCCATTCGCATAGTCGTGCATGTGTGTGTGTGTATATGCGCATATATTCTCGCAGTGCCTTCCAACTACACATTCCGGTTGAAAATATGCTCCTTGGCCTGCTTTGCAATCAACTTAAAGCCAAGTCATTCTTCTTATTTTATCCCATTTATCGCTTTATTTCAATTCTATCAAATTGTAAGCGTGCACAGACGAATATGCACCACGCGTTTTAAGAAGAGGAAGACAACTATGCCGAAATACAGGTTACTCAAGCAAGTCTATTTCAAGCTATGAGCTGTTTTCTTTAAAAACAGGCATTCAATTCTCAGCGCCTAACCTCTTTAGCCTCTTTAGCCTAACCTCTTTTTGCTTAAAGGCTTTTGAAAAAGTCTTAGATGAGCAAATCAAAACCCAACTTGATACTAAGTTGATCTCTGAGGCACAACACGCCTACACTAAAGGGAAATCGACTAAAACGGCACTTCATTCACTGGTACAAATAGTGGAAACTTCCCTTTACAATAAGGAGTACTCTCTTGTCGCATTTATGGACATAGAAGGTGCTTTTAATAATATTAAACCCAAAACTATTTTGTCTGAAATTGCAAAATTGGGTATTAATTACTCCATCCGAAAGATGATCGAACAAATGCCCCAAAATAGAATAATCACTTCAGAGCTTGGACTAAGCCGCATGAGAATGTACGCCGGCAGAGGCACTCCTCAAGGCGGGGTACTTTCACCCCTTCTCTGGAATCTTGCTGTAAACAGTTTGCTTCAAAATCTCGAAAAAGCAGGCTGCAAGGTTGTAGCCTATGCAGATGATATTGCTCTCTGCGTGTCAGGCAAACACCTGAATACCCTCACTGAGCTCATGCAACACTCAATCAATATTCTGTCAAAATGGTGCACCGAATGCGACTAAATGCGAATCCAGCAAAGACAGATCTTGTTCTCTTCAATAGGAAACAACAATCTCCTCCACTGCAAACAATAACTTTAAAAGGGGAATCATTACTTCTATCCGATTCAGCTAAATATCTAGGAGTTATTCTAGATAGGAAGTTGAGTTGGAAATTGAACATCGAAAACAGATGTAAAAAAACTTTCATAGCTCTCTATACTTGTAAGAAAGCTATAGGCAAAACCTGGGGTTTTTCACCTCGGATCATTTATTGGATATATACCTCGATCATCAAACCGATACTCTTCTACGGTGTGGTTGTATGGTGGACAGCACTCGAAAAACGGTGTAGAGTAGCCACAATTGATCGAGTCCAAAGAACAGCCTGCCTCCTGACAACTGGATGCTTAAGTACAACACCTACTAAGGCTTTAAATACGTTGCTTCACTTGTTCCCTATCGATCTGGCTGGCAAAGCGATTGCAACGAAAGCAGCGACACGCATGAATGCTATATCGAAATGGAAAAAGTATCTTGGCCATACTGAACAGGAACACTGTTATCTCTTCCGATATAGACTATCATGTAAGTCTTCCATCACCACCCTTGCTATTCTCCTGTTCACTCCCAACTAGGGAAGAATGGAAGACAAATCTAACCGAAATCGATGGCCCTCTGATTATATATACAGATGGTTCAAGACAAGACGGTAAAGTGGGATTTGGAATATTTTCCAATTCCCCTCACATCAATCTATTATTTAGATTACCCGACTATTGTAGTGTATTCCAAGCGGAAGTATGCGCTATCTGGTATGCTGCGAAAACTATCTTGGAAAAGAGAATATCACTAGAGGATATCCGCTTTTTCACTTACAGTCAAGCGGCCGTTCCAGCACTCAGCTCCTCTTATACTCACTCAGATGTGGTTCGATCCTGTCTCTTATCTCTTAACGAAATAAGTGTTCAGAATTCTGTCCAAGTTATCTGGATGCCGGGTCACAGTGGATTCGAAGATAACTGCAAAGCTGATGAGTTCGCAAGAGCTGGAGCTGCGCAATCAAATGTTAGTAACTTACCCACAATCCACATTCCGCTCTCAACATGTAAAATGATCATTGATCGAGAATTTCACAGCATTGCTGATCGAAGGTGGCGAGTGGAAACTACTTACGTTACGACCAGACAAATCTGGTCATCTTACAATCTGAAACAGACAAAAACCCTTATAAGTCTTTCGAAACACGAACTAAGGCATATAATATCTCCTATCACCGGCCACTGCCTTCTGGGCACTCGTGCACGTCGACTCGGGGTTCCTCAAAACGATCTGTGCAGATACTGCGAGGACGAAGATGAGGAAGTATCGAGCAGGCATTTGCTGTGCAGTTGTCCCGGCCTAGCCAGAAGTCGACTCGCTCTTCTAGGCTCTCCAACAATTGACAATCTTTCAGTACTCTCGAACCGGAAAATCGAATCTCTCATCAAATTCTCGAAACGAATTAATATCTTTGACCAAAATCTATAATAAAAATCTCGGTTAGGTGGGGAAATCATATAACATAATGAGCTATAGGGCAACACAACGGACCCAACTTGCGGTCTATGTGGCACTCCGATGCGGGGTCACCCTTAAACCAACGAACCAACCAAATTCTCAGCGCAGTTCGAACTTTTCTGTGCTCCGTCAGATTCTTTGCTTATAGTATAGGGAGCAGGTCCGTGTTTTCTACTTAAACTACTCTAATTCTATTGTTATTGCGCAGCATTCCTGTGTAGTACGAGAGGAGCCGCAGGTACGGACCAATGGTACAATACTTGCTCGAGTGACCAGTGGTATGATGCTACGTCCGTTGGATTATGCCTGTATGCCTCTCAGGTCGCATCCGTGCTGGACCGCAATGGTAAATATGTGGCAATTCCGTTGTATGGCTTCCCTAAACTATTTTAAATCAAATAGAATTGAAACTATTTGAAATTGAAGAAGAAGAATTTAGGCAGTTTTCAAGCCGGATTTTCATACTGTAACTACTTCTTTAAAGTTTAAAGTATGAGCTTTTACAGCTTTTTTCTTATACTAGAAATGAAGCTGCTTTGATGCCATCACCTTGAATTAATTCCGCTTGATTCCGTTTCAGATATTTTGCCTCTTAACGGAGGGTTTTCGATTCCAATTTAGGTACTTTCAAACATGAAACAATGGTTAACCCAGCAAAAACAATAGCAAATAACTAGGAACTGAATAAAAACAGTTCATTTGAAAATCACCCTGTACGCGCTCCCATTCACATGCAATCGTGTATTAATAAAAACTATAACCCTTATTTCTCACTGTGTGTTCCCCTCTGTGAAAGAGAAGCCCGTCAAATAAACTCATACGCATATCGCTTCATTGCGGACAAATTCAATTTTTGCTACTTTACGAAAGCTTCCGCACACGGGAAGTGAGCAAATATGCATTCACTATTTAAAAAAAAGCCACATATGGGTATGCATGTACGTAAGTATGTATGTATGTATATTAGTGAAGCTGTTTTGCGATTGCGTGCGTGCATTTCAAGTCAATTTAGCGCACACATCCTTCAAAATATATGCATATATCGGGTGTTTTTTTAGCTGCATGTGAAGTATCGTATCGATAAGTATGCTTAGACATTTGAGAATAGCAAATTGAGTTGACATTTCTGTTCAGTAAGATTTGGCAAGTCATCATGAATCTTGCAAATTGTGGAAATTTACTTTGAAAAAAAAAAGTAATTTGATCGTCAAGTTCATAGCGCACTGATGTCGCTAGTGGTCGGTACTTATATCTTACGAAATGAGGAAGGAGCTGCCGTTGAGGGGAATTGCGCGCACTATCGAGCTATGCTAACTCAATTTTTATTTCCAAAAAATAGTCAGCTAAAAATCGTCGACATTTGGTTCAAACAAACCAGAAACTTTTGAAGCATTGGAAGCCAATATATAAACCACCATTGACACCATACTGCCAGATTTATTGGAAAAAATTGTACAAAATGGGACAGATCGAATGGACCATGTATTGGATAGTCGAACAAGTCTTTTCGTACTTCTGAACAAACTTCAACTCATTTTTTTTTATATTTATAATGAACTTTATTAAACCAAATATGTACCATTTTGGTCGACCATCTTTTGCCATTTTTCTTCTAGGGACATTATTCCAACAGTGTAAAACGTGGTTTCTCGGCGAAAAACTGCGACAAGTAATTTTCACAGGCTTCTCTTGAAGCCAACTTTACTCCATTAAGGGAGTTCTGCATTGACCGAAACAAATGGTAGTCCGATGTTGCTATATAATGGATGCATAAAAACTTCCCAGCCAAGCTCTCCCAGTTTTTGCCGATTCATCAAAGATGTGTGTGGCCTAGCGTTGTCCTGATGAAAGACGACGCCCATTTTGCTGATCAGTTCTAGCCGTTTTTTTCGATTGCTTGCTTCAATCTCATCAGTTGTTGACAGTAAAATGTAGAATCAATCGTTCGAGCAGGCTGGAGCAGCTCATAGTGGATGATTCCTTTCCAATCCCACCAAACACACAGCAGAACCTTTCGAGGCGTCAATCCTGACTTTGCAACCATTTGTTGAGCTTCACCACCCTTGCACCATGATCTTTTTCGCACATTATTGTCGTATTTGATACACTTTTCGTCTCCTGTTACCGTTCGCTTCAGAAATGGTTCGATTTCATTTCGTTTCAGCAAAGAATCGCAGATATTAGTTCGGTCCATTAAATTTTTCATAGAAAATTCATGCGGTACCCAAACATCGAGCTTCTTTTTGTAACCAGCCTTTTTAAAATGGTTCAAAACCGTTTGCTGATGAATGTTTAGTGCCTTGGCGATGTCGTGGCAGCTTATGTGACGGTCCTGGTCAATCTTTCCCATAATTTCATCGACTTTTTCAACGATAGGTCGACCGGAGCGAGGTGCACCTTTTACATCGAAATTTCCAGAACGGAAGCGAACGAACTATTGTTGTGCTACACGAACTGATACAGCATCGTCTCCGTAAGCTTCACAAATTTCATTGGTGGCTGGCGTGGCATTCTTCCCTTCCTTTTGAAAATATAGCGAATTTCTTCATTATTTTCACTCATTTTTGAACAGCTATAACTTTTTTTCAACTTCTTCGAATTAAATTTTTTTTTGGTTAAATGAAGCTTAAAATGTCACCTTTCTAACAGCATATCATATGACACAATGTGATTAGTAGCACTGGAGATAGATGACTCCAACGACATCTATTGACAAAATACGAAAAGACTTTTTCGACTACCCGATAACTCGTAGCTGTGGTGGACATGTGAAGGATATATTCAAAAACTAAATGCCAGATTTCAATAAAAAAAGGAATTCCAACAATATTTCAGATTTGTATTATCATTTTAAGTTCTCAAGCTCTTAAAAACCACCCACTACCTATATATTTATAAGATTTCCCGTGATTTTTCGTCTCTTATCCAAGTCCCCTCAAATAAAAAAACAGAAAATGTCGTGGGTGGCCACCAACTATTCGATTGATTTTTATATCATCTTCCGCATGCAGCAAATGTGTATATAATGGAGCTATTCCTCTTCAGAAACTGCAGCAGCGCATTAAATTTAACGCCGTGCGTATGCGGTTGCCACTACCACTCCCCACTACATGCACACGAATATGCAACTCTTTTCCAGTGCATTTTTTCTTTATTGTAATTCTCGAAATCTCGTCATTTTATTTGTGGCTTTCAATTTGTGCGCTCACTTGCATTGCCGCAACTCTTGCTGCTGCCGGCAGCGCCACTCTATTGCGTGGCTGCCACTGCCACTGCCGCAATCGACAGTGCAGCATCTTTCAATTTTCTTCGCATTTCGCCATAGTTGTTTCTTTATAGTTTTTTCCTCGCCCCTCGCCGCTTGCCTCTTCTTGTGACTCAACGTTGCAAGGGATTATTGTGCGAAATATTGCAAGAAAATTTGCTGCTTTCTTTTTGCCCGCCTTTTATGATATTTATTTATTTTCTTTTTTATTCTCCTGCACAATGCCTTCCCATTCATCGCGTAGTCAGCGTAAAACTTGCAACATTTGCTACTTTGCAATGTTGCAACATAATTTGCGGCTGCATTTTTGTAATGAGCAGCTTGTAAAAAATTGATTTGGCATTTTGTACGGTTGAAATTCAGAAAGGAGATTGTTTCATTTTTTATTAATGATGTCGAATATTTCTTCAATTTGCGCATTGTGGTGATGGAGGTGATATAATTTTTTTAGAAGATAGTAGCGACCTATGTTGTGTCGATTGTGGGCGAGGACGCCTTCGCACATATTTTTGCCTGAAAACTGAAAAAATATGCACTGAAAAACCATTAACAAAAGCATCGAAATAAAATTAGGCGGTTTAGTGTGCGGCAAAGTATTCTTATTATTTTATAGACATTTGTTTCTAACAAAGATAGTTTAATATTTCACTTAATTTTTTCTGTTTTTTTTTGTTTTTTGTTCCCACTGTAAAAAAGCGTTCGATTCAAAAAATTAAAAATAACACATTTTTCTGGGAATCGTAAACTATGCCAACTTCAGGAATACATAAAAAAGTTGCCTCCTTAATTTTCATCAGCATGGCTTATAAGAAAAGCAATGGAAAAAATTTATAAAAAATAAAAAAAAATTACGGTCGCAGAATCTCACTATAAGAATATAAAAAAAATTGTTTTGATTTCATATCTTTAGCTCCTCTACCCTCTACAGAAACACCATCTCGGCACTTATATATACATATATTATATATATAATTGGCACGTACATCCTTTTTGGGTGCTTGCCCGAACTCCTCCTATTTGCGGCGCGCGTCTTGATGTTGTCCCGCAAATGGAGGGGCCTGCAGTTTGAATCCAACTCCGAACGGCAGATATTTTTATGAGGAGCTTTTTCAAAGCAGAAATACACCTGGAGGTTTGCCATTGCCTGCAGAGGGGCGACCGCTATTAGAAAAATGTTTTTCTTAATTTTGGTGTTTCTCCGAGATTCGAACCTACGTTCTCTCTGTGAATTCCGAAAGATAGTCACGCAGCAACCCATTCGGCTACGGCGACCGCACTTAATTTGGTATAAATGTGTCTGCTGCAAAGTTATTTTTAAGTTTACTTCATCCTAGCTAAATTTTCAGGATTTGAACTTCCTCACAGGGGGGAGTCCGTGATCTTTTTTAACATTAAATCCAATTTATTTATTTAGCAACCGAGATACATATCATCAGGGCCGTGCGCAAGACTCAGCCCACGGGGGGTTATGGATTGAAATTTCATTCACAAATAAAATTTGATAAATGCTATTCACCTCTTTTTATATAAGTAGTAAAAAAAAAATCATGTGCAGCATCGTACACGTGGTAGAAGTGAAACTTCTGTGTGTGAATGAGTGTGAATAAGAGAGAGAGAGAGAGAGAGAGAGAGAAAGAGCGAGAGAGGAAGAGGAGGAGACAGGGATAATTTCAAAAGAAATACAACAGTATAAAATTTGTGTAACCAAAATTCGATTTTATTAACTATACCTATATGCATTATGCTATCATTTGTTGGTGGTTCAATTGGTAATACTGATATAATTGGTTTGTGATAGCTGAAATATGAAATATATGTACGTGATTCAATATTTTCTAGATAACGTGTGAAAATTGCATCTAGTGTAGTTCCGGATTTTGTTGTTGATTCTTTAGGGTTATTGTTTTTCTGCAAACCGGTGAGATATATGTAGATGGCGGCTATGACAATAGTTTTTCCATTCAGCGTTTGACATTCTGCAATTCAAACATCGCCAACTGGTGTGACTGTTGAAGAATATGACTGAGACTGCCTTGCAGTCATTTCCATGTTTTGTGTGACGATATTTACGCCATCATCTTGATTGTGGTAGATTGCCACACCGCCAGCTCTAACATTTAGTCGCTTATATTTGATGACGCAATTAAAATTCGGTATACTAATATCCTCGATATCGTTTAACCAAGTTTCGGACAAAAGTACTATACTCGATTTGCGGATGACAGAGTCTGTTAAATCTGCGGAATGCGCTCGTAAGCTCTGACAATTAAGAGTATATACAGATAGCCCTCTTCTCTGAGTCATGAAATCGATTATTTGTTTATCCACAGTTTCCAGTCTATTTAACTATAGTCTCCGGAATTCATCTTGTAAATGAGACATACTGACTGATGCTCGTCGACCATGGTAGAATCTCAAATCATTCCCGTTCGTTATAATCCACAAGCCTTCAATACAAGTGACTCGTGATAAAGCAACGTAAACTAATGATTGCGAGTGTTTTTTATCATATTCGTAAACAACTTCAGAATACGTGCTTCCCTGAGACTTGTGAATGGTCGTCGCACAAGCACAAACTAATGGTAAATGTGATCGTTTAGCGTTAACCGTTTTGTTGTTATTAAGCGGGATTGTTGATGTGCGTCGTCCGATTGGTACCGCTGTTTTACTGATATTATACGCTGCAACATGACCAGCAACTGTTTTCTGATTTTTTCTCTGTCGCGTAACATTATGATGTATAGCTCTCCTTCTCTTTCTCTCTATGTTATATATCTGTATACTCTGTCTTACAACGAAGCCTATGTCTTAGGTATAGAAAATGAAAATCCTTCTCTCTACGTTGTATCTTTTTTTCTCTCTCGCGTAACGAAATCTCTAAAGGTTAAACTTTTTCCAATTCACTCTCCATTCTCGCTCAAATATCAGACCGCCGCTAAAGAAGTTTCACTTCAAAAATTGCCTTTTTGCGGAGTCTTTAAGGATTGTGTGCAGGGATTACATGTAAAAGAAATAAAATATTTTTTTTGTTCTGCTTTATACAATGAATATATTAGAGTAATATACCTACATTGAAAATATTTTGCAATGAAAAGTAACTTCGCGAATTCTTTCTGATGCTCCCATACCGTCAAGAAGTGGTTTAGGTTATTATATTTTAATTTGAATCTTATTAAAAACATTTTAACATGGTTTCATTCCAAGTCTAATGACTGCAAGCACTTTTCCCAATGCTGGTCAATGTGCCGATAACATTGCGACTCTTCGAGGTACGGAAAATATTTTCTTTCAATACCAAGTCAATGTCTGCATTCACGTTGCGATGGATATTCATAGAAGCAAGTCCATTCAAACGATCTTCCCTCATCTTGTAGACCTCAAGTAAGATTTCAAGCGTCGCAGCGTGGAAAAAGACCTTTCGTTTGCCAAAAACGACAGTCGGTTCTACGTTACCGAAACGACCCGGATTTATATTCGGCCAAGGACTGTCACTCCAGCAGCATTCACCGTATGTAAGGGGAATGTTTATGGGGAATGTTTATGCTGCTACAACAACAACAACAACAACCTTTCATTTGCTGCCGTGGTAACGGGCAAAACCGCCATTAACCAAAGAATTTGATGGACATTTGGAAAGGCGTCTTTTTTGCAAATATCTAGGACTTCAAGCGGATTATGGATGTCTGTACCTGCGATTCGTTCTCTCCAAATTTGAACTTCACTTATCCATGTTTCCGGGAACGTATCTTGTAAAATTGGAGCATACGATTGGAATAGATCTTTACAAGACGCTTCATCGAAAGTTGGCATTCTTTTGGGGAAAAGACAAGCGAAATTCGCCAAGATGTTTTGATACTTCGAAAATCGATCCTGTGGATGTGTGGTGAACTGATCCAAGTATGGGATGTAGATGCTAATGCGATAATAATCTTCAACGGTGTCAGTCATGGCGTTGGAGCGTTGCGTCTCCCTTCGAGAAACTCTTGGTTTTTCAATTGGAATTTTGTATTGATTACAAATCACAACGACAACTTCAAAAATTTTGCTGAAATGTTCTTCGGAGCTGTCACGCCTCAACATCAAAACTCTTTGTGTCGCATCAGCTAATTCAACTGCTTCGCCTAAATCCTGATTGAGAGTTTGTAGGACTCTACTCAAAGACAGTGTGATTGAATGTACTGATTGAAGGACGTGCAAAGTCACTTAAAAAGCAAAAAAATATTGTTAGACACAATGCGGCAAGGCACCTACAATATGAAGATTTCCTCTTTAATTGAGTATTAGAGAAGCGTACTGCAAAAAAATGAAAATTCTTGATGGTACGAAGATCAAAATGTATGCGTTTTCTAAGAAAAATACAAGTAGATAGTTATATTTCATGGTATTCAATATGACTATGTGGGCATAAATTAAAACGAACTAGAAATTTATCACGTTAGCTATTATGTTGATAAGAAAGATTGATTACGACATATTCCTTGCATTATTATACCTGGAAAGCTAGAGTTTTGATAGCTGAAAACAGCTGAAAAGCTTCGGTTACGACCGAGTCCAAGTCGCTGAAATCTCTTCCAATGTATCAATAACAACTGGCTGCAAATGAAGATACGTCGCTACTGCCTCATGTATTCATATTTTAATTTCGCTAAAACACAGTATTTTTTTTATCAAATAATTGGAACAAAAATTTTTCATATGAAATATTTTCAATGCAGCACAAAACTGATTATGCGATTTGCATTTGCCCACGGGGGGTTTTGGTTTTTGTGTTGCAGATAAATAGAAGAGCCAAAATAGACAATATCGTCCAGGTCCAATTTTTCGGAAGGGTCAACTTCAGCGCCATTTTTTAAATTATTAAAATTAAAAAAAAAAAAAAAACTTTTTTTCATTTTTGAATGTAAAGGTAGTTAAATGAAAAGCCTCGTTTCGTTAATTTTTTTTTTTATTGAGAAAAAAAATTTCTGAAAATACCCTAAATTTTCGAGCTCTAGACCATCGGGACCGCTTAAGCGCGCTGTATGGCAAGTTGCGCCCTCTTGTGTCAATGTTAAGCTGATCAATTTTCGGAAACAAAAATTCAGTCAGCATTGCTCGATAACCCTCTGCATTCACCGTAACGGCAACTCCTTCCTCATTTGCTCTTTGAATTGTGTGAACAGATTTTTTTTTTTTGTTGAAAAAAAAATGTCTACAACCTTACTGAACAAAAAAGTCAAGACAGTTTGCCATTATCAGCTCTCAAACCGTAGATATCGATATGGATAGTTCTCATGCACCGAAAATAACACCCGATAGGAAGTGTAAGATTCATTTGCACTCGAATGCATCCAAGGTTGTGTAAAAATTACTGCCTCTATTTACAGGAGTATGATTTTTGCTTTTTTCCCCCTTTTGAAATGCAAAAATGCTCAAGCCAACGATAAAACTCAGCACAGCCGCCAAACTTTTGTAATCATAATATTTTTTCGACATGAAATCTGATTAAGCTACTTGAATTTCTGTGCAAGAGACTAGAAAAGGTGGCGCAAAATATATCATCCAACTTCATTTTTAATAACTTTTCACTAAATATACTGCAGCTGTCTAGTTCACAAGTGTCAAATATGATTGAGGTACGACACCATTTACAAAAATTATAAATCCTCGGATCGCGTGATTAATTTTGTGCCACCTTCTACTTTAGTCAAATGGAAATGATAATAAGGAAATAACTTTTCGTCGGAGTTAAAAATGCAATAAAAGTACGCCGAAAAAAAAATTCAATTTATAAATGACAATATTCTTTCTACATATATTTCTCCACTTAGCATGCCATGCAACATGTTGAATATGTCATAGTTTCACACTAATCCAGTGACTTACAGAAACCTCTTTTTACACACATACAATGATTTTATAGATAGACTCAGCTGCATTGTAGTGAACTCCAATTTCAATTTACTTGGAGTACAAATCAAAATTAAATTTTCACGCTGCAATGCACAACATGTTTGGGAAAACAAACGCAATCGCATAACCTGTCATAATTTGCAAATGACAAAAGTACAATAAAAAGAGGAGGAGAAAGGAGAAACACATAAAAATAACAGCCATGAAAGTTGAAGTTCCGGCTACATCGAAATTCTTATACCCAATGCATGCCTTTTGTGGTTAAAAAATACCGCTTGAGAAATAAACTGCCGAATGAGAATTCTTAAATTGCTTCAAAAATCGGTGCTAAAAAATTGTCCACCCTTTTAAAAGCAACTTCTTGAATTGTAGAATTTGCATTATTGTTTTCTATTTCATTTAATCATTTCATACAAAGGTAAATCAGGCCGCCAATGCTGATTAAAACCTAAGAAATAAAAATTTAATTGAGATTTTAAGAACGAATTGGACTAATGCTTGCCAAATATTAGAGCAAAAACTTAAAATAAATATATCACTAAAAACTCAAGATGAAATTGACTCCGCTATTGTATATTTCAATGATAGCGTAATACAAGCAGTTGTTTCCTCTACACCCACACCGAAAATGACAAATAAAGAAAATATCCCAACTTACGTTAAAGAGAAAATCGGCGAAAAAAGAAAACTCCGCAAAACATGGCAAATCACTAGACATCCAGCAGATAAAACCAAGCTTAATAAAGCGACAAATGAGCTAAAAGCATTACTTACAAAACACAAGGAGAGTAAACTTCGAGATTATATGGCAAACCTGGGAACAGCAGCATCTACAAATTACTCCTTATGGAAAGCAACAAAACACATTAATGGCGCTGTAATACATAAACCTCCCATCAAAACAGAAGCCGGCACATGGGCAAAAACAAGCAAAGAAAAAGCCGACACCCTAGCCAGACACTTCTTAGACACATTTACAAGCGAAATGGATAATCAAAACAATAACATTAAATCTGATAACATAATAAACGTTCCGCAAATCAAAACAAGAAAGACCACCAGCGAAATTAAAAATCAAATAAGACAGCTAAGCGATAAAAAAGCTCCAGGATATGATTTAATAAATGGAAAAATTTTAAAAGAGTTACCTGAAATAGCATTCCAATTCATAAGAAATATATTCAATTGCATGTTAAAGACTAAATACTTCTCACGACTATGGAAAATTGCTCAAATTACCGCCATACCCAAACCAGGAAAAGATGCCACCAAAACTGCCTCATATCGACCCATCAGCCTATTGCCAATTCTTTCAAAAGTGTTTGAAAAAATATTGTTCGACCGACTAGAACCAATTTTGACAGCAAAAAAAGTGATACCAAGCCATCAATTCGGATTTAGACGGCAACACTCAACAGTCCAACAAATCCACAGGGTTACTAACAAAATACTTAACGATATGAATGACAAAAAATATTGTGTAGCTGTATACCTAGACATTGCTAAAGCTTTTGATAAAGTTTGGCATAAAGGACTTTTGCATAAGCTCAAACGAATCTTTCCACAAAACTACTTTGAACTTTTGAAGAGCTACATAACTGATCGAAAATTTTATATAAGATATGAAGACGAATATTCCGATATTCTACCAATGACAGCTGGAGTACCGCAAGGCAGTGTATTAGGTCCTCTCTTATATCTAATATACACCGCAGATGTGCCAACTCCGACAACAGATAATACAATGATAGCAACGTTCGCGGATGATACTGTATTAATGGCATCAAACAATGACGAAAAACTGGCGACCTCTACACTTCAAAAATTAATAAACAATACAGTAAATTGGTTTGACGAATGGGGTATAGAAGTTAATAAAGACAAAACTATACAAGTTATATATACAAACAAAAAGACATCAAAATATAATCTAACCTTAAAAAACAACAAAATAAAAATCTGCCCAGCAGCAAAATATCTTGGAATAACTATTGACGAAAAACTAACATGGAAGCAGCATATCATTAACAAAAGAAATCAAATCAAGAATAAGTACCGGCAATTAAGTTGGCTAATCGGACGAGCATCAAAACTATCACTGTATAATAAGGTGACTATATACAAAACAATTATTACTCCTATCTGGAAATACGGAATAGAAATATGGGGAACGGCTAAAAACACAAATATTCAGCTCATACAGCGAACACAATCCAAAATATTACGAAATATAACAAATGCTGGTTGGTTTATTTCCAATGAAGCCATACATCGTGACTTAAACGTAGACACTATCCAAGAAACAATCACAAAACGTAGCACTAAGCATATACAGCGACTGTCAGTCCACCAAAACGAAGAAATGCGTAAAATAGCACCGGCAGAAAATATCAAACGAAGATTAAAGCGACTCACACCGACTGATCTAACTATAAGATTTACAGTGTAATCACAAAAAACAATAATAATAATAACAGATTCTTCTTACATTGGTAAAAGAACATAATAGACCCTAATTGTACAAAAATTACATATTGTTAATATATAACAGACTGTAATAAATAAAGGGGAGATATACAAAAAAAAAAAAAAAAAGATTTTAAAATTTTGAACTGAATAGGCTGCTCACGCATCAATGAATACACGGAGTTGCGGTACTCAACTTCAAATTTTTCATTTCCATAAGCGCATGCGGCCACTCCTTCTCTTATGTGGCAATAATCTCCATTAGAATGTCCCGCAGCAATTACGCATTGGGTATAGAAATAAAAAATCAACTTTTTTTCCTTGTGCATGTGCAATCGAGCAACGAACTGACACAGCTGTGCGACTTCGATTGCAAGCGCACACATTGTATTATTTGTTTTTGTTTTTATTTTACTTTATTGTTTTTTTTGTTTTTTTTTGTACACAATTTTTTTATTTGCTGCCTGCAACAATCTTGTAGCGCTAAATGACATCTGTAAAAAACTGAATGGATAATACGAAAGGAATAAAATATTAAATATTGCAGCATTTCCCTTTTTCTCTCGCTCAACACTTAGCTTAATACGAATATATGCATGTATGTGTTGTTGCAATTTGACTAAATACTTATTTCTATTATTTCTTTTCAGATTTTCGATTGCAAGAATCACATTCGTGTCATACAATCAATGCAAAACGGCGAGAGGCTTTACGTTTGCGGCACAAATGCGCACAATCCCAAGGATTATGTCATCAATGTAAGTATCAATTGGAGTAAATACAAAACGGTAAACCAATCCACACACGCGTGACACTAAATATGTTTGTATGTACATAAGAAAATAATCATACAAAAGTGCGCGCCGCCTAATGCTTAGAGTAAAGTAGAAAAGCGAGTGAAGCGCTTCAAAGCGAAGCGGGCACGTCACTGTGGCGCAGCGAAGTAGGAAGTGGTGTGGAGTAAAGCGCGGAGAGAAAAGTTACACTCGAAGCATATGGAGCCATTGTTCCCGGTAGGTGTGTGCGTGTGTGTTTTTCTATAGCTCGGCGGCTTTATTCTGACATGGATTACATACTTGCGCACATATACTCGTATGTATGCAATCACACATCCCCAGTGAAGACACTTTCTTCAGCTATTGACTAAATGGAGTTGTTCGCCCGTCTGTCCGTTCGTCCTTTCATTTATGTGCCAATACAGCGCTTACTTTCTTTCATTGCCATTCAACTTTCTTGCTTCGTTTAGCTGGCAACAGATTGAAGTTGCCGCAGTGATTCACGTCAAAAGCACTTTTTCTTCTTATGTTGGTTCGACGTGTTTTCTTGGTGGTTGCAAAGTGAGTTCTTATACTTTTAAACACACACACACACACACGCAGCAATAAAGAGATATTTAGTAAGACATTGTTGGCATATGGAAGAAAATACTTAGCTACGACCCACTTGCTGCGTGTTTTTCACATAATCTCAATCTAAAGCATTTTACTATATGCGCTTATGCAACACACACATGTACATACTTAGCTATATATATTTATACATATGTGCATGGATGTATGCGCTCATTCCAGCTGATAGAAATCAGCTGAAAATAGTAACGATAACAACGCATTTTTATTCAATTGACACACATTTTTAGTGCATTTAAATATACCTATACTGTGGGCAAAAAGTAAGGTGAATTTGGTTGTAAAATGAAAAATCTTTATTTATTCTTGTAAATCAATTTCATCCCCTTCAAAATAATTCCCTCTCGATGAAATACACTTATGCCAACGATTTTTCCGATCCCCGAAACATGCCAAATAGTCCATTTCCGGTATAGCCATTAGCACCTTCTTCGATTCAGCTTTTATCTCCTCAATCGACTCGAAACGCGTTCCCCGGAGTGGTCTCTTGAGTTTTGGGAATAGCCAGAAGTCACACGGAGCCAAATCAGGTGAATACGGTGGTTGTGGAACGATATGCGTGGAATTTTTGGCGAAATGGTCACGAAGAACGAGTGCAGTGTGAGACGGTGCATTGTCGTGATGCAAAAACCAAGAGTTGTTGGCCCATAATTCTTGTCTTTTTAGCCGAATTGCTTCACGTAAACGACGCATAACGCTCAAATAATATTCCTTATTAACAGTTTGGCCAGGTGGAAGGAATTCATAGTGCACCACACCACGAAAATCGAAAAAACTGTCATCATGACCTTTATTTTTGAACGAATTTGACGTGCTCTTTTCGGTCTGACCCCGTTTTAGCACAATATTCGCTCGATTGGTCGGTTGTTTCAGAGTCGTAAGCATAAATCCAAGTCTCATCTCCCGTAATGATGCATTTGATCTTGTCCTGATAGTCTGAAAGCATTGTTTCACACACATCAACGCGACGACTTTTTTCCAAGAAATTGAGAGTTTTCGGTACCAAACGAGATTTGACTTTTCGTAAGCCCAAGTGGTCTTTCAAAATAGTTTTCACAGATCCTTCTGATATTCCCATCATATCAGTAAGGTATTTAACAGTCAACACTAACTCCTTCACTTTATTGTTGGTCATCTGTTGACGTCGATGGTCGTCCGGAGCGCTCCAAGTCATCAACACGTTCTCGACCCTCTTTGAAGTCTTTGTACCACTTATAAACATTTTTCTGCGACATGGTTGAATCACCAAATGCCTTCTGCATACTAAACGTTTCCGCAGCCGAAATTTCATTCCGCAAACAAAATTTGATGGCACTTCTCTGCTCAATCAAATCAGACATTGTAAAAATCGAAAAATGCATTCTTGGCTGTTTGGTAAACACAAGCGTAAGTTTATTACTGACAATGAAATTCACATGAAAGTTGGCCCAGATGTTATTAACAGTGCTGCCAACTCATGAAAAAATTCACTAGAGCGAAATTTTAATCCCGCGAAGTTCGACAAATAAATTCACCTTACTTTTTGCCCACAGGTAGATCTCAAGGGTATATCTGTATATCTGGAAACATATGAATTAGGTAGTCTCCCTTTGTACAGCAAACTCTTCAAACAAAGAAAAAAATTAGAATTCTAATGTTATTTTTCCCCATTTCAGTCCAACCTTACTCACCTACCTCGTTCGGAATATGTAATTGGCGTTGGTCTGGGTATTGCGAAATGCCCCTATGATCCATTGGATAATTCAACTGCTATCTATGTGGAGGAGGGAAATCCTGGTGGTTTGCCTGGCTTGGTAAGTAATACTTTTAAATGTATTTACGGAATTTATTCAAAATTACAAAACACATTTCTCCTCTTATGAAGAATATTTACTTACCCGAAACACTACGAATTCGTAACCCTACGCCTTTTTTTCCTATAAGAATATAGTTCATACAGGGTTTGATTGAAAAGTAATGAGCCTGATTTTTTTAAACCTTTTGGCTTATACAACTAATTTTCTTCAAAATAGGTCCCTTGAGCGTCAATACACCGCTGGTAGCGGTCCTTCCACTGCAGGAAACATTTTTTAAACTCATCCGCCGGAATCGCGTTCAATTCGGCTGTCACAGTTTTTTGGATCGCCTCGATGGAGTCGAAACGCCTCCCCTTCAGCTTTCTTTTCATGCGCGGGAACAAGAAGAAGTCCGGAGGGGACAGGTCTGGGTTGTAGGGAGGGTGGGGAAGCAGCGGAACCCCCATCTTGGCCAATGCAGAGGTGCAAGGGAAGGCGGTGTGCGCCGGCGCATTGTCGTGATGGAGGGTCCAATTGTTGACGAGGCCGGGCGAACCCGGGCGACGCGGTTTTCCTGCCGAAGCAGCACTTATTTGTAAAATGCCGCGTTTACAGTGCTTCCTGGAGGTACAAACTCCTTGTGGACGATGCCTCGAGAGTCGAAAATGATGATCAGCATGGTTTTGACCTCCAAAATCCTAACACACTTTTAAAACAGCTTTCACGCGCGGAGCGATGTTGACTGCACCACTGTTGCTAGCGAACTGGGACCGGTTTCTAGTGGAAGGGGAAAGTCCAACGATCATTTCCCCTCACCAGCCGATTCGGTTGATCGCTTGGCAGACGCTCCGCGCGGGAAGGCTCATTACTTTTCAATCAAACCCTGTAGTAGCACAAAATCATACAACTTTAAGCTTTAAACCTTGTGCAATATATTTGAAAATCTTACAAAAATTTGTAGATATGCGGTTTTATATTCTATTGAATTTTAGTTTCATGCAAGTTTCAAGTGCCTCGGTAGTCTAACGTAAGTGTACTAGCCTGCCATCCCAGAGGTTATGGGTTCGAGTCCCACGTAAAGCACAGTCCGCCCACTTTTCCTTATTTACCTACTTACCTACAAAAAACTTATCCTTTCCATCCTTACCCTCGCACAATAGTCTGCGCATTATTTACATTGTGGCTGCTAAAACAAGCAAAAAAAAACAAAGAAAAGCACACATCAGTGGCGCCAGCAAGCGGAAGCGGGCGACCGCGGTAATAGCACAGACACACGAAATACGAAATTTAGCGAAATCCTCAACCATCTGTGCGATCCTTCTGCCAGAAAAATGTCAAACACAGATGGCGCTCCAAGCTGTAAGAAGGCGTTGGTCCTAAGCAACGACAGGTAGGCATTCCCACTACTTAGGACTGGTAGTGGCAGGCTAATCACCAAGACTGAGTCTTGTCGAGGCCCTATGCTCCCGAGTGGAGTGAACAAGGAAAAAAAAAGTTTGAAGTGCCATAAATTATCGTTAGCTTTTGGCAATTTTCAAAACTATTTTTCACTGTAAAAGTTTACTATTCTGTACGAAAACATTTTGGAAAGATAGTTTCAACTTGTTTTAGAACATTAAATATTTACAAATGAAAACTTTATTTAGAACCTAAGTTAGAAGCCATGTCTAAATACAGGGTCCGGCACTCGAAGTGTAACCAACTTCAGACAGCTCGCTCATCTGATGGACGGGCATTAGTTGTCTGTTAGTTGGCCAAATGACAGTTCAGAGAATTATTTAAAAACGCGCGGGAGCATTTTGCCGAGAGTAAAAGCGAAAAGAGAAAATCAGTAATGGATTTCATACGTAGTAGTGAGATTTCATTATATTTGGCTGGAGAATCACAACAGGCGATTGTCCGTGAGCTCGGGCGCCTTAACGTAAATCAAGTTTTTGTTTATGCGAAATATTATCGGAGAAGCATTCTGGAGGTTGCTTTGAAGCCGTGGGCAGACAAATATTTGAGTGGCAGATCATGGACGTTTCAACAGGACTCGACACCGTCTCAAAAAGCATAAAGTGAACCAAGAATGGCTAAAAACAACGTTCAGAACTTCATAAGGTCCACACAATGGCTCTCAAATTCACCACACGTGAGTCCGGTTGATTATTGTCTTGGAGAGCACGGTCCGAACTAAAAGATTCACCAGTCTCAAGGCGTTGAAAAAAACCATTGCCCGCTAGTTGGCCAAAATACCTGCTGTTACATTAGGGCAGCTTGCGATTCGTTTCTGGACCGTCTCAAGACGATGGTCATACCGAGCAAAAGTAAATTAATTTTGAATTTCGTATTATTTTCACACGTTTTTTACTTTGAATTGAATGAAAGCAATTTTCCAACCAAACTTTTTAATTGGTTACACTTCGAGCGCCGGATCCTGTAAGTAAATAAACGTGGTTACCTCTGTGTAACTCCGAAAGTCTCCGTAAAATCCTTAATAAATATACATATATTTTATAGACAAACCAGCTTTACTGTTTTTTTTTAATATCCGCCTAGAAGATCTAAAGACTTTTGTACACCAAAAAGACAGTTTTCAAAACATTTGTTCCACTTTGTGTAGGTATCTAAACATCTCGATTTTTGAATGTCTCAACAGCCCTTTCAGGTCATCACGAATTTTATATTGACGAATGAGAACAGGAATAAATCATTAGAAAATCAGGAAGTTGCAGACATACAGCCAACAATTCGAACTTTTCATGCTTCCAATAACCAACTGCTTGAGTTGATGTGTCCTCTTTAATTGTTTTTTTTTTTTTGTTTTTTTTTGATTTCTGATTTACCATTCTGCACTCACTGCTTTTCGACTACTTGATAGATTTTGGATCTGTCAATGGTAATTTATGGCGAAGTTTGTGAACGAACGAACGAGCGCAGTTAAGAAAATTAGAGATTTCTAGATCGGTGTGACTTGCATTTTGAGCGAAGATAACTGCATGTCTCTGTACTGCTTGAGTTAAGTTGTAGTCTTCCACGTCTTATCTGGAAAAGAGCAAAAAGAAAAGCAATGGATTCGTGAAGTTATAGCCACATATATGCATGCCCTCAACTACCGTATGCACCCTGTATGTCGCTTCGAAATCGGCGATTTTTATGACTCTTTCGTTAATGTTATTTTTCCATGATTTTTTTTACAAACTTTGTAAATTTCTGTTTCTCTTCTCTCTTTGTATTGCAGTACTCGGGCACTAACGCGGAATTCACGAAAGCGGACACCGTCATCTTCCGTACGGATTTGTATAACACCACAGCAAAGCGGTTGGAATATAAATTTAAGCGGACACTCAAATATGACTCCAAGTGGTTGGATAGTGAGTAAAAAACATTTAAATTATATTAGTAGCGAAAACTGAGGAAATTGAAAAGTGAAAAAAGTATAGCCCTAGATATAGCTTCCCTCGCTAGAAAGAAGTGGAGAATTTATTTCCTTAAACAACCTTTTTTTTGAGATTCTAAAAATTATTGTGAAACAAGTAATTTAGTTTCCTTTTGCTTACTTGAATTTTACGCGCAACATTCCAACGCCGTTTCTTGAATTCCGGCTACACTCAACTTTCAAAACTATCTTAAAACAAAATGGAAAAAACAAAACAAATTTTTCGCACCAATGCTTCAGAATTTCAACAAAATAAATTCAATTTTGTCATCATATAAAACTTTGCAGACATTATCGCAACATTCGACACTTTGCGTCAAATCGGCTTAAAAACAAAAGAAATTAAATTTGCATAACGAATTTCAAAGAATATGACGAGCAAAAAAACAAAGCACAAAGCGCCGTAACAAACAGAGCAGCGCACAAAAAAGGGAAATATTTTGCAATTTAAAATTCATATTCAATTTTCATTTAGAAACAAAGGAAAAAAAGTGTCGTGAAATTTATCTAAGAAAATTAGTTTAGTGGAATTTTCATTTCAGCGCCTGAGACAGGACTTCTAAAGAAAATCTAATAAGTTTGGTGTTTTCTGGCGATAATTAAATTTGTTGTTTAGCGCAGTGATTTTGCACAAAGGACTGAAATAAAAGCCAACTTATGAAAGCAATAATATATCGAAGAGGATGAAGTGGCAAGTGGCATAAGAACAATGTAGGGAGTTGGCCGGCGAAAAGTATTCTTCTAATAATACTGAATTTGCATAAAAGTGAGTTTGGGCGTCAGTCTGCACAACAAACTGCGCCAAGCGTCAGCCACCTGCGTGCATTTTTTCAGATTAATTCGAGTTTTTAGTACTTGTGGGGTGGGTTCACTTTCTTGACTCACTCTTCAGGTGACTCGGTACAAAATCGAAATGCAATGAGCGACTGAACAGTGGTACGCCATGTAACTTCTTAACTTGTAACCTGACTCAAAATGGTGTCGCGACGCTGCTCCAACTTCCTTACAGTTCCGACTTGGCCACAGCAGACTTTCTTCTGTACCTAAAAGCGAAATTCTTCCTTCAAATGCCACTAAATAAACTTGAGTGCATATCCTTGAGGATCTTGCGAAATCCGCCTAACGGGAGCCTTCGAAAGGAGAAAAAGTCAGCTTTAAAAAAAGTATTGACTGCCAAGGAAACCTCCGCGTGTATTTCAGCCATGAAAAAGCTCCTCATAAAAAAGAAAATATCTGCCATTCGGAGTCGGCTTAAAACTGTAGGTCCCTCCATTTGTGGAACAACATCAGGACACACGCCACAAATAGGAGGAGGAGCTCGGCCAAACACCTAACAGAAATGTACGCGCCAATTATTATTTTTTTTTTTTTTTTTTTTTATCAATCTTATTTGATATTTGACACTGAACACTTGACTAGACGGCTTCAGTGTGCATACAGAAAAGCAATGGAGCCCGTAATGATCAAAATAAAGATTTCCATCACTGAAAATAAGTTACCTTTTTATTTATTAAAAAAGTTATTCAAAGAATAACTAGGTTATTACTTTTAAGCTGCCTTGTATCGGGTGTTTTTTAAGACCTTGAGAACTTAAGGGGAACGCCACTGTGAAAATTAAAAAAAATAGGTTTTTTTTTGCATAAATTGTTATTATAACTACTCAAGAAAATGTGGTAAAAATTTTAAACGGAAATTCGCTTCATTTCCGATTCTATGTGCACTTAAGTGAGCGCCTGTCGGTCCGGCCCCGTAGCGCTTACGATACGATGCTTTACTTCAAACGCGTTTTTCTCGAAACGATTTTTTTTGGTACGGTGGCAACGATTTCTCGAAGACTAATGAACCGATTTTAATTTTCTTTTTTTCAAAATTTTTGTTGTCGCATTGGCTATCGTTGTACGTAGACGATTTTCAAAATTTTTAAAATAACTATTTTTTGGGACTGTTGAAAATCAAAAAAATGGTGAAAAACACACATCGAAATTCAAATCACCACCATTTGGCAAAAGACCAAAAAAAAAACGGCTACGTACAACGATAGCCACTATTGTCTTGATTAATAAAATTTTTGGTTTTCTTAGTTTAGATGTTTATTCATTGCTGTATCGCTGCCACCAGATGACCTAATTTTTTTGCGTTGCGTTTATTTACATAAATTTGTTAATTTTCAATATTTTTTAATAAAAGTTTAAATCGACATAGTTTAATACGTATATAATAAATTGCCTTTTGTCCGATCCGCGAAAAATCATTCATACTTACAAAAAAAAAATTCCCAAAAATCGACTATTTTTTTACCCCCTCGTGGCGTTCCCCCTTAAAGTGATAATAGACAACAGAAATATTGTTGGAATGAATTTTTTTTTTTTTATAATCTGGTAGATAATTGCATGGTATTAATTTTTTTTAATATGATATGCAAGGTCCATTCGATCAGTCCCATTTTAGACATTTTTTCTAACAAATCTGGTGCAAATGATGGCTTGAATGTTGTAATAAATGGATTGCACTATGGCAAGAGGAAATTTTGGAAGCAAAAACCTGTTAACATGGCTCGATAACACTTGCCATTCACCGCATGGTTCCCATGCAGCTAAAAAAACAGCCTGTTATGTACATCCATTTACATTTCTCCAAACATTTCGCAATACTTTACACGCAGACTCTTTACAATATAAATTTTCGTGAAAAATATAACCAAGTACTCAGGCGTTCTAAGCAAGGAATTCCAAGATGAAAGTGCATATACCGGCTTCCTTGAAGACAATAATACTATCTGAGATCGACATATCCATGGTACTGCAACCAGTAGCATCCAGGATAACCTCCTGAAATAAAGAAAGTAGTATTACGACAATTTTCTCGATGTAGATAACTGCACTTTAATCTCTAGGCCCGACCAGCTCAGGCGGAAAAATATTTTTCTGTTACCCGTTAATTTTTTTTTGTTTTTGTTATATGCAAAGATATAATTTTTTGAGGATGTTTTTCGTTACATAAGTAGAGTATGTAGAAGCTAATTTCGAGTAAGTAGGAGTAATGAAATATTTTCATTAATAGGTAAAAAACTTAATGAAATTAAACAATGCAGTTAAAGAAAAGCGACCCGAATTGACAAATCGAAAAAGTGTTGCGTTCCATCAAGGCCACACACATCTTTGGCCACGCGGCAAAAATTATTGGAGCTTAGTTGGGATGTTTTGCCACATCCACCATATAGTCCTGACCTTGCACCATCTGATTACTTTTTGTTTGGATCTTTACAAAACTCCTTGAATGGTAAAAATTTCAATAATGATGATGATGTCCAATCGTACCTGATTCAGTTTTTTGCTAATAAAAACCAGAAGTTTTATGAACGTGGAATTATGATGCTGCATGAAAGATGGCAAAAGGTCATTGATCAAAATGGGCAATACATTGCAGAATAAAGTTATTTAGTTCCATGAAAAAATCGTTTCTGATTTTCTAAAAAAAAATCCGCAATTACTTAGTTACCAACCCAATAGAAACCAAAATATGAAAATTTTCAATTTTCAAAATTTACAAAAAAAAAAATATGTGTCCCAAAAATTTTGAAAAAAAATTTTTAAATTTTTTTTAAAAGAAACTTTCATAAGAACAAAATATACCTAAAAATAAAACAAAAATTTTAAATAATAAAAATGTCAAAAAGAACCACAAATTTCAACATCTAAAAATGGTAATTTTTCCAGTTTACTTCTTATCATACGCAAAAAAACCAATTTTTGGAAAACCATATGACAATGTCCAAAAATTCTTAGATCACTTTACATGGAAATGCTCTTAATTTCCAATTTGAGGCATAAATCTTTCTTTTAACAGCAAATATCGCTCTTTATATGAATGTGCAAAACTCTACGCCATCAACGAACAGTCGATGGTTTTTATGTGAGTAGCTTCTATGACCTGAGTGTACTCTAAATTTTACTATTGTCCACCACATCAGCCTCTCCATGATCTAAATATGATCCCGTAATATGCTTATATATTTATATTTATACAGCTTTGTAGCGATTTTAGGTCACTTTAAGGATCTGTAATTTATGTGACAGTGGCGATAGTGGCCTGTAATCAAAGCAACCAAGTGTTTTTCTTTTCATTTTGGCTAAAATCTTTTTGACATTTGACTATGAAGTGACATTAAGTGGCAATGCTGAGTATACTTACCATCTTCATACTATGTTAAGGGGGAGGCGAGTGGTGGTGCATGCACTGAAATGTAAAATATAATAATTAAAATCTGCTGCTTTTTTAAGTCAGTGATTCGCCAACATTTTCTATGACTATTAAAAATGTTTAAGCATATTCCAAAGTATTAAAAAATATAATAAAAAAATTCGACTGAATCACAAATTGAAGCAGTGTAATTACAGAATAACATTTTCCTTATGAAAGGAACCACACATTTAAGCCCTGGTAGGAGCACCTTTATTCAAACTGTAGGTATACCACGCGCTGACTTGCGCCTTCACCTATTCGATCCGCAAAACAAAACCAAATTATTAACACTTAATTAAATTTATAAGCATTACAAGGCAAAGAACACAACAAAAACATGTACACTCAGCCAAAAAAACACAAGCAGAAATTTTATTAAATCACAGTTTTCGTAACGCTAAGGAGACTGGCAGTACGCCTCTTGCGGCTCTTTTTACTTTTCGCCCACAAACGCAGTCGGCTGATGCAAAGGTGCCACGGCGCGCATCCAACACAGCTCGTTCTCTTTCTCACGCTCCCATTTCTTCCCTGCATATTACTCCTTCTACTTGTTTTTCCGAAACAATTTCGTAGGCGCTTGTGTGCTTATACTTGGAGGCACTCTAAAGCTGCTAATACAATTAAAGTCTTTTCAGTTCAGCTTGGAAATTAATTAAAACTTGTATTGCAGCAGATTAAAATGAAAGGCGCGTTGTATTGCGAGGCGTGAAAGGCATGCAGGGGAAGACCTGAGGAACTTATTCCCTACAAACATGAAGCCTTGCATCTCATTTATGAAATGTGAACGGTCAAAATCTTATTAGTTTAACGGTGAATGGCGTTCAGGCGAATTTAGTTAGCAATTATGTGGATAAATTTATATGCAGAAGAATAGAAAGGCGGCATGAATAGGGAAATGCAACTGAGGATACACTATTTTTAAGCGATTTTTGGCTAACACTGCGTTGAAAAATTGTTGCGCTGAGACTTATATACAAGTTTTTACAATTTATTTGTTTCTCATTTATTATAAAAGAAATATACAATTTTTATGGGAATGCAGTTCATTCTTCTACGAAAACTAAGTTTCAAATTTTGCACAAGCTCAGTTTAGTATATCTGGCTGAGCTGAACAGCTCTCACATAGACCACAAGAGTCCGTAGTGACCATAGACCACAAGTCAGTATTGTTGGTGTCGTGTTAAACATAGTTCCCCATACACGGCTTGGAGAGTTTTAATAAACAGTTTAAACTTTTGTCAGCAATATCCTTCAGAGATGAAAAATATACCGATCCCAGGCAGTTGTGACGAGTTCTGCTTAGAGCAGGATAGTGGCAAAGGACGAGGTGTTCTGACGTACCCCTTTCTTCTTCGCATAACTTACACGCGGGCGTTCTGAACCAATTTTAGCTGCATGTTATAGAGTGAGAAAATGTCCTGGAAGTACTCCAACCAATATCCAGGAAGGAATGTATCCTTATGAGTGATAAAATAAAGTTGGTTGTTTTCGTGTTGCAAGTTCGTAGCATTATTTTGACAATCCTGTGGGAGTTCGAGGCTTCCCATACAGACTGTGCTTCCAGAGTTAAGTCCTTGTCTAGTTCTCAAAACTGAGAGTGAGGGATATATGTTCGACGTACTCATGCTAGGCAAGTGGGTACCTGCCTTAGCAAGGTCAACAATTCTTAAATTTCCTTTTCAATCTGGTGCCTTTTGGTATCCTTACGCCCACCACATTGTGACTTGTTTATTCTCGCACAGCTCTTCCATGTTGGATCTAGAGTGATCCATGCATTCTGAGCTAGTCATTACAGCCATTATTGTTTTAATAGCAGCTTTACTATCGATGAAGTTGGTTGTGCGAGTGTTGAGTGGGGTAAATTCCCACATTAATTCAGCTGCTTTGGTTACAGCATAGAAATCAGCTTGAAATTTTATACCGTGACTAGGAAGCCTTTGGAGATGAAACTACGGACAGAAGACAGCCGCTCCTACTCCTTCCGTCATTGTGGATCCATCTGGAAAGAAATTGTGTGCGTGGTGTGCGAATTCTAAAACCTTCTGCCAGGCATTGCACAAGAAAAGAAAACCGCATTAAAAATTGTTTCATAAAGTTCAAGCTTTTTAATTCATATTTTTAAAAACATTTGGAGTATTTAGTTTTGATATTCATTGAGTTTTGCTTAAACAATGTGCGGATTTGAAACACTGTATAATTCAATCAACTAGTCAATTGGTAATTTTTAATTTGTTTTACAACTTAAATCTGCGCATTTTGAATATAGAAAACCAGCGAAATATGGTGACAAGAGATGCTGTTTCATCGCAAAAATCCAGACAAGTTGACAAGCACAACATTTTGCTATGCATCTCCAAGACAAAAATTGTTTAATTTTTGGCTCAATGAATGGCCACGAAAGGAAGCCGAATTTGTAGAAGGAAAAATACTGAGATTGCCGTGAAAAACTCACTTCTTTTCTGCCTCACTGGCTGTTGGAATCATTGGTTAAAATTTCCTTAATGCTGATGAGAGAGCAGTAATGGATGGCGCTTAGTGATTTTCTCCTTTCCGCGTTGAAGATCGTCAATATGGCAGCGTTTTGGTTCCAGCAATGCAGTAATAGCTATTGATACTTATAGATTTTAAGGGGTTAGGGCTAGTCAGTGGCCCGAAAAAATGATTTTCAATAATTTTTTTTTTGCTAGTCATTTGCTTTATTTTACAAAAATAAAAACGTAGCATTAATATATTATATTTCGACTTGACTTCAGCAAAATTTCAAAAAAAAAAAATTAATACCTGTAAAATTTATCGTTGTTTGTGTGGAGCCTGTTTCTCCAGAAGTCCCTTGCGGTGATCATCACCACCCCTTGGAGGTTCATCTAAAATCAATTGGGCAAGAGCAATTAGTTTTATTAATAGATAGTCTTGTGCCGATGCTCTTTATTTTCAAAATTAACCATGAGGTGGACTTAGGAAATGTTTTTTAGATTTTTGAGAAAAAAACTGACAAATAATTGTTAAAAAAATTTTAATTTTTGAAGCGCCCGAGCGCCCTTTGTCAATTGTTGAATAACTAAAAAAAAATTCTTTTGCTGTTTTTTGTTTCATTCAATTGTGAGTTAAAGGGTGTTCACAACGGAAGTCAACAAATAGAAAATTTTCAGAAAGCAGCTCGATGATCTCTACTGTCAACAACTGGATCGTTAGAAGCTAGCGATTGACCAGAAACTGCCAAAAGTGGCCAACAGAAGAGGTGTCGTACCCCATCTAGGCAATCCAGGGACACACACGTCTGTAGTGATACGCCAAAAACTTCGGAAGCTGGGAAGTTTTAATGCATCCGCCATATAATCAGCACCTGGCACCAAGCGATTACAAAATTTTTTCTCGTCTTTGCAAAACTTCTTGAGTGATAAGAAATTGGTATCAAGTTAACATTGCGAAAATCGATTACTGCAGTTTTTCGCCAATAAGGGCCGCTAGGCTTCTATGGCAGCAAATTATACAACAAAACGGCGCATAGGTATTTGACCCAAATCAGACAATTCGAAACATCTTAAATAAAGTTTTAAATTTTACGCCCAAATAATGGATTTATTTTTCCCCAAACAATATTTTTACATCTCCTTTATTATAAGTAGTAGTTGCATAATTTGTTCAACTTTCTTTTTGTTCTCTCCCACAGAACCAAATTTCGTCGGCTCCTTTGACATTGGCGAGTATGTGTACTTCTTTTTCCGCGAAACTGCCGTTGAGTACATCAACTGTGGCAAAGCGGTTTATTCGCGTATTGCGCGCGTTTGCAAAAAGGATATCGGCGGCAAAAATCTACTCACCCACAACTGGGCCACATATCTGAAGGCGCGATTGAACTGCAGCATATCGGGCGAGTTCCCGTTCTACTTCAATGAAATACAATCCGTCTATCAGTTGCCAACGGATAAGACGCGTTTCTATGCGACATTCACGACCAGCACAAATGGGCTAATCGGTTCGGCAGTGTGCAGTTTTCACATCAACGAAGCGCAGGCAGCTTTTAATGGTGAGTGGAAATATAGATATGTATGTATGTATGTGTGGATTAGTAGAGATAGCAGTGATTGCAAGGAAAAAAAGGAAAAGAGTGTAGCAGGGATTATCGCTGTTGAGCATGTGAAGGGTTTAAGTGGCTTATGATTTAATTAATATTTGCTTTTAATTATTTTTTATTTTTTATTCAATTCAAAGTCGAATTATGTGCTCGTGAAAGTAAATAATACACGGGAAAATAAACTGAAAGTGTTTGTATGTATGTATGTGTGTCCATGTGCATGCCCCTGCTTAAACTAGACTCTTCCTTTCCTCGTAAATTATTCATACCAAGTGTGCTATTTTTATTTTTCTCTTTTTAAAATCTTTTTAAAAAATCAAGAGAATACTTTAGATACTCGCTTTTGTGTGCACTTTTTCGCATAAGACGTTCTGATTTTATTTATTTTTAACATTCATATTTGCGCTTGGTTTCAAAATTTTACATTTTATTGTAGCTCCCATCCTATCCACTAACATATACACATGTATACCTACATCTATGTGGTCCTTATATGAATTTGCAACCCTTGCAGCCAACAGTAGCTTGGTACCTCTACCCAGTCACCTAAACGGCTGATTGTGCAGGTTTTGTACTCGTAGCGTAGCGATTTGTGCAAGTGTATCATCATGAAAATGTACATCCTAGTACCCAACTGGATGCCGTCCTCATAGCCCTTTCGCCAGCTTTGCCTACCCCTTCATACTTATAAAACTTGAATTCGCAATTTGGTGAGCAGGTATGTGCATACTCACATATTCATATGTAAATAAATAAACCCGAAGTTGGTGCCGAGAGAAAGGAAAACAAATCTTATTAGAAAATCCATTTTGATGGATTATGAATATCCCATTCGAGCAGCTAAGCTCCAGTAGGATACACCCAACTCTTTACAAACTCTTTACAAATGTAATCGTGTGTGTGTGTGTGTGTTGATGCTGAACTTAAAAAGTTCCATTGCAACTCACCGCAAAACATGCACTTAGACTCCTACAACAAGCACAGTGGCTTGAGTGCACGCGCTCTACTCTATCCAGGCGCTGCTTGCTCATCCGCTCGATTTGCATTATGTACGGTTATGTGAATACTGAAAAGTGCTTTCCAATGTTGGCTGTCGTTTAATACGCTCTGCACTCTTGTGCGCTTTGGAGTTCAGGCTGCTCGCTAGCAAAGTAATTCGATTGCTTTGATCGATGGCTTGATTTCTATCGAAGCATATAAGAAGTGAGGCGAAGTGAGGAAAGTCTGCAATACATTTTGATGTGACAGGAATAGCATAACTGTTATCTGGTCAAATGACTAAAATACTATCATATTTAGCTTCCCTTATTTTTCTGAGCTCACGTTTATTTATTTTATTTATTTCTTTGAGTCCATTGAAGAATCTTGCAGACTAAGAAAGCATACTATTTTTTAGAGTACTGTTAACTAAAGCATTGAAAAAGTTTTTATTAATTTATTTAATTTCCGAAATCAATAAACTCCTGTTCTTACTGACTACTCACTACAAAAGAAGTTTTAAGAAAAGTATGTCCGATCGACTGTCGCAAACCCTTCTGTCATTAAGCAGAGTGGAGTGCAGATGGCTGGTTGGACTGATGACGGGACACTTTCTGTGGGCGAAGCACATGGAAAGGTTGGGCATCTTAGACTGTGCGCCCTGCCCAGCTTGTGAAGAGGAGGATGAGACGGCGGACCACTTCATGTGCGTCTGTCTCGCCTTCGTTCGAATCAAGTTTGAGGTCCTTGGCATTGATGTGTTAAGAAGCGACCATCTTGGCTCCTTGGCACCACAAGATCTACTCAGATTTTTTCGGAGATCGGGTAGATTTAAAGAAAATTAAAAGGGAATCTAAGTGTAGTAAAATAGACTTTATTCATGTCTGAGTGCTGCACTTGCTAGTTGTCCCGACCAAAAAAAAAAGTTATCAAAACAAAAATTATAATTAAATCACATTTTTTCTTACTCACTACGTACCATAAAAATGTTCTTATCAAAAAGTTATATCACAATAGACAGTTTGAGCAGGAAAACATAGTAGTTTAGATGAAGTAAAATCGAATTTAATACAATTCGAGATCTCATTGAGTTCGTCAAGAGAGTGCACAATAGAAGCATTGCAGGCATAATTTGTTCTGAACCTCTTCAAATGGAACAGATATTTATTACGTAAAGACCTAGTAGAGAAAAGTTAATCATTTCTAGAAGAGAGGAACACTCAATTTCCCCCCTGATAATATTAAACAAAAAAGACAGCGGCAAAATCGATATTCTAGTTTCTAGCTGGTTAGGATTAACTAGGAGTAAGGGGGACTTAATGATGGGATAGGAACAGAGAAATTCAGAAAAGAGAGCACATACTTAAGAAGAACCTTTTGAACTCGTTCAGTGCTGTCAATAGAGAATTAGTTCTAAGGTATCCAAATAACTCGGCTTATTCTAATGAAGGTCGATCAAAAGCAGAAAATAAAAAATGGTCACGAAAAATCATTATAACATAAAATTTGTTAAAACTATCAAAACAATTTTTTATTTTATTTTGTATCCGTATTAAGGGTACTATATTAAACAGAGAACTCATATCAATTCACTTTCTTATAAACAAAATGGCGCAAAATTTCTCTACTCTTATTAGGCCATGGACATAAACGTTTGCGACGGTATCTGCTGCTCCCTAGCAATTCATTTTAAACAGCTACCCATTTTTAATCTCTTTTTTTCGTCTTTAGCAATTTTTTTTTCAAAAATTACCCAATATCTTTCAAAGGGTAGCAATTGTAGACATTTTGGTGAGTTGTGGTCCTTTTGACTAATGGTTTTCATGCCAGTTCATGACAAGACGACTATAATCAGACGATGCTAAATCGGGCCAGAACGGAACCGAGCCTGTTGTTGTTTTATGAATGGAAGCAAACGTTTTTGCAAACACTCTTTCATATACAGTTCTGGAGTTATAGCCCCATTTTGCTTTTCGACCCCACTGGCAGATGGCTTGCCAAACCAAGCATATTTTTGGGGAACTTCTCCAAGATTTTTAGCTTAAAGGCACCTGGAACTCATCTTCTCTTCGTTACATTACAAAACTCAACGCCTTGAATCTGCTTAAAGTGGGCTTTGACGTATGTTTCATAGTTTAGAACCACATGACCATACTTTTCGAACTATTTAAAGGTTTTTTCTATGGCATTGTGCGACCTATAACCATTTTGCAAATTGCGCATAGCTTGCAGGTAATATTTCTTATTGACCGTTTTACCCTGTGGCAAAACTCATGATGCACAACGCCTCTGCAATCGAAGAAACCGGTAAGCAAGACTTTTACGTTCGACCGAACTCGCCGCGCTTTTTTCGGCTTCACTTTATCAATTTTTTCGTCTGTTCTCGGCAACATTTTTCTGAGAACATTTTGTACCACCGATAAACGTTGATTTAGGCCAAAGTAGCTTCTCCGTATTCACACAAAATTTGATACAGGTTCTTTGATCCATCTTTTTGAATAGGTAAAAATCGAAGACGAGCCGAAACAAGTGCAAGCAAAGCAGCTGTCCACAAATAACTGAACACTCAAAATGACCGAACTCGTCGGCATGAATGAGAGACATCAGTACCAACATATCGCCACAAAAAAATCGAAATTCGAATACACGAAATCTGCGAAAATTCAAAAGTCGCGATACTTTTTGAACACACGTCGTACACAAGTGATGAATAAACAGAAACGACTAGTTTTTTCGTGTCCATTCTGTAGCAACTTGAGGGAGGGTATAAAGGTCTGCAAAATTCGAGCATTCCTCTCTATAAAACCAAGAATAGAGTATAATTTATCTCTATCTTTATCTGTATCTGTATCTGTATCTGTATCTGTATCTGTATCTGTATCTGTATCTGTATCTGTATCTGTATCTGTATCTGTATCTGTATCTGTATCTGTATCTGTATCTGCATCTGTATCTGTATCTGTATCTGTATCTGTATCTGTATCTTTATCTTTATCTTTATCTTTATCTTTATCTTTATCTTTATCTTTATCTTTATCTTTATCTTTATCTTTATCTTTATCTTTATCTTTATCTTTATCTTTATCTTTATCTTTATCTTTATCTTTATCTTTATCTTTATCTTTATCTTTATCTTTATCTTTATCTTTATCTTTATCTTCATCTTTATCTTTATCTTTATCTTTATCTTTATCTTTATCTTTATCTTTATCTTTATCTTTATCTTTATCTTTATCTTCATCTTTATCTTTATCTTTATCTTTATCTTTATCTTTATCTTTATCTTTATCTTTATCTTTATCTTTATCTTTATCTTTATCTTTATCTTTATCTTTATCTTTATCTTTATCTTTATCTTTATCTTTATCTTTATCTTTATCTTTATCTTTATCTTTATCTTTATCTTTATCTTTATCTTTATCTTTATCTTTATCTTTATCTTTATCTTTATCTTTATCTTTATCTTTGTCTTTATCTTTATCTTTATTTTTGCCTTTATCCTTATCTGCATCCTTATTTGAACCGTATGTACCGTAAAGTGAACCACTGTGCTAGTTACACAAAAAATTGCCAAGGCATGAATCCCACTTTGATTGCTCTTCCCATTTCTCCTTTTATTCTTTAAATAATGTAAACACTCTATTTTACACTGTTTTTTTTTGCCCTAACTTCTGCCTGGTGTTTTTCTACTTTATAAGATCTCCATTTTTCGCCAGTTTGTTTTGGAAAATGTATTTAATTGTTTTAGGATTATCTGCTCGCCATGGTTTCGCCCCAGCTCTACACAGCAGCTCTTTTTCCTATGCTTGCATGAAGATATAAATAAAAATATTATTACCATGAAGTTGTAAATATTTCGTTCAAACTACAACATTTTTTGCGGAACTTTTAGCAACCTTTTTTTCTCTCTCAGCACTTCCTTTATTTACTTATTTTTTCATTCTATCTCTATTTTCAGGCAAATTCAAAGAACAATCATCATCCAATTCTGCTTGGCTACCAGTACTGAATTCACGTGTGCCCGAACCTCGTCCGGGCACTTGTGTCAATGATACCTCAAATCTGCCAGACAATGTGTTGAACTTTATACGCTCGCATCCGCTTATGGATAAAGCTGTGAATCATGAACACAACAATCCAGTCTATTATAAACGGGATTTGGTATTCACTAAGCTCGTTGTTGACAAGTAAGTTTACTTCGTTTATTCACTTATTTGTTTGTTGGTAGAAGCTTGCACATACATACACACACCTCCATGTGGGTGTAGTTAAGGGTATGTGCGAATGTATGGCGTAAAAGGAATTGATTTTGGTTTGCATTACTCAGAGAAAAGTTGAAAAAAGGCAGCCCCTACCCCACCAACCTTTGTCCATACGAGTATTAAAATTGCGACAAGCTACCAAAAACCTCGATGTGGTCGCCCAGAGTGTAACTTTTTCGTTTCATTTCCGGCTTTGAGTGCAATTGCTTGTCAGAGTGGTCTTTATTCATTTGCATTGTGATTTTTTAGCAAAATACAAATTCTGCACTTTGAAAATTAAATATGAAATATGCGTTTTATAACTTTTGCCCATAAAATTGTAATATGTTTTTATTTTTACAGTAGTGCTTATATGAAGAAAATATTTATCGTATTTATTGTGTGAGAAATATATTAAAAAAAAATTACGTTCTTTCAAATGCATTCACAAATTAATTACCGCTTTTGTTTACCATCATTAATTCAATCTAATTACCACTCAACGGTGCTTGCAATTGATTAAATATTCCGAAAGGAATATTGCACATAATTTACATTTTCTATTTGAATACAGTTGCGCGCATAAATATCTGAACCATTTGTGTGCTTACATTTAAAGGGTTACAAGGGCTCACAGATAAAAGATTCAATAGTCAGCTTACCTGATTAATGCAAATGGATACAGTAGGGGGCATTTCAAATCAAAAAGTGATTTTCGCTTTTAATATTTGATTGCGTTGTTGCAGCGAAAGTAAAAGTTTTTAAAATTTCAAGAAAATGACAGAGGGGAAATAAACCGACTACTGATGGAAAGAAGTACCAAAAGAAAAAGATAAAAAGAAGAACCAAAAGAAAAGAAGAACTACAGATAGAAGATTTAGCAAGCCCGCCGTCTGATATTTCTTAGGAAAATTATGAGAGTTTCAATCTTGAGAAGAACAGAACTGAATATGGAGAATTAAGTAAGGCAAATTCGACTGAGATTCGAAATTCGTGCGAAAACAGTTTTTCGAAGACTACTTGACGTTGTTTTAAGCGCACGGCGTTCTGCTAAACATTTCCGTTGAGCCAAAAAAAGATTAGAAGTGATTCAAAAAAGTATCAGAAGAGTGGAAATTTTATATTTTTGGGTCTTACTGTCTTAGAAATGAATCCATTTGATGCTCAGTTAGACTGTATTGCGCCCAGCTTGAACAGAACTCGATTCGTGCGATGTGACCAGCAAGCCAAATTTGTTCAACTCAAGTCTCGAGCCTAATGAAGAATCTTTGGAAAACTTTTTTTATAAAATCGAATATTACAACATGGAAGTATAGAAAATTTACAGATTTCTATCACCTGCTATAAATATAGAGGATATTTAGTGCAAGAAAAAGCTTATTATATGACCAAAATATTCGCATGTAAAGAAGTATGAGGTGTGTTCAAAATGTTTAATGTTTAATTTTCGCAGGTTACGTACATTCAAATTTCGATTTTTTTGTGGCGATATGTTGGTACTCACTTCTCTTACTCATGCCGACGAGTTCGGTCATTTTGAATGCTCAGTTAATTGTTGACAGCTGCTTTGCTTGCACGTGATTCGGCTCGTCTTCGATTTTTACCTATTCAAAAAGATGGATCAAAGAAATGAAATTTTGTATGAGAATCGAAACTAAGTGCGCGGATGCATTCCGAATGTTGACTGTGTCATACGGAGAAGCTACTTTGGACCAAAGCAACATTTATCGGTGTTACAAAATGTTCTCAGAAGACCGGGAAGATGTGAACGACGAAAAGCGTGCCGGACACCCGAGCACTTCAACAACAGACGAAAAAATTGATGAAGTGAAGAAACTGGCATTGGCCAATCGTCGAATCACCATTAGAGAAGTTGCTAAGGACCTAGACATATCCATTGGCTCGCGCCATTCGATTTTCTTTCAATGATTTGGGTATGAGACGGGTCACCGCAAAATTCGTACCAAAACTTCGCAATTTCGACCAAAAGCAGCATCGCATGAACATTGCTAATGAGATGTTGGAAGATCCAAATTTGCTCCAGAGGGTCATAACTGGTAACGAATCGTGGGTTTATGGTTATGACGAGGAAACCAAAGCTCAATCAGCTCAATGGAAGCTGCCGCACGAACCAAGCCCGAAAAAAGCGCACCAAGTTGGTCGAATGTAAAAGTTTTGCTTACCGTTTTCTTCGATTGCAGTGGCGTTGTGCATCATGAGTTCTTGTCACAGGGTAAAACGGTCAATAAGGAATATTAACAGCAAGTTATGTGCAATCCGCTAGAAACGCCCGGATTTGTGGAAGAACAAAAATTGGCTCTTGCACGAATTGGCACGATAACGCCCCTGCTCACACATCGTTGCTTGTGCGCGACTTTTGGTCAAAAACAACACGCTAATGATGCCACAGCCACCGTATTCCCCAGATCTGGCCCCTGTGACTTTTTCTTGGTCCCGAAACTGAAGAGGCCCATGAAAGGATGACGCTACGCTACGCTTGACGAGATAAAGACGGCATCGAAGGAGGAGCCGAACAAGATAAAAAAAAAGATTTTTTGAAGTGCTTCGAAGATTGGAAAAAACGTTGACACAAGTGCATAATATTCCATGGGGATTACTTTGAAGGGGGAAAATAGATATTAATTCATAAATAAATCATTTGTGAAAAAACACAAAATTGGCTATACTTCTTGAACACACCTCGTATTACAGCATTAGTCGCTATACGCGTACAAAAAACTGATAGCGAGAGTTACTCAACTACGCTGCGCTGATTAATTTCAACCCCAAACTGATTAATGAAATCCACATTTAATCAGAGGCACTCTTTCTTTTTCTTTTGTCCATATTTTTATGGCGACGACTGTATATTTGTGCGGGAGAGCATATAATACACATAAGTATGTATGTATGTATATGTGTGGCACTGTGGGTTTGTGTGTAATTTAGGCAGACGAAGTATGCATTCGTCAAACGGCCAAAGTAGGAGTAAATGCGAATTTGCGGCGCCTCCATAAGTGCGTGCTGCGCACATCAATTGCCGTTAATTACAATTTCAATTAACAATAAATTTTTGAAAAAATGTAGTTAATCTGCATTTTATTGGTAGTTGAGCGGTTTGAGGAATGCACTCAACATAAGCACAAACAAAGAGGAGAGCAAATTCAGTTTGTACGAAATAAAATAAGAAATGTTGGAAAATGCTTCGCAGCTCTGGAAAACTACATATTCGTTCGAGAACTCGTAAGTATTAATTAAATGATATTATTTTAGGTTTAATAAACTCTTTATTACCCTAATACTCTGAGGGCCGTAACTCTAAAATTTCATAAAACTTGCAAATTTGCAAATAAGAAATGAAAAATTTTATTTTTTGAAAAATTTATTTGAAGCAATAATTAAAGGTGGTATAAGATGTCTTATCTTCACCCTGTGTTGAGTTCAGCCATTTATTAAATCCTTGATACCCTTTTGGATAAGCTACTTTTTATTTCACAGCAAATTCCAAAGAAAAAGTACTTGAGAGCAAAAAGTACTTGAAATGAAAACTAATGCTAAAAAGTTAGCAGGCAAATATTGTTTTTGTTGTACCAAAAATTTGGAACAAAAGAGGGCGTCTAGTTTGTTAACGCCCCAAAAGACAAAATAAATAGAAAAGATTGGGTAAAATCGTGCGGCACTTCATTGAAACCAGGCGAAAAAGTTTGCGTGTATCACTTTTCGGCAACTGATTTCGAGATACGGCCATACCGGAAGAAGGCAAAGTTGTCTACTATAGCTAGTGATGATTTTCCGATGCCTTTTGATGGGCGAGAGATGGAACATCCATTCCTTAAAAATTAACAAATTTGCGAACGATATTGGCCTTTTTGTAAACGAGGGCGAAACCAAATATCTGTTGAAATCGAGGCGGCCTGCACAGATGCCAAATTTCCATGTGGGAGCCTATACTTTTGAAGCAGTGCAGCATTTTAAGTACCTAGGAGTTATGTTCACATGTAGCGGTGATTCAACTTCCGCCGTCAGGGATCGCATCAACGCCCCCAACAAAGCGTATTACGCCCTCCTTAACTTGTTCAAGTCCCAACTTTTGTCTAAAGCTACAAAGTTCACTATATACAAGTCTCTTATTCGACCAATCCTAACATATGGTTGTGAGGTATGGACTCTTAAGGTTGATGATTGTGCTCAGATTGCTCGCATGGAAAGAAAAATTTTAAGAAAGATCTTTGGCCCAATAAGAATGGATGATGGTACCTATAGAATCCGATTGAACGCGGAACTGAACGATCTAACACAGAACAAGACAGTTGTGCGTTTTGTTAAAGCGCAGCGCGTAAGATGGCTAGGTCATGTGATCCGTATGCCTGTAGACTATACCGTGAAGAAAACCTTGACAGGAAAGCTAATGGGCGTGAAGGCCAAAGGCAGACCGAGGAACCGTTGGATAGACGCAGTGGAACACGATCTTAAGAAGCTGGGAATACGTAACTACGAAGCAACAGCTCAAGATAAACCGCTTTGGATGAGCATTTTGAAGGAAGCTTTGACGCACCCCGCGTTGTAACGCTATGAAAGAAGAAGAAGAAGAATTACCTTCAGAAAGTTAGCGGGCTGTACGCCCAATTTTTTTGTTTTAACTCCATTTATTACATACGAACTGTCATAAAAAATAACATTTAGTATTATTTAGTTACAATTGAAAGAAGTTTAGCTTTGCATAAGAACATCCAGCGGAGTTCCTTACATAATTCTGCACACTATATCATACGAGACATATATACAATAGTTTAAATCTATGTATTAATTCATTAGGCATACATTTTTTTAGTCTTTGTGAAGTGAGGTTGTTATTAAAAACGTTAAATGATCGAGAATTGAAATGAGTCGGTAGCCGACTGCTGTATCGCTGACTGATTCTGCTGATTTCTTCGTAAATTGCCGTAACATTTAGATCTCGGTGCAATGTTTCGTTTCGTGCAAACCATGGAATCGCTGCTGCATTTCCAGGTTAGATTTTGAGCCCGAGTGCCATATTTCGACTCCATGCGTCCTCATTGGTTTAATAACTTTTATGCATATGAGGACTTCATTGTCCAGTGACAATGCTGGTTTGTGACCAAGTAACCAAAAAGTGAACGGAGTTTCAGATCAAGTTGTTCGCTTCGCTGGCGAACGCCTGTCCAGCAGAATACCTAAGTATTTGGCATTATCTGTCTGAGGTATTAAGGCGTTGGTTACAGGTACGCTACGTGAGCCGTAGCGAAGCGTAAAAGTAATCAGTATAAATTTGGTTTTTTTTAGCATTTCACACCTGCAGTTGCATGAAACACAGACGGTCCTCTATTTTGAAAATATCATCAGTGCGCTAGCCGTATAGTAGAGGGGCCGCTAAATGTCAACACATGCTCAAATGCCTATAGAAATACAAAATTTAGGTTCTACTATGTCACTTGATTCATTTCATAGGAAAATTGTTATAATCCGCCGAAATTATTATTCAAAAATGTTCAGTTGTTAACTTAATTATACAGCTCACAAAGCGCAAAGTCTCATATTACCATTTGTAACGCAATTTCACTGCACTACTCGCACCATCACGCAGCAGCTGCAGGAGTTTTTAAAATTTCTGTTTGCTTCCGCTTTGCAATAATTACATATTTTTCACCGCAAACAATGTTTAAATTTTTCCATCATACACATTAGCCACATTCTCATTTTATCGAATGTTTTTTTTTTGTTTTTAATTTTCATGAAATTATTTTTTAATTAAATTTTGGCTCATTTTAGCGGGAACGCCGAAAGAGCAGAGTGGCGCCACATTTTTCCTGACACTTTTTAATTTGTTATTGTATGCTTTTTGTTTTCCATCATTACGTGCATATGTATGCCTGTATGTGTGTCTGTATGTACTTGTGGCGCTTTGCTTTGCTATTTTCAATGCGCCGCCCTTTTACAAATTGATTTTTAATACGATTTACACTCAAGCGATAATAATAATTGAATGTGAATGTGTTCATGCGGGTATTTTAAAGTGCTCACACACATACATACCATATATATGTACATACATACATACATACATACGAGGGTGCTTGTGTGTCAATGCCAGGCAATTGTAGTTTTACTCAATTTCACTTTTGTATGAGTGCATAACGAGTACTTTGACAATTTATGCAAATATTTGTGGCAAACGAAATCAATAAATCCGAAAAAGGAAAAAACAGAACTAAAAGTAAAACACAATTAAATTTTCCGCATAGTTGACAGCTGAAGCGAAAGCATGTAATTTACTCAATCAACTGAAATTCAATTAAAATTGTATTATCATTTTTATTAATACTCAAAAAAGTTGAAGAAGTTTTTGTGCATGATGCGTCATGCCGCACACACATACATGCGTACATTCATACTAGAGTATTCACTGTTTCTTTGCGTTCGCTGCCCATTTTCCATTACACAAAGTATTAAAACTCGCATTTATGGAACCAGGGCATACTTGAGTGTACCAGCATATCGGCTTATCCAAGTATAGTATGTATGTATGTATGTATGTATGTACTCACACATTTGTATAAAACTCTTAAGTTGCCATTTTCGTTAGCCTGAAGAACGAATTAATGATTTTTAATTGAAACTTTTATTACCTTTCGATACCTTACCGGTGGCTACAGTAGGCTTATGACTGCAATATCGGGTTATATGTCCTTCGCGGCTTATTAAATCTCAGCTACAGTGGTGGGCATACAAATGTTAACAGTCAGTCTGACGGCAACTAGGTGGTCATAGGTGGTATTGCGCCCGCTTCTTGGCACCTAGTGCCACTTTCTCTAGTAATAAATAGAGACCCTACGACTCCAAATAAATCAATAGGTTTTAAGCTGTGCAACTAAATATTTTAAGGGTGTAATTGAAAAAAAAAAAGTAGTGTAAGCGATGAAATGCAAATTCTTAAATTTAAGTCTTAGGAATATCAGCAGCCAATCTTGGTTGAATATATACGCAAAAAGCACATTTTTAAATGCTTATCGTAGCCACCAGTTCCTTGGAAAAAGAAGGCTCCGGATGGGTATGAAAAGCCAACGCCTGAAAAGAACAAAAAATAAAGTGTTTTTGTGCTGCTAGTATTGATTGGTTGATTAAAGTGGTGATTCATCCAGAATCCAAATAACGCTTCCGCAGCCTAGGTTAGGGTAAATGGCTGCCCTAGTTTAGGTTATTTGTCCAATATTGAAAATCCGTGCGTTATGATGCCATACATGGGAAAGGAAAAAGGAGAAGGGAAGGAAGAAGGATCCTTAGGATTAAAGACGATGATGACCATGCATTTTACGACGACGCCGACGGTGGCTGCTTTGCGTTCGTAGTTAGCCGCAACAAGCTACGGATGAATTTCACCAAATTTATAATATTTAGACCCGCTATATCCGCAGGCGTAGCGAAAAAATGAGAGCCCAGATGTCTAAATCTTTGCCAGACGAGAGCAAGAAAGCTGAGAAGAAGGTGTTGAGATGATTCCACCTCGTCCGAAAGGCAGCTTCTGCAGAACGGACTTAAGGCAATCCCAAGTCTCACCGCATAAACACCTAACGGACAATGTCCGGTAAGGATACCCACCAAATTCGAAAGCTGGGGATTTGTTAGCCTTAGGAGCTCCCTCGAGCGTCCCCTATTGTTGCCACATCCTCGTTACCAACTTGTTTAGCAGTAATTAACAGCAAGACTATATTCAGTCTGTGCGGCTTAAGAACATCAGGTTGTTGACATCTAAGCCATACAGTTGTTCGAGACTCTCGCACAGCGGTTTGCCAAGATTAACATTCTGTCCTTCAGGGCAGGACATTCACAGAGGAAGTGGAAGATTGTTTCCTTTTTCTCCGGTTGTTTACAACTATGACAGTCTATGTATGTTGTGAGGGATGCCCGTTTTGGCTGCATGTTCTCCGACAGACCAATATCCAGTTATGACTACCGTTAGTCTCCAGGCGTCCCGTCGTTTCATGTTTATCAATGCTAACGTTTGCTAATTTTGCAAGTCGTCTGGTCATTCCATCTACATTCCGCGATTGGGCGGTATTTTAGGGAAATTGTATCCTTGACTACACCTAATGGTGTGAATACCGATTCTGCCAGATCATTGTTCATGGCAGATCTCCCTCTTGCCAGTTCAACTGCTTTTTCGTTACCTTCAATGCGATGTCCCGGGACCCAGATTAAAGTAGTTTTATTACTTTTACCCAAGATAGTAAGGCAACACCTACTTTGTTCGACCCGTTTAGAGGTTTTTGTAGCCAAATCCAATCTCTGCAACCAATCCCCAGAGACTCAAATCAGCTTCTCCTTGTGTGCAGAACTATAGAAAGTTGATACATCTCGGCCAATAAGGAAACTGGGTCTGGATGAGGTACTGTGATGTGTAGGGGCATCAAAGACCATGAGGTTTTAGTGCAAACCTCAAATTAAATTTATGTATCTATAACATGAATGCCATTAAAAAGGGTCCTCTATAAGTGAATGCTCATACCGAGGCACATAGAATGTATGAATGGCAGACTTTAAGACTTTCTCTTCAGAAACAGTTTTATTCCATCAGATGCTAATAAATCTTTATTGTGTCCGAAAGCAGAGACGTTGATTCTAAAGTTGTTATAAAGGCGGTTGGCTTTCTAAAGTTACCAAAACTATGAGCGGCTTGAGCTGTCTTCGCTTTCATGCTGAAGTTTGGGGTTATTGCAACATTTTTCATAAACTTTTGTAAAATGCGTGAGAGATATAAATTTGCGTTCCTTCAGTACCGTAGATTCAACAGTCGGGTAAACATTTTATGTCCTCGTCTTTATTTTCAGCTACTCCTGTTTTTTTTTGAGACATATATTTGGATCATTGAAATGTTATCCTATCTTGAATTAAGCTGGCGAGAAGCCTGCCAAATATTGATATTATATTCACTTACTGAGGTTTTAAGAGGTTGGTTTGTCAACAAAAACAAAAGCATAAATAAAGAAGCTCTTTGTCGATTGGATTCACTGATAGTTCTATCTTTTTATTTTAGTCTTATTTTGCCTATAGACGCTTTGATCAATTTAAGAACAGTTCTTGGGTCAAAAATACTTTAAACATTTCAATGAATTCTCGGAAGATACATATTCCTATCCAAATATTTTAGTATAGTAAAGTGAATGTTTAAAGTGCCTCAAAAATAACGTAGACTTTGGAATTTTTTCTTGTTTTTTTTGCTCACGATATTGAACTTTTCCTCCATTCAACTAAATTTTTTTTTAAAAACAAGAATAAGGTTTAAAGTAGTTCAGGCCTTTCTTTTATCATAACAAAATTTTAATGGTCTATACAACTTTTGAGTGCGCTGGTTGGCTAGTTGTAGTGAGGAATTACCAATAATCCAATTAGTGCTTCCCCACCTATCCACATCTAACAAGCAGGATTAGATGATACTATACGATTATTCCTTCACGACTATATTCAGTCTGTGCGATTAAGAAACCTTATAGGGTTACTTACGCCTACACTGGGCAGTTCTTCGAAGCTTTCAAAACACAGTTTGCCAAGGGTTAACATCGCCTCGCCTTCAATAGCGCAGGGCATTCATAGAGAAAGTGAAGGACAGATTCTTTTTTCTCTGGTTATTTACAAGTGTGACAATGTTTGTTGTAATATGGACCAGAAGCCAGTTATCACTACCGTGAGCCTGCAGGCATGCCTACGTTACATATTTGTCAATGTGGACGTTTGTTTGTAGTTATAGGTGCGCCAACGCTCTGTGCGTTTGGTAGATATTTTGAGGAGATTGCATTCTTGATTGCACCCTGTGGTGTGAATACCGATTCTGCAAGATTATTATTCCTGGCAGATCGCCCTCGTGCCAGCTTTACCGCTTTTTGATTTCCTTCAATGTTCCGATGTCCTAGGACGCAGACTAAGATAACGTTATGGTTTACACTTAAGGTTGTAGACCATTTCTACTTTGTTTCACCAGTTCCAATAGTCCATTTAATTTGATGAAACTTTATTAACTTGTCCTACATTTCGTACAAAGTTAGAAACTTTGATGACTATAACTTTTGTTAAATAATGAACTATACTTTCATTGAAAATTAGTTAAAATTCAATTAAAAAAATTAAATTTTAAAATTTATAATCACAAAGGGTACACCTTTATTTCGGCTGGTCTAGATCTTATGACCTGTGGCACTCAGTTACATCACTTAATCTCAGATTTGAGTGAATACTTAAATAGTAAATAAAATACGCTATTTGTTTGTGTTAGTACCGCTTTGCTCAGAGTGTGGTATGGAAATATCAGTGAGTGAAAGAAGAGTGAAACTTAATGCGAGTAGAGAGAATTGAAAGTAATTTTCGAAAATTCTGCTTAAATCCTGCCCTGAGTGTCGCGAGCTTTTTAAACTGATCATTCCTTTTCCCCACCCTAGACTGCCTCGAAGTTCTATCGCTTATGTAGAGTCGTGTTCATGCTTTCCCATAACTTCACATCATTTAATTCCTTCAAGTAAACCGTAGTCCAAACTCAAAGATAGAACTCTGAGTAAGTATATAAATCGATAAATTTCGCGGAAACAGAAACACTGTTTACTACCCGCAGGCTACCTATCAATACTTTCGCAAATCTGACCGCACAGCCGCATTTATAACAACCGTGAAACGTGTAATAAAACGTGCCGCCATATTGAATTCACAATAAATAATTAAGAGCTGAAGTGTATTGAGCGGCCAAAAGCCGACTCAAATGGCAACCCATAAGTCGTTACACAATCACACGTCGCATCGTTGATGCTGATGCTATCATTTGGCCACTTCCTTGCAACGCATGCAGCTGAGCGCTCAGCTCTTTCTTCTACATATTTAATTCATTGTGGCTTCAGTGGCCGCAATTATATTACAATGCCAGCGGCCATTGGCTGAAGATTTTCATTTTTCATTTCGAGGCCATACTTTCTTCGCTGTTATCGTCGCCGACCGACTTTTCCTCCTTTGCTGTTTTAATAATTTCTGTCAGCCATGCTCTCCTTGCGCGCCTTATGCCTTTGAGCGCCTGTAAGTAGGCAGCAGAAATAAATGCAACGAGCTGCAGTTGGCTTGCTTGATTATTGATGACATGCGTGATGCTTAAATCGTGTATTAATAAAATTGTGAACGAAATGCGCAGCTTTATCTTATGCGCCCTTGTTTTTGCTTTTCATTTATTGTGTCGCTGATTATTTTACATTTTATATTTCATGTATTGAAAGGGTTCGTACAATCGCATACAAACTCACATCACCTGCGTCATATATGGTAGTAAATTTTTTCTCAACCGCAGCCCTAGTGCAGGTTGACGGTTGGTATTGTTGTTGTGTGGCTTAATTATTTTATGCGCTGATAATTTCTTTTTTTATTGTATTTTTTATTTATTTTATTATGAAAATTTAAAAAGGAAACAATGGTTGATGCCACTCGCACAGGTGGGTCTTAATGCTCAACAACTCCTCCGTCAATCCTTCTGCTCCTGATTTTTGTTGAATTTTAATGGCTAGGCGAACGTGTTGCGAGTATCATATTATATCCATTTTTAATGATTTATTAATGCCTTTATTTATACGCACAACCAGATAAATGCATGGGCCCACACATATACACATACACACACACATACATACTGTTTAATTTTTTGTTGAGACACTTAAGCCTTTATCAAAGTAATCCTTATCAGATAACAGGGATTTCAATGATTTCAGCAGCCGCACGAACAATGTGGGAAAATATGGAATCTCTTCTTTATCAATTGCCTGAGTGGTCATATTAAGGATTTAAATTAATTCCTATTTGAGATTCGTATTTGCGGTTAATGCATTTGCGGGTTGCTTGTGTAAGCCTACATAAATATGAGTAGTATTGCGATAGCCATTTATTGTTTTAAACCTGCGTACATATAGGGTTTTCTAATAGGGGCAGGTCTATGTTAACAGACTGTGGCGACCAGGTTACTTTGGCAGCGTCTGCTAATCCTTTGGTTTGCTGTTCAGTCACTGATGTCAAATTATCATAGCATGGTATGTTCGTCTCTCGCGGAGAGGACGGAAATTGGCCAACAAGATCGTGCGACTTGACCCAACTGCAGTTTTCTTGTTGGGCTTTTTGATGTCACATGTCTACAGGAATAAGCCACAATCGGCAGATGCCCTTGAAGTAAACGTAACCCAGGTCATGGCTCAGTTTTGACAATTTAATTTTTGGTTAGATTGCCTTGCAGTGACCATCGATAATCCAAATATTTGTTCTATCACGAAAAAGGTTAATACATTTACCTTCCAAGTGAGTCACTTATGTTTCACTAAGTCAGCATGGAATCTTCATGTGTGATTAGTGCTTCATAATTCACTTGCATTATCCTGCATCTACACCACTCATATACTAGAAGCTTCTGGGCTGATACTCAAAAATTCCTATCCCTTGTGAATTCATAAGTAAATTGCATTTGAATTGAAGTACTGGATTCACACTAAATTTGGTTTTCTGAGGCGCTGAATTAAGAACTTGTAATTTTTTTTTTAATTTTTTACCGTCTGTTGACAAAAAAAAAAATGAAAAAGTTGTGTCTTTGTCATTCAAACAACCGAACCCACCGAAAAAAAAACAAAATCATTTTTTGTTCTGTTATCTTCTTATGCGAGCCATAAAAATGCAACAAATTATAAGAATCGGTTGACATTTCAACAGATCGACGTGTACGGAGCACTGGTTAGAGCACTTTCCCAGGCTGTCGAAGAAAAGATAATCCCGTGACCTTTTCATCTAGATGCCAAGCACAGACAATTACAGAGAAAGTGATTACTAGTCTTCCTCTCTGAAAGGTCTCAACAGCTTCTGCAGTGATATCGTCCAATGACCGGTAGGCAAAGCTACGAATTCGAAAATTGAATGGCGAGGAGTCTCCATAACTTTCTACGTCCTGGATTTATTGTACTGGAGCCGAAGGGTTTTCGAAACAACATACGAAGAAATAGAGCTCCATTTGTTTTGGCGAGGAGTCCAAAGGACTTTCTAAGTCCTCCGTATATTGTGTTGGGGTCAAAGGGTTTTCGAAATAGCTCATGAAAAAATGGAGCTCCATTTGTTTTGTGTTTTTCTGAGAAATAAGTTGTGTACTTCGCCTTTTACAACTGTTTAGAGTATGCCAATGACCGAGTAGGAGACCCTAAAACCAATTCAGTCGATTTCTTCCTGTCAAACTCATCAGTAATTTCATCTCCTTCTACGTTCCTATGTACTGGCACTCAGATTAGAGAAAGGTCACCTGCACAACCAAGAGATTTGATCTGCTCTTAACAGGAGTTGCTTTGATCGCAGCTTCACTTACGGACCTAAGCATTCTGCTCGACTCCCGTTTCCATCTAGGAACCGTCTCTGAAGACAAAGGTACCTGTATCGGTACATATTTCCCGCCCATTCGAATCCTGCCTACATGGAAAGATTGCCCTGTTACGACCCTCCAAATCAAGTTTCAAGAGGTCAACCCCTTTAACTTGAGTGCACTTTGAGCAACGAGGAAAATAGTGAAAAAGTCAATGGAAGTAAATGCAGAACGACATTGAAGCCAGCACTGAGACAAGTTCTACATGAAGCGAGGATGTCAATAGAAACAAAAACAAGAAACAATACTAAAACTTTATGATGCCCGTAAAGTCGATCATGTTTTATGGAACGCAAGTTTTGGAGTGTCGATGGGTGCGACTCATTCTAAGTTTCTTTTTTAAAAAATGTATTTTGTTGCCGCCAAATATAATTGGCATTGAAACAGATCTGCTTGCGCCATATCTGCATACACTCCAAGCACATCTGTACTTTAGGCTAGGTGACGTTGAAGCGGTTGTCCATTGTGTTACACACTCAGGCTCGTAGCCCATTGTGATGCCGCGTGGGGAACTTGCCCTTATCCCTCCTAAGACCAATGTGTATTTTTCGAAAATTATGTGAGATCCTTATTTCGGACAGAGCCGAGATCTTCCAATTCATTAAAGGATTGTCTACCCAAAATGGCAAGCCTACGTTTGGACATTTGGACAGTGACACAGAAGATGCAGGTTCGTCTCTTCCACTTCCTCGTCTAGACAACTTCTGCAGAAGTCATGTGTTTGCGCACCTATTCTCTGGGCGTGCCCTGTAATACCTGAAATCAGTGTGTTAAGACTGTGCTTATCTCTTCTTAGTAAAAGTTCCGTGCGTTTAGCATTGAGAGTCGGCCACAGCTGTCGGGCGATTTTGCAATCATTACGCCATCTTTCATCCGCTACTCTTAAAATTTCTTCGATGGTAAGTAGTTTCCATGTTTGCAAGAGTATACCTATAACATTGGCTATGTACTCATCAGTCAATTTAGTACCGATTTTTGCTTGTTCATCGGCTCTGCAGTTCCACTCAATGTCACAATGACCAGGAACCCATGTTACCTTTAGACGAAATGACTCAGCCCTCTCGTTAAGAGATGCGCGGCATTTCACGGCTACCTTAGAGGTTGTCGACTGTTTTGTGAGAGATTTTATTGTCGCTTGGCTATCAGTGAAAATGCAGATATCATCTCCACGTATTACATCACATTGTACCAGTGTCACGGCTTTCAATAATGACCATCAGTTCAGCCAGTAAAGTCCACTACAGTAGTCGGAAAATCGAAAACTGAAGAAGATCCCCAGATACTCGAAATATACACCTCCGCTAACCCTGCCCTCGAGCTTTGAGCCATCTGTGTATACATGTTCCATGCTCGCCCTGTCTTACCTCGTCTCGTTCCCACTCTTCCCTCGAGGGTAGGAGGGTCGTGAACGTTGTAATGGCAAGTATAGGCGGGACTGCATAGTTCACCATTCCGGGAAGCCCCAACGTGCCATCCAGGATTTTACCGTGGTCATAGTCTGTGTTTAACCGCTTACTTAAAGTGCTCAGCTTTGTTGTCGCACTACGCGCAATGTGCCTTACCTGCAGGTCTACCGGAAGGAACTTAGATATCTAAGTCACAGGCTTCCGCGTATCCTTGTTGAGAAGACTGTGCGCTTAGGCGCTCATTGGGTAAAAGAGTGGAAGAATATTTCGCTAATGTTAAATATGGAGTCGTCTTATATTTTTACTTCTGAGTCCTTGTCGAGTTCATACCTTCGTTCTTAACAATCTTAAGAATAAACAACTTTCGGCTTTTCTGGTTCCTGCTGTCAAATCTAAATCACACGATTTGAGTCCTAACTTAGCACTTAGAGATATTAAATGTTTCAGTGATGATTTTTCTGCCTCCGCTATTAGCTTAAGTTTTCGTGCAAGAGGAAGTATTCTCAACTTGCATGCGAGAACTTTTAAGAATGTACTTTCTATCGCCTGTGCAGTGTCCTTGAAAACATTGAACTCATCATAGGTATCTACCCAATTTATCAAAATTTTCATTTACAGCATTTTGGTGAAAAAGCGTTAGATTTAACTAATATTATAAATAAATATTTATCTTCCTTAGGAAAATGATTTGAAATGAATTTCCATAAGTACAATTTTGAGTTTACTGTCTACTATCACAACTGCGCCACATTACTATAAACTCAAGTCAATATTTATTTATTATTTTTCTATTGCAGAATCCGCATTGATATACTCAATCAGGAGTACACCGTCTACTATGTGGGCACAAATTTGGGGCGCATCTATAAAATCGTGCAATACTATCGTAATGGCGAATCACTATCGAAATTGCTTGACATCTTCGAGATTGCAGCTAACGAAGCGATACAAGTGATGGGTATCAGTCAGGCACGTAAATCGCTCTATGTTGCCACAGATCATCGCATCAAACAAATCGATTTGGCGATGTGCAATCGACGTTATGACAATTGCTTCCGTTGTGTGCGTGATCCCTACTGCGGCTGGGACAAGGAGGCGAACACATGTCGCCCATACGAATTGGATCTGTTGCAGGTATGTTGCATGTGGCAGGTGTGTGCGTGTGTGCGTGCGTTTGTATGTAAATTTGTTTTCTGCTTCTGGCAACAAGTCAATATAAATGTGCCAGGCGCACGCGTAAATCATCGATGTCTATGCAATGCCGTCGATTGTAGAGCAAACACGGGAATAGACTGACAGATATTGAGGCATTGAGACATTGAGCTATGTGCACAGACGCAGATTTAGACATGCAGACAGACAAATGTCGAATGCTAGGCAGTTATACGGGCAGCAAGTTAGACAGACAGACAAACAGACAGATGAACAGTCAGTGAGTCGGTCTGCCAATAGTTACACGCTTCATGCGACGTAATTTTGAATCAGTGTCTCTCTGTTAGCGTGTGTGTCTGCATTTCGTGCGACAGCAATTTTACAGCACAACACCTGCAATCCTGCGGTGCATTCAAATTTTGCCGATATCCTTTTATGATTTCCCCATTCACACACACACACCGGCATATACTCGTACCAACCACCCTTTCCTTCCTCTTGCAGGATGTTGCCAACGAAACGAGCGACATTTGTGATTCCAGCGTGCTAAAGAAGAAAATCGTCGTCACCTATGGGCAAAGCGTGCATCTGGGTTGCTTCGTCAAAATACCAGAGGTGCTGAAGAACGAGCAAGTGACTTGGTATCATCATTCAAAGGACAAGGGACGGTATGAACACAATTTTCCTTACTTTTATTTTCTTTTTTGAAATACTTGTGTTGTTTTTGGTTTCTTTTTTTTTTTTTTTTGTCTTTGATTTTCGTTGCGTTGAAAAAGCAATTTTCTGATTTAAATCACCGTTCCTTTTCTTCACTCGCTTACTTGTTGTTTTTTGTCTGTTATACAGCTACGAAATCAAATACAGCCCCACAAAGTACATAGAGACCACCGAACGCGGTTTGGTTGTAGTATCGGTGAATGAGGCTGATGGTGGTCGCTATGATTGCCATTTAGGTGGTTCCTTACTGTGCAGCTACAACATCACCGTCGATGCACACAGGTGAGCGCGAAAATACTTATTATCCGTAAATGCTGCAAATTATATACTATTTTTGCTATCTTTCAATAATTTTCGTATTATTCTTACTTTTTTTTTTAGATGCACTCCTCCAAATAAAAGCAATGACTATCAGAAAATTTATTCTGATTGGTGTCACGAATTCGAAAAATACAAAACTGCCATGAAATCGTGGGAAAAGAAGCAGGCGGTAAGTTTTCAGTTTGTGTAATGCAATCATTTTGATTATATGCCGACACAAATATTTAGACATTTCTAACAAGAAACAATTATTACGGCGGAACAAAAACGTACTATCCAATTATGTACACGTGAAAAAAGCAGGTTGAACTTCCACTTGTTGAGAAGAGACACTCACAGACCAGACATATATCCAGCCCATATATTCGGCCTGATGTTAGTCACCTCTTAGTGGCCACCCAAATTAGTTAATTACCAAACTATATAATTTCAACACCCTAATCCCTTCGACCCCACCCCGTTAAAATAGCGTAATTGCTGCGACTGCATTTATTTATTTTTTTTTTTCCTTGTTCACTCCTTTCGGCAACATAGAGCCTCGACAGGACTCGTCCTACGTTGGTTTCGTTGATCTAT